>JAJJWX010003081.1:0-526873 GCA_023529315.1 Papaver bracteatum
ACTCCTTTGTCGGGTCTCATCAATCTCTCAACAACTACCTAAGTAATTTTTATCATAATAATACTATTAATCACAAAGAAGTGTATTGATGCTGATCTACTCAACTAATCAATCCAATCTATCACAAAGATAGAAGCGATTATAGTTGGATCCACTTTCAACCGAAACAAGTATTGTGCACACCAAAGATTATGAACCCAAAAAGTCTTCTTGTCTTCAAATCTTCTTTAATCTTCAATCAAGACTCAGACACAATCAACTTGAATCTCTTGTGATCAATCACACAATAAACATAGTCCGTTAATGCTGATTATCACAAGACGTCTTTAGATCTACAAACGTTTAAAGATCCACATCGAAACTTCGATCTAGTTTGAGTGAATCTTATATCAGGAAGAGAAGATTCTCAAGCATAAACAAACTAGGTGCAATCAAAGTTCAACAACCGTTAGTCAATCAAATTAATCAAAACTAATAATAAAATGCAATTATCTAAGTTTCCCATCAACGTTAATAATAGTGCTTTTCAATCCCAAAGAAGTCTTAAACTAGGCGGTCGTAAGAGATTTCTCCTAATTAGTTACTTTCCTCTGAATAGGTGGCTCCACCATTAACAACATAACTAGGTAGGTTTTGCCGGGCTCCGAGGATTAGTTTGATAAAATGCAAACTTCTTGATATTTATATACAAGAAGTTTGGACACCAAGGAATTTACAAAACAAGATGTTCCTCAAAGATGTGAATAAACAAAAATCGCTTTTCATAATTCCCCGAAATGCAATGTCCAAATATTTCCATTCGAAATCCTAATAAAAAATCTATAATCAAGAAATGCACATTACTAATTATTATTTTCTAAAGATATGTATTTAATTGCCGGAGACTAAATAACATATAAAAACTAAAGAAAACTTAAATAAAGGTTCAATTTATTTGACTCGGACTTCCTTTATCTATTAAGGAATATTCTGAACATTCAAAGATAAGAGTTACGACACATGTTCAAAGTATGTCGACATCTTTACTTTGCAAGTCCTTTTCATACTTACAATCTTGAAACGATTTTCCACACTTCCAAACAAGTTTAGAATTGGTTCATCTGAATTCCAAGAACTATGTGATTGATTATCCTATCAAATCACCAATCATGGGTTTCATGGTTCTACCAAAACAAGTTCTGTTCTACCTCCATGTGAGTACTATGCATAGTCACACTAGTTACCAAAATTCGGTTGACTAGGTACTAGGATCGGTTCCCACAACTTATGGTAACTACTTGTATTCGGTTGCACATGTCCATAGGATCGGTTCCCACAAAACTACAAACTTGTTGCACATGTTCATAGGATCGGTTCCCCTATCTACTAAAAACGTGTTGCACCTCTTACAAGGATCGATTCCCTCTTGTAAATTTATTGCACCTCTTACTAGGATCGGTTCCCCAATGACTAGATAAAAGTTGCTATTTACAAGGCATCGATCATACCATCTTGAGTGATTACTTAAGATCGGTTTCACTAATAAAAGTCATACCAATACATAAGTCAGGCCTTGTGAATAGTTTTACCAAGATACATAAACAAGTTTATGAGCGGTTATACTAAACACACATATTGGTAATTCAAAATAGATTTGCAATGAATAACAATACCAATAAGCCTAGCGATTTCCCTTTCGATTCACAAAACAAGTTTATGAACTTACTTCCTTTAAACGAATGTAAAAACATTGTTTCCTAGGATGAAATCTTCACTCATACCCATACATAATCACAATAGCATTCATACGATTATGTCGATGTCTTATATACAAAGTTTAATGGTTAAGCAATAAACCTCATATTGTATTCCTTAATACTATGTCTAACTAGAGTTCATACATGCTTCACAATTATGTTTTCAATATGCACGACTTGAAAGATACGTTAGGGAATGAAACAGTTCAAGTCAAATATTACTAACCTCAAGAGGAAGGATGATGTTGTCGTTGTAGCTCCATACTTCTTCACATTCTTCAAGTCTTCATGTAATACTTGTAAATCTCATATCCTAATACTTTCAAGCTAACCTATACGAAGTTGACTCTAGTATATAATCAAGCGACTCTTTAAATGAGTTTTGATTCACTAAAATATGACAATCAAGCTTGATATAACAACGCTTGGTGGGTTCAATTGAGCTATTCTCTAACCATCTCCTCCTTTGTCAATTTTAGTGACAAAACTCTTACATCATATGGATAAACAAATTAATTACAAAAATTCATTATACACATACGCTTGATTCCAAGTTCAACAAACCAAAACCTGCACTAAATTCAATCCTTAAATGCCACTGATGACATTATAATAACAAATCTAATACTCCCCCTAAAGGTAAGAAAGGTAGATTTTCAATCCGCACGTCTTTGTTATTTCCATGTAGTTCCTCATAACTACATATCATATGGTATGTGACTCCCCCTTAGTCTATGCTTTCACCCTTTTCGTTAGAATAAACGTTTTAGCATAAATGTCCTTTCTCTAGTGATACCAACTCACAACAGTCAATACTTGTTTACTCCATATATTTTCCCTTTTTGTCACAAATGAAAAATAATCGAAAAATAAGGAACAACAAATCGAAGGATCTTGACAAATCTCACAGTAGAATTTGCAAAACGTATAAGAGCTGAGCACGAGGGTTATACACACCATTTTAGATAACCAATATCAAAACCAAACTACAAGCACTGGTTTTAACATGTTATCTATAAAAACATCATTCAAGCAATTTTCCCTAATAGTTTAGCACATCAAAAATCGACTAAGCATCTTAGTTCTTTTGCTAAAAAAATTGTAATAATATAGTCACTATTCGATAAGTATCAAAATAACATCATAATTAACTCTATTTTTCTCATCTAAAAATTAATTATTCTCAAAAATAACTTAGACCTTTTACTTAAACAAGACAAATACTAGGTTAGTTAACTAGTAATCTTGTAGTTAAGGCATTAGGTTAGACTTGACTAACCGAAGCCTTCACATTTGATAAGTCCAACTAAGATCGAAAAATCAGTTTCTCTTATCTCGGAAATCACTGGGCTAAACAAATGATCCCGAAACACTTTGTCAAGTATAAACAATCATTACAAATCAAATAAATCAACTTGCATAAGCATATATCTTAAGGAAGAAATTGAAAACAAACATAGACATTATAATACCAATTGCACCGAAATTTTTATAGCTTTAAATAATGATACCAAACAATAACGAAAGATAACAATAGTTTTCTTGAAAACAATGAATCATAATGGAATCAACATCAATTGTACCGAAATTTTAAGCCTAAACAATTGATAATTAAATAATAATGAAAGATGTAAAGTTTTTCTTAACCTAAACAATTGAATCATAATAAAACATCCATACACAAATAATGGAATAAACATCAATTATACAGAAATTTTGTTAATAAAGCAATAAGGATATGAAATAAAATCATGCTTGTCTTAAACAGGGGAAAATAATTAACTAACAAGATTGTTACCTCAAATTTATCTCTTTCTCCAATATATTTGCATCTTCTTCGGGAAGAATTGATATCAGAATATCATTATGTTGTTGTCATCCTTACGAAAAACAAAAGAATAGCAACAACCAACCTTTACGAGAAAGGTTGAAAATGATTTTTTAACTATTGCAAGCAATTGAAAACCCGAAAAACATACAAGCTTTTATGCTAAACCAATATATTCAACATATTGTGACTTTTTTCACATATTGTTTACATGGAACCTCATGATCCTTTGATAAAGCCTACCAACAAGATTGTTACCTCAAATTTTCAGATCCTCTTCTCCAATATATTTGCATCTTCTTCGGGGAAGAATTGATATTAGAAATATCATTATGTTGTCATCCTTACGCAAAACAAAAGAATAACAACCAACCTTTACCAAGAGAAAGGTTGAAAATGGGGTTTTACTATTGCAACCAAATATTGAAAACCACAGAAACACATATGCTTTTATGCTAAACCAAAATATTCAACATATTGTGAATTTTTAGCATATTGTTTCTATAGGAACCCCTCATGATCCTTTGATAAAGCCTACCAACAAGGGCTAGAACTTAATCCCGCTAAATTAAAGTCACCGAAACCATAAGGGTTCACACATCTCAAACATCCCATAAACATATAGTGATGGACTTCTGTCTATATACCGAAAAACTATCAGAAATATTATAAAATAATAAATTTATTAATAATAAGATAGTTTTATTCATAATATAGACTTAAAACAATTAATAAAAGAAATAAAAACTACCGTCTATTTTAATTACAACTCAATTATTGGGAAGAGCATTCCTTTGTGACCAAGTGTTTTTGACGCTCTTCTTGATTCCAGTTCTTGGTTCAAAACTCTCATTCAAAATTTTGAATTCCTTTAAGAGTTTCGGATCTTTAAAAGAAAGATTTACCGTTTTCCGAAACAATGATTAAGTTGTTTACCAAGATTTGCAAGACAAATAGAAGAGACTTCTTGAAAGAGTTTGGTGAAATTCTTTCAAAAACTTTCTTGGAGGATTCTCCTCCCATCATTTGACTTATAATATTGTTAGACACAGTTGTAATGCTTCTCATTTCATCAAAGTCATCTCCCATAATGAATTCACAAATCTTTGTGATTATACATGGAAAACCGAGATGCCTCTTTATTCCTTAGGAGGAAATAGAATATGAGATTTTGATCATTTGGCTAACAACACTCACAGAGATCAATCCGAGAGTCTCCTTTCAACATGAAATAGATGAATTTTGCAAAATCCTTGTCCCAAAATGATTTATCTCTGTACTTGCAAATATGGTAGCTAAACAAATTTCCAATACCCTTAGGTGGAAGGGTATATCTTTTGTTGGTAGTCTACCTTTTTCCCATTTTGTTGCTCTTCCAATGAGTGTGTTGAAATGGTACCGTGTTCAATTTAATCAGAATCAAGTGATTACATTCCACATTGTAATTAATAGCATTAGATATTGTTTCACGATCAACATAGTAGTCCTCACCAACAAGAGTAACAAAGGTAATATTTTTATGATCAACATTATGAATATTAGCATAAAAAACTCTTACCATATCAAGAAATATTTTTCAAAACCAAAGGTTTTCCCATTTTCATATTGAACAAACTTCACATAATCCTTATCTTGGACATCCTGGATCAAATCTCTTTCGTGGTAAATATTGCCTTCGAGTTTCAGATTTCTGAAAGTGAGTTGTCAACAAAATGAGCGACCATGCTTGTCATCAATCTTGTAGGGAAATCTGATCCTATTGATGTCATCACATCCTCAATTAGGTCATCGAGAAGTGTACCTTTTTGATTTCCTCTTTCTCATTTGTAAAATATGAAAAACCCAGATTCTTATTTGAACAATCTTCCCCAATTTGTTTGAAGCCTAAAGAGGTTATATTTTATAGGAAGAATATATCAAAAATAGAATAACTAGTTTTGAAAAATACTTCCCGAAATAAAACCATGGCTTGTGGGGATATAATTCGATTTTGTGTCTAGGTTCTTCTTTGAAAGCGATTTTTTATGAACTAGATCTCTTTGTTGTTGATTAATTCTATGTTTTTGTAATGTCGATACTCTTATTACCAAGTTTTGATAATATCCCATGAAATTCACTCAAGAATTCTTGATAGAGTATGCGATGAGTAATTGAAAAAAAAATATGGTATTTGTTAAAATACCATCAGGAATCATAAACGAGAATATTTCAAAGAGATCACTTGCTTCATTAAAACACTTGTGAGAGTGTATGAAGATGCATTGTTAATTGAATTATTAACCAAAATCATTCCATGAGGGGGATTACATGGTTTCAAAAATTGATCCAAATGGCGCAATATTGACAGTCTTTGATCTGAAAATGTACATGTATATACTTTGGTAGGCCATCCAAATATATTTAATATTCCTGATTTTTCCAGAACACAATAGCCGAGGTTCATAAATTTTTTAAGTAGAATCTTATGCATTTTCAAAATACGTCCTTTCTCATAGGACATTGTATCATTGTTACTTAACATAATGATATAAAATCCTATGATAGCCAAAGAATTTTATAAGTCACTCAAGACATACATATACATGATTCCTAACAGGTTTAGGAATAAGAGTATTACATACTTCATACGTGTTTTCTACCACGAGTTCTTGAAGTAGTCAAATCATGTCGTTACGTCAACTGAATTAGTCATGGATTCAATTTCTTATAGGTTGGATCGCACCAAACACAGATTGTTAGATCTTTTCGTGTTTACTTGCTCTGATACTAATTGAAAAGATGAGGGTACCCAAATATACCTCAATCTAAAAAAATTCCACCTATAAGTCCTTTTCCGAAAGTGATTGTCTATGGACTGAGTCGAGACAATACAACTAATCGGTTCACACTTCGTGTGATTTTCTATGGAAATAGAAAAGTAATAATGAAACTTTAGGGATTGTCTATAACAACGAAGTATGTTTACTTGATAATAGGTTCAGACTTAACCAAACTTTAGGGATTGTCTATCAAGTAAAATAGGAATTAACGTTTGTGTATTTTACTTCTAATTATAATAAAATAATTATAATTGCGGAAATAGAAAAGTAAAAAGACATAGCAAGATTTTGTTAATGAGAAACTGAATGCAGGAGAAATACGGGACCCTAGTCCAAATTGAATACTCTGAGAATTGCTTATTATCCAAAATCAAACCAACTAGTATAGTTGAGATCAAACAATTAAACCCATAGATTACTAGTTCCTCAGATCCTCATCTCCACAATTGTTAATAAGTCCGCCTTTGGAACAATCCCTTTTGGGTAAAGTATTCATGATAAGCGAACAACAAATCGATTCGGTAAATTTTTCAAACAACGTGACTGTTGACACCCCATTTCCGCACCTTCCATAGAAAATATCATTCTTATACTTCGGAGCAGAATACAAGAGAAATTCTTTGTGGAGCAATTAAGGATTTTCATATCCTTTAAATCAAGCCCATAAGTTCAACCAATCAAGCCCACAAGCTTTCAAGCCCACAAGCTCTACCAATCAAGCCCATAATATCAACCAAACAATCCCACAAGCTCTCAATCCCATAATCTCTCAAGCCCACAAGCTCTACCAATCAAGCCCACCAGCTCTACCAATCAAGCCCACAAGCACGGCTCCTACCCATTTTATCATCCTTCCAAACCTGGGAAGTCTTGCTTTCACGTTAAAGAGGGGAAAAATGCAAAGCCAATGGTGAAAGAACGGAGTCATTCTGAATCCGTATGAAAAAGTTATGAGCAAAACAAGAACTCAGAAGACGTTAAGGGACGACCACTTTTCGTCTTCCCCTTATCAACACCAAGACATTGATTAGTGACTGATTTTAATAAATGGAATCAACTTTTCTTTGTCAAAAGAACAAGTGCGGGAGGAAGAAGAAAAATAAAAAATAAAAAAAGGACAAGTGGGACCCACACCTTTTGACAAAGAAGAAGGAAAGAAAAAAAAAGGACGATCAATTAGTCGAATTTCAACGATTTGGCTGCGGTTTTTGCGGGGGATTGAAGAATTCGCTGCCTATAAAAGGCAGTGTAAATCGATCATTTGAGATATGATTTTTTCTCTCACGGAAACCTCTTCCGATATATAATTTCCTCTCACGAAAACCTCTTCCAACACCATTTTGCTCGCTACTCTGCCTAAGAGAGAAAACACTCTTTATTTCTCCTCACATATTCTAAATATCTATGTATTTTGTGATCTAGTAAAAGAGAAATCAAGTTTCTTTCTTACATAATAGTTATTATTATCCTATACATTTCTAGTTTATTTCCAGAAAACCCCTCAAAATAAATAAATAAAATAGAAGTATCAAATCAAGTATCGTCTTTAAGTTCTTAAAAGATTAGCATTAAATTGCTAGTACTTTAATTACTTTCTGCATACTTAACAGAAGCGAGAAATCATCGTAAGAATCCTATCAAGTTTCGGTATCATATTTCAGGTATACTAATTGTTTATCTTTTTGGTAATTATGTAGTTATACGGGAACGGAATGGTTTTTCCATTTCGTAGTAACACCGCAGCTACTCTTTACATACACTATATAAAAATAATTTTTTTTTTTTTAGTAATCTTACAAGTGGGATAAATCAAAGTGTGGGTTTAAAGCGGAATTCCCTCCCACATTAGATCCATTGCTAAGAAAGTAATAAATAAAGCAGGTCACTATTCAAATCATTGTGCACTATTCGGTCACTATTCAATTTACTATTCAGTCACTATTTAATCACTATTCATCACTATTTGTTTTTATTAACAATATAATTATAAACATTTTCCCCTTTAAATCATGAAGTAGAGGCCAATCTTACGATTGGGCGGCTGATGGGTGCCTAACACCTTCCCATCCCGTACTAGAATCTCCTTACCCAGACTCTCTGATAGCAGACCAAAAACATGAAAGTCATAACTGGTTTTGTTTTCCTCAAAAGAATTCAAACTAGTTAAAAGGGTCCTGACTCCCCTTAGTCAGGTGGCGACTTCAAAACATCTCTTTTCCTTGCAGAGTTGCCCCCCCCCCCCTTTACTAACAAACTAGTAAGAAATTATCTCTGGCAGACCCTGTACATTAAACATCCACGAACGGATGAGAACATGGACCTCGCCCCATAACAATTATGGACAAAGGAAATAGACCGGCACCTCGACCCGTGCCAGGCGATCCCTCGATTTCTACAATTCCTTAATCTTCAATCAGCACCTGCATACAATCAACTAGAATCTTTTGTGATCAATCACACACAGAACGGAGTCTGTTAATGTTGGATTATTACAAGACATCTTTAGATCTACAAACAGTCTAAATATTCTCGTCGAAACTTCGATATAGTTTGAGTAAATCTTATATCAGGAGAGAATATTCTCAAGCATAAACAAACTAGGTGCAATCAAAGTTCAACAACTGTTAGTCAATCAAATCAATTGGAAACTAATAATAAACTGCAATTATCTAGTTTCCCACCAAAGATACCAATAGAGCTTCTCAATCCCAAATAAGTCTTTAAACTGATCAATGGGTTTCACGGTTCTACCAAAACAAGTTCGGTTCTACCTCCATGTGAGTACTATGCATAGTCCCGCTAGTTACCAAAATTCGGTTGACTAGGTACTAGGATCGGTTCCCCATAACTTATGGTAACTACTCTTATTCGGTTGCACATGTCCATAGGATCGGTTCCCCCAAAACTATAAACTTGTTGCACATGTTCATAGGATCGGTTCCCCTATCTACTAAAAACGTGTTACACCCCTTACAAAGATCGATTCCCTCTTGCAAATTTAATGCACCTTTTACTAGGATCTGTTCCCCAATGACTAGATAAAAGTTGTTATTTACAAGGCATCGATCATACCATCTTGAGTGATTACTTAAGATCAGTTTCACTAATAAAAGTCATACCAATACATAAGTCAGGCCTTGTGAATAGTTTTACCAAGATACATAAATAAGTTTATGAGCGGTTATAATAAACATACATATTGGTAATTCAAAATAGATTTGCAATGAATAACAATACCAATAATCCTAGCGATTTCCCTTTCGATTCACAAAACAAGTTTATGAACTTACTTCCTTTAAACGAATGTAAAAAATTGTTTCCTATGATGAAATGTTCACTCATACCCATACATAATCACAATAACATTCATATGATCATATCGATGTCTTATATACAAAGTTTAATGGTTAAGAAATAAACCTTGTATTGTATTCCTTAATACTATGTCTAAGTAGAGTTCATACAATGTTTCATAGTTATCTTTTCAATATGCACGACTTGAAAGATACGTTAGGGAATGAAACAGTTCAAGTCAAATATTACTAACCTCAAGAAGAACGATGATGTTGTCGTTGTAGCTTCATACTTCTTCAAGTCTTCATGTAATACTTGTAAGTGTTATATCCTAATACTTTCAAGCTAACCTATATGAAGTTGACTCTAGTATATAATCAAACGACTCTTTAAATGAGTTTTGATTCGCTAAAATATGATAACCAAACTTGACATACCAATGCTTGGTGGATTCAACCGATATATGCTCTAACACTTACTGCCTATTCAGATGCTGATTGGGAAGGATGTGTGAAAGACAGAAAGAGTACTTTGGGGGGTTTTACAATGTTGGGTTGAATCTTGTGGCTTGTCATAGCAACAAACAAAACTCACCATCCCTATATATATGTGAAGCAGAATACATTGATGTAGGTTCGTGCTGTACTCAACTTCCATGGATGAAACAAATGCTTGTTGATTATGGAATTGACACTGGAATAATAAAGATATTTTATGATAAATCAAGTGCAATTCACATCACTGAGAATCCCGTTGAGCACTCAAGAACTAAGCACATTGATATAAGATATCATTTTATTAGAAATCTCTATGAAAATGGTATCATCAATATGGAATTTGTTCCTTCCGAACAACAATTGGCTGATATCCTCGCCAAACCTTTCAACACTTACGACAGTCTATTGGTTTTATTTTGGTTCATTAGTTTTCTAGCATTTTGTCCCTGGACTCATTCATATCTTTTGGGAAATCAAGGCTTAGAACGTCAACGTATTGTTGTTTCAATTTCGTATTTGTTTCTTCGTAGATAACATTTCTGTTAGGTATCAAAGTATTTTTTTTAAAATCCTTTTTTTCTTATGAAAGTAAGGTCACTCTTTTTGTTCTTTCGGGAATGCCATTTTATGGGGGAGAGTTCTTAATTGAACTTGTGTTTAGTTGCCAAATCTTTGTGGGGAGTGCAGTTGTGGAATATTGTAGGAGTTATCTTATATCTTTATAAACTCCTTGATGAATGCATTTAGCTTCGGCTATATGATGGCATCTAAATAAGTTGATATGTTGTTCTCTTTTGGTCATGAAGTATCTCTATGGAAATTTCATTAGGATCCCACTAATTTTCGTACCTTTGCTAATTTTTATTGACAAAAATGGGGAGAATTAATGTGTAGTTCACACTACAAATACATATGGTTTACGGATCATTATGTAAGGGGGAGTGGTTTTCATGTGAGATAAACTATTGACTAAGGGGAAGTGATACATATCACCACAGTATTGTTGTCAAAGTTGTGATACAATTGAACTTTGATGCTATGTAATAATACTATGACACTGTATAACAATGATTAAAAGCAATTTTTATAGATACGTATCTTCAAAAACTATGATGCTAAGTTGAACACGTTCAGAATCATTGGAGTACTTGGAAGTGACGAAGATTTCGAGTAATGTTGAAGAACCAAGGAAATCAAGCATTTGGATTGAGAGCTACAAAGTTTATTTATTTTGTATTCCATATGTATTGATAGTTTTGTCACTAAAATTGACAAAGGGGGATACTGTTAGAGCACTGCTCGGTCGAACTCGCAAGCATGCTATCTCAAGCTTGTTGTCAAGTTTAGTTGCCAAAACTATACGTCTTGATTTTTAGTCTACTTATAGCTAAGTCTCGGATTAGGATAGAAAGTATAGTTGAGCATTATACTTCACGGCGTTCATCGATTGAAGACGAAGAACTACTAATGGGAGCTTGTGGAACTTCATCAACAAAAGTTATGTGGAGACTTGAACTCATCTATCACTCAAAAGTCTATCTACTCTATCTCCTATTTGAGACAAAAGTCATATAGCTATATACACTTCGATTATACACATTTGATATTTCAAGATGAGTTTAACTCGCTTACATATTTCTCGAAATATTTGTTGGTAAGCTTTCAATTTAACCAAGTTCATCTTATATTCATGACGAAAGTCAAAATATGATCATGTGAAAATCGCCTGGTAACATTTTCCATGATTTGTGTGAGACAATCATTTGATGTAGACTCAGAATATTTCGTATTAATCATTCGATCACTTAAAAATTGCTTTGAAGATAATAGTTTGTGTGAGACAGCTATTCTCGTCTTCCAAGAATGTTTCAATGGTTGAAATGAGAGTTTAGAACAACTGGATTTAAGCATAGTATGCGTACTTGCATATATGTAATCCATGTCCGGGAACCATGGTATGCATACCTGTATGAGTACTTGTTGGTTTTGAGAAAGTACGGGAACCTGGTATGCAAATCGGCATGTGTACTGGCGTAAGGTTCAAGTCCGGTAATTTTTGCTGAGTTTGGATGGTATGCGTATCAGTTTGCGTATTGGCGAAACCCAAACTTGGTCCGGCTACTTAGGTACGCATACCTAAGTGGATAATGTTTTAAAATCGATTGGTTCATGAACTAATACATTTATATAATAAGAAATGCAATATTTTGCAAACCATGGCCATGATGTTCATGACTTGATTCGAGTGAATCAAAATTGATTTTTCTTCAATTGTGTCTTGTATACTTCTATGAGAATATAAACAATTGAACAACTCTAGAACTAGTATCATTTGAGTCATTTGAACTAGTTATGGTTAAGATGAATAAGGTTGATATGTGAGATTGGTGGATTTTCGACAAGGTCTAAAATCGTAAATCCATAATTATACGTATTCCGGATCCAGTAATCAAATGAATATTGAGGCTCATGTCTCTTATCGAAAGCATGAAATCTCATGCCACAAGAATCTCTGACTAAGAAAACTATTTCTCAGAGTATATGTAGATATGTAGTCTCTGAGCTGAGGAAACGGCATATCTCATGAATACTGAGCAATTTCAGTAATTACTTCTATATAGAATCGAAAGATTGGACGGCTCATAGACAGCTTGCTTGCTAGTATAGAGCAATAACGTCTTCAGGATGTAACAATGTTTTCCCTGACTATATAAAAGAAATATGACGCTTCAACAAGCTCATAACACTCAATTCCTGAATAATTAACGCTCCTAGATGATCGTACTAGTATAGAGCCATCAATTAATTATTCTCAAAATCATTAGATTCATTAGCTGAATCCCTGAAAAATATTCAATGTTTTTCATAATATTTCATTACTTCAATTTATGGTTCTTCCCGGCAGAATTCCATGGGTTAGTAATAAATATTCAACACACAGGCATCTGAGCTACCTTCGAGTAAGCCTTGACCAAGATGATGCAAGTATACTCAGTAATAATGCACTAACGAGCGTCTGAATGCACGAATGAGTATTTTAAAATACGACGAGACGATGAACCTATTGCAAAATAGGAAGAAAATAATAAATAATAAAATATTAACCAAGGTGCTGAGGGACTGGGTCCATCGTCCGGCCATTCACGCCGTGGCCAGTCCTACGCCCAATTCTATATTTTTATTATTTTTATTGATCTCATGAAAATCCTTTCATTTGAACAAATATCCTTCGTTTTAAGGAAACTCCTCCGTTTCATGGTGTTTCCTTCGTATAAAGAAAATAATATATATAATTAAGAAATGTGTCATGGGACCGTAATACTAGCCGGCCGGCTATGCCCTAGTCATGGACGGTCCCATACCTCATAATTACTCAATATTTTATTATTATTTCCCTAATCTCATGAAAACTCTTTAATCTCATGATATTTCCTTCAAACCGAGAAAATTAATAAAAATTAGGGAAACTCGTGGGACTGGGCCCTAGACGGTCCCTCACGCCCCTTATTTTATCATTATTAATTTTATGTTTCCTTAATCCCATAAAATTCCTTGATTTCATAATGTTTCCTTCAAATTATGAAAATTCCTTCAAATCATGAAATAATGCATAAAATTAGGGAAAACTGACGGGACCGGGCCCTAGCCGGCCAACCATGCCCATGCCGGTCCCACAAGCCCTTATTTTATTATTACAAATATTTTTGTCTTCCTGATCTCATGGAAACTCCTTGATTTCAACAAAAGTCCTTGATTTCAACAAAACTCATTGGTTTCAACAAACTCCTTGGTTTTATGGTATTTCTCTAAAATCATAAAAAATATTAGAAAATTAGAAAAACGCAGTGGGACCGGGATCTTTGGCCTTCCGGCCATGTCTTGGCCGTAGCCGGTCCCACACTTCATGATTCCTTCATTTCTTTATTATTATTTTTCTTCATCTCTTGAAGTTTTCACGGTTTCAGCAAAAATCCCTGATTTCTTCATATTTTCCCAAATAATTGCTCAAACGCACATCAGAAAATATCAAAATTCTCATAACTGAGATAAGAACACTTTGGTAATGTGAGCATGTTACCTTGACCGACCAGGGTTGGATCTTTGGCTCGCAAGGAGCCGGTCCCACGCATTTTCATAATTTGACCTAATTTGCGCAATTGCACGTATTAGGTCCAAAACTCTTCCAGACAACTTGGAACTTCATAAGACGATCGTTATTCGATCCCGTGATCACCCATGGTCGGTTTCATGGTCCCTTGGTCAGTCCCTCATCTCTTCATAATTAATTAGGTTTTATCACCTAAGGCTCAGACGAGCATTATTTTAAGGATTAAACCAGCATTTAATTGTCCTTTCATCAACAAGTCTTCAAGAGACCTTGGTATTTACTCATGTGAGCATCTAGGCGCTACATGGTCGACCCATAATCCCATGTAGCCGGTCCTTTTTTCACTCTGTGGTTTATTTTCAATAAATCATCAATTGATCAAATTAGGGTTTTGAGTCCAAGTTTCATAATTCCATATTCAAACGCTAATAATTTTACGTTGGTCTCATGACAAACATTTTATTTATTATACTCGGTTCACTTGCCAGTATTATGATTTAACACTTTATTTGTTTATGCTACCAACAATCCATTAAACGAGCAACATTTGCTCAGATGAACAATATTTTCTCAAACCAAGGAATATTGGTTCAATTATCAATATTCAACGACTCATCAAATGAACAATATTTGTTCACTTTAGCCTATCAACATTTATTCGAGAATTATACCTCTGTCTCAATAGACATGTTCAATTCATGAGTCTCAGAACATTTTCAAATCACGTTCGACTCAACAATACAAGGACTCATCGTCCCATAAAGTCATAAAGTCAGCAACTGACTAACTAAATACACTTCTGCCTTGAAGACTCCACAATCACACGAGACATCAATCGTGTTACATGGGGGGATATTAACTAGGGTTTTGATATGGCGGTCTACAAAACGTGTGTTCATACACACGATGAGAATGTGAGCAAGTCACGCAGTTAGTTAGAGGAGTTAACAAAGTAGTGGATGGAAAATCAACCAAGTCTCCGCATGTTGAGAAACTGGTTTTAACACGATTTACACTTCCCCACTCTTTGATTCCATCAACTGTCACACATCATGGGATCATGGTGTTTACAATTCCAGCAATATAAAAGGTCTCTGAATCTTGATTGAAAAACACAAGAATTTCTCGACAAGTTCACACGGAAAATATTTCGTCTACACGTACTCATCGTCTGAGCAATCACTCTCAACTGTGTAAATTCAATCATTCAGAAATTTCTTGCGCAGAATACACAACACACCTACAATATCGATCACCATTGATCTCACACATTTCTCAGCTTCCCTCCTACAGATTGCCCCATCTTCTCTTGTGACCGAATTTACTCTAGAACGACCATTGTCTTAGTTTAGGCCGGAGTACTACAAATTGATCTCTCGAATCTAAAGAACTCCCTTCTTATAGTGCATCTGTGTGAGGTTAGACAGTTAGCTCGGTTCAAGGAGTTTCCTCCACACGATAGTCTCCTCAATTCGTTAAAAACCAACAACTCGTTTTGCCCCATCTACAGATTGGCGACCACAGTGGGAGATCATTTTCTCGGTTGCAATCCAAAATCTCACAAATATGGTTGGTCTTAGGACTAATTCAACTACTTCAAACCCGATCCAGAATCTTTCAAATGGCAATGTTCCTCCTCCCAGCACTACCTCTGACGGCGCGGAAAGCGGAGAAACCCCAACTCTGGCTGAGTTGGGACGAGTCCTGGAGATCCACACCAGGAACATGGATCTGATGAAAGATACAATGAACCACATACTCGATTTTCTCATCAGACTGACATCCGAGTTAGGCAGTATCTCCACTTCAGAAATCCCAGCACCGGGGACTGACTCGTCACATGGTGACCCTCAAATTAACAGTTTCACTACTTATTAAAAGCCGGTGGACCAGGAGGTTGCACAGTTGGTCAAAACCTTGTGTGAACTCTTACACTTTTCCAGAAATCAGTGGAAAAACTCGTTTCCCTCACTCAACCAGGTATCATCTGATGTGGGAATAGCTCCATTGTCTCTAGCAGTCGAAGAAATGTCCATGATATCTGAGCATTCGATCAACAATATCACTTTTGGAGAAGAGGATCGCATGGAAGATGAAGGACATAACTGAGCCCTGTGTACGTAAACGATTTTATCAAAGACTCTGAATTTAAGAGAGCTCTCGTTGATACAGGTGCTTCTACAAATATTATCACTATGAAGACTCTCAAGGCGGCCAAGTTCCCACAAAGTAAGATCGCTCGTCATCCCATCTTGATGACAGGTTTTGAAGGAAGACAGATCCATAAATATGAATATATATACATAAATACTCGGACGACCGTGGCTCCATGACAACAAAGTGGTTCCTTCAACATACCATCAATGCATGAAATCTCTAATTAATAACAAAATTATTCGTATTGCGGCTTCATCATCTCCTTACGCCCCGGTCTATGATGCTGAATTCCTAAAGTCTCAAAAAATAACATCCCCGAACCTCCAAACAAGATTTACAATGCTCTACTCCCAAGATGGAAGTCCATCAAAGAAGTCGCGGACAAGCCATCATCCTCAGGCGTTAAGTCGATTAAGACATCTGCTATACCGATTAAGCGCCGCAAGGATCAAGTCTCAACTCAGGATATAATTTTATAACCAGTCATGATGCATAGGGGAGAATCATTTACCGACGCAAAGATTAGCAATTACCAGGGGAGAACGATGAAGAATCTCCCCGCCCCGAAGAATCATATCAGAGTGAACCACCACTCGAAGAAGAGGTTCAAGATGCTCCTCGATAATTGCAAGACGACATTGACTCCACTACTGATGATCTCGAAATGATCAACATCGGGACAAAGGATGATCAAAGGCCAATTTTAATTAGCTCAGCACTGTCACCAGAGGAACAGACGGAACTAATAAAACTGCTGAAAGAGTATCAAGATGTCTTCGCCTGGACGTACGAAGAAATTTCTGGTCTAGACGACAAATTGGTTACTCATCATCTCCACATCACCCCTGGCTCCAAAGCTGTCAAACAACCGCCTATATAGTTTAGACACAAATTCGAAGAACAAATCAAGGATGAGATTCAAAAACTATTAGCATCAGGGTTCATCAAACCTATTCAATACCCAACATGGCTGGCGAACGTTGTTCCTGTCAGGAAGAAAAATGGTCAAATCAGATGCTGCGTTGATTTCAGGAATCTGAACAAATGCTGTCCGAAAGATGATTTTCCTTTGCCCAACATTGATATGCTCGTAGATGCAACCAGCGGTTATGGTATGTTCTCATTTATGGATGGTTACAATGGATATAACCAGATCAATATGTACGAGAATGATGCCGACAAGACCGCATTCCGTACTCCTATTTGGAATTTCCACTACACTATGATGCCCTACAAATTAAAGAATGCTGACGCTACTTATCGACGAGCCATGACTGCCATATTCTACGACATGATGCATAAACAAGTGGAATACTATGTTGATAATGTAGTGGTAAAGTCGAAGACCCGAGCATCTCACTTTCAAGTTCTAAGACAAGTTTTTTAAAGATGTCGAGAATACAAATTAAAGATGAACCCTATGAAGTGCGCTTTTGGTGTTTCCTCCGAAAAGTTTCTAGGATTCCTAGTCACAGCAGAAGAAACCAAGGTCGATCCATACAAAACAAAATATATTACTACCATGCCTCCCCCACGCACTGTGAAGGAACTCCAAAGTTTTATGGGCAAGGTAAATTATATTCGACGCTTTATCCCTGGATTAGATCGGCTCATTGCTTCATTCACCCCTCTATTGAAGAAATGAGCGAGTTTTTCATGGACAACCGTTCAACAAGAAGCATTCCAAAAAATACAATAGATACTATTATCACCTGCTATCATAAAATCGCTGGTGCAAGGATGACCACTAATACTTTACACGGCTTCTAGTGATGTCGCTATCACAGCACTCCTTGCCCAAGAAGACGACGAAGGCATCGAACGACCAATCTACTACTTCAGTTGTACAATACGAGATGCTCAACTCCGATACCCAAAGGCTGAGAGAGCATATCTGGCGTTATTGCATGTAATTCAAAAATTCAGACACTATTTACTATCCAACAGAGTCGTGCTCATTTCCAAAGCTGACCCCATAAAGTTTCCACTATCAAAGACAGCCTTGATAGGAAGACCGGCAAAGTGGCTACTTCAGATGTCAGAATTTGACATAACATGTACACCACCTAAAGCAATCAAAGTCCAAACAGTTTCATACTTGCTCGCTGTTTTTCCAAGAGAATATGCAACAATGTTACATGAAGATGTACCCGGTGAATTTCCAGGTATCTTAGTTATCAAAGAAGATACGTGGCTTTTATACTTTGACGGTTCCGCTACCCCTAGCAACGACACTGAAGGAGCAAGAATAGTGCTAGTCTCTCCATCCGTCAAGGTTTTCTCACATTCATTCGGGCTAGATTTTCACTGCACCAACAATTCAGCAGAATATGAAGCCTTCTTACTAGGATTGTCCCTGGCCAAGCGAGCAGGAGCAACACACCTCGAGATAAGAGGAGATTCAAAGCTACTGGTCAATCAAATGAATGGATTATACTCTCTTAAAGAAATCACAATTGCTCCATTCAGAACTGAAGCTCAATGGCTGTTAACTCACTTCGTTGATGCGACGATTGTCCATACTGGACAAACTAATAATAGGCATGTTGACTTCCTGGAAACTCTCGCTTCTAAGATACAATTCGAAGGAGCATAAAAAATAATCATTATATAGAGGTGTGATGTGTCATCTACCTGGCTTGATCAAGTCGAAGACATTCAAGCAGATGATTGGCGAGCACCTATTATTCATGAATTGAGCAGTTCTCTTTCGGAAGGGAAGGTCAGTCTCAAGGAATTAAAGAATTATTTCTTGCTTCACGGAGCGTTATACTATCGAAACTCTGGTGGATCCTTATCACGATGCCTTGGAAACAACAAAGCGGACGAACAACTCAAATGCATACATGAAGAAACCTGTGGAGACGCTGGTGGTAACACTTTACAGAAAGCTTCAAAGAATGGGATATTATTGGCCTTCCATGGAGGCTCAATCAAGGACTCTGCAAAAGTCATGTCCCAATTGTCAAACGCCTCCTCATCACTTAGAAGCTCTAACATACCATTACACTGGGGACTGGAGGGGGACCTACATCAAATACCTATGGGATAATGATTTGCTGTTGGAAAAGAAAGAAACAATTAAACTCATTCAGAGAGCTAAAAGATTCACCTTTCTTGATGAAATCTTATACCGCAAAAGCTTTGGTGGAAATTTGCTGAGATGCTTAGCTAAGCATGAAATCCCAACAATTCTGAAGGAGATGCATGATGGATAACATCAAGGGAAAAGGAAATTATTTCTCCAGATTCATGAGAAATATTATTGGCCGACTATGGAAGACGATGCAGCTGTGCACATTCAAAGATGTCATCAATGCCAAGTCCATGGTAATCTCATTCACACTCCTTGTCTCCCATTGAATTATGTGAATAGTCCATGGTCTTTTTATAGCTGGGGACTGGATATCATCGGAAAAATCAATCCAGCATCTTCGAAGCAGCATGAATATATCATCACTGCAACCGAGTATTTTACCAAATGGGTTGAATCTATTTATCTTCGAAGCACCATTGGAGTCACGATTACGAACTTCATCAAAGAATACATAATATGTATATTCGGTGTTCCTAAACACATTGTCACTGATAATGGAACTCCTTTTGGAAACAAGAACATGACAGAATTGCTTGAGGAATACGACATCAAACAAATTTTCCCCACACCATATTATCCCTAAGGAAACGTACAAGCAGAGAGCACCAACAAAACTTTGATCTAAATTCTCAACCGAACGGTTCATGATAATCCTCGAACCTGGCATGAACAGTTGCCTATGTCTTTATGGGCTTATCGAACCGCGCCAAGGAGCTCGACCGAGACTTCACCATATTCTCTCGTCTATGGGGCCGATGCCATACTGCCGGCCGAAATCAAAATTCCTTCAGCAAGGATTGCAACATCTAGTGGAGTACAATGGGATGAAACCGAAGTATCCAACTCAAGAATTGATGAACTTTACATGCTCGAGTCAAGAAGGCCTAAGGTGGAAAAATATGTACAAACCTATAAACAAAGGATCTCCAGAGCCTACAACAAAATGGTAAGACCTCGAACATTTCAAGTAGGGGATCTGGTATTAAAGATAACAAAGCATATTCATCAAGACATGTATGCTCACAAGTTCTCTCCGAAATGTGAAGGACCATACATAGTTATCAAGGCAGTATCCAGTAGGTATTACAAAATCTTAAACATTGATGGAGGAGTGGAAAGAAATATAATCAACGGTAAATGGCTTAAAGCATATTACACCTGATTCGTAGAAAACGATTACCTTTTCATTATTTTATCATTTCAAACATTTTTAGAATGTAATTTATATTCCTCCAAAGAGTGCAAAATGCTCCTTTGTTCATTAAACATTTCATATATGAACAAGATTTCCTCATGTCATGATCAATTATTCTACCTAAGAAAAGCCCAAACCTATTCGAAAAAAATAACAATCATAAATGCTCACTCAGAGTAAACCATCCAGCAAAGAGTAATTCTTATAGACATCCATGTCAAGATTCTTTTGAAAGTTCTTGGTCTTCACTTTAAAATCTTGGAAAGCTTTCTCAACTCTCGCCGACTCCAAGGAAAGCGCTTTCTCCTCTTCCAAAAAACCAGTCGTGGTGGAAATTACTTCAGCAGCGGTCGCTGCCCTGTCAACTTTGATCATCTCAAGCCGACATCGAAGCCAACTCACAATGAACCGCAAGGTCTCGAAATTCGATATCATGTCATCCCATCTGTGAAGTTCATGATTCTTAACATATCGTAGATTCTTCTCCATCATCTCTTCAATGATTGATAAAACCCCGGTGTTTGTGGGTGAAAACTATTCCTGCTAATTTCGGTAATTTGGGGTGTGGATGAGGAATGAATCTAAACCTTAAAAAAATACACTGCGCGGTGAGTGCTTATAGATTCGAGAGATCAATATGTGCAAGTCCGGCCTAAACCAAGAAATAGCCGTTCCAGACTTGTTTCGGTTACAAAGTGAAGGAGATGGGGTTGATATTAGGGAGGGAAGCGAAGAAGGTGTTGAGATTGTGAAGGTGTTGGCTGTGTATGACTTGTATTAGAAAGCTTAACTGGCTTGCAGGATGTAAGCTATCAGTGTGTGAATACGATTGTATCAACACTTGCCTCTGTTATCTTGTCTTGTTTTGTCCTCTTGAAAAATAGGGCGGAGAACCTATTTATAAAAGTCTTTTAGCCTAACCTTCGTATCTCGTGGGAAGTGGAGAAAGTGGAGTGATGGAGTAGTGGAGTAGTGTGTTGGTGTCATACGACCAGGCTTTCCCACTTCTCCCATCATCACTAACCGTCCATAACTTCCTGACACATTCTTGTGATGGCGTGTTGTGCGTTGCACGCTGTAAACTGCCAGACCAATACATCAGTATATATCCCCCAGTTTGTGACATGATTGATGTCTTGAACATGTGGATCGTGGGACCCACAAAAAGTATCATGTAATGCTACGTTAGTTAGGAAATTGATACTTGTGAAGTATCGTGTGTATACTATGCAGGTACTGCATCGAGTATATTCAACATGTATGAAGCATCGCTGTTTGAGAGTCTTAAAATAATCTCATGTCCAGCCTACTTCATGTGATAGTTTGGAGGTTGCGTAAACAAGTCCTCTCTTGGCCGACCACATGGTGTGGTAGAGTGATGGGTGGTGATAACCATGACTCTGTACTGACCAATTAACTCCTGACCAGGGTTGTATAACCAAGACGGTGAATTTGGATGGACGAGATGGTCTCTGAGACACGCATCTGCGACCGTAAGGCGCACAAGCACCACTCTTCAGCCTGATCGAATCCAAGCTTGGGATACAAATTTTGGCTGGCCGACCGTACATGCATGTAGATAACATGACGGTGTAGGCGCCCATACCTCATTGTATCATGAAAGTGTGATATGGGCCACTCAATTCGTCCTGCGAAGTTGTGTGGTCGAGATCAATTTGCGACAGAAAATTGGTGCCGCCAAAGCCGCACACCGAACCAACTTCAGGTGCGCGTTCCAAGACGACCAGGCTTGGTTAGTCTTGTCCGATTTCTCCAGCGTGTAGGTGGTAGGCTGGTGTTCACGCCTATGCCTTTCCGTCCCATGAAAACATGATCTAAGCCACTCAATTCGTCCGGAGAAATCGAACGGTTGAGATTAGTTTGCAATTTGGAAGGAGTGACCATGCATGTTTGGGCGGACGATTTGGGATAACCAGGCATGGTATGCCTTGTCCGATCAGGTGAGGGGATAGATGGGTCCACGGTGGTCATGTTGGTATGACCGGACATGCTTGATTTAGTCTCGGACCCTCCATTCGTGCCGGAGAAAATGGATGCTCGTGATTTCAAAACCCTAACTTTGGGTTTCAAGGCCGTGCGTCATGCTCCATTAGAGCGCACGAATTGGAATGACCAACAATAGTTGGTCCTGGACGATTGGTCGGGTGTGTAGGTGGGCCCATGGTGATTGTGTTGACATGCTTCGTGCCCTTTGAATCAACATCTGCACCCTCCATCTATACCTGCGAAGATGGATGGTTGAGAGTGTTTGGACATTTTGGAAAGCTAGGCCAATCTTTTGGGGAGACCGACCATGCGGGGCCCGCATTGGTTCGGAAACGGATATCCCATACCTGCTTGGGGGTTATGGAATCGATCTGGGCCATCCATTCATGTTGGTGGATTTGGATGGTCGTGATCATATCCGTACTGATACGGTCAGTCCGGATGCTCAATCGGGCTAGTATAACACACCGAGAGTGGCTCAATTGGGCTAGTATAACATACCGAAAGTTGCAGCATGTACGGGTATTTCGTACATGTTTCATTATAATGCTTGGAGATTCGTGCTGCTCTGCTGAGAGAAACACTCAGTCGTCATGCCGCACTGATAATGAGTACAGGAAATACAAGGCTGGTTGCGCATTAATTAATAATGCTGTAAATTCACAGGGTATATGGGATTGTTGCTACATGCTCCAACCTGGATGAATTTCGTGTATTTTATTCACAGAATGGGATTGTTGCCACATGCTCCATTCTAGGTTAATTAGTAAAATGAAGGAGTATCCATCACTTATTAATGGCCTTATCTTTTACAAGATGTTAGCGCATAATTTGTAGGTTTTACAATTTTACCCTTAAATGAAAATCCACCATCAACATTAAGTCCCCTGCCTAGCACATAATGGTTACACTATTGTGGGGTAGGTATGAGATGGTGACAAATTTGTACACTGAAATGACCAAGCTAAAGTGAATGCATATTTACCGGATAGGCGTCGCACTTGGAGTCCTGATTAGGGTTTGGAGGAGAAGTACGACCTGGTCGACATTGATACCTCATTTATCGGACGAGTTCCATTGCGGTTGATCCGGTCTCTCTTAGGGTTTCCTTAAGTATGCATGCGGGGTTTAAGACTGCCGATAGATTTTTTTTTTTTTTTTGCAGAAAACTCTATCTTTCCAACATGCCGAGCAACAGTAGATCGTCTTCTTCGTACCACCCAGGATCTTCTGTCAGCGTACGCGATTTGCGTCCGAGCTTCATGATGAATCCCCTGCTCGTTTTCTCCGAGTCAAGAAGATCATACCGGTTCGTCTTCTTTCCTTTTCTGAATAATTGCTTATTCCTCATAATGATCAGGTGAATAATCTTCTCCTTTTTGCAGAGATACCCCGCCGGAACATGTATGACAGTTATCGATGATGACGACTTAATCAGTCCTCTTCCTTCAAACTCACATACGCCTACCCCTGCGGACCTCGAATATGATGATTTAGGTATCTCATCTTATGAATACCCCAATGCAGGCCTTTCATTTGATGTTCGCATGAAGTGTTTATCTTCTAGCTACCGAGACGTTGGTGGGTTCTTAGTGCGGAAGGAGTTTGTACCTTTGTACACAAACTTATGGAGAAAGTACGGCCACATCACAACCAGGAATGTAGTCCGACACTGTTCATCTGCTCTGGTCACCACGGTAAACTGCATTCTTCCCATGGTTGCTGAGATGGAGAAGATTTCTATCCGCAATGTTGCCGAATCAAGCCTTGAAAAGTGGGAGGATATGGTATCTACCTGCGAATCCATGGAGTTTAACGTGGGTTGGTTACGAAAGCGTCTTGATATCATCAAGGTCGATCGAGCTGGTATCCTCGTAAATGTTGTTCCTGCTGCGAAAGCTATCTTGGAAGAGGAGAAGGATCTGGATGTGGAATCAAAGAAGGTAGAACAGGCAGTACATGACTTGAAGAAAAGGACAAAGAGGTATCAGGCTATACTGGAGATGATGCTCTCGAGGAACTATAATCTGCTAGATGGCCTCTTCTAAATCGCATGTAGCTGTATTCCCTCATTGTTAATGACGTTTGTGTCAAAGTGTTCTTTCGAACATCTTTGCGGAATAAATTGCACTGGTTTTTTATTGGTGAAACAAGTTTTCATTAATGCATTCATGAATATAACTGTGGATTCAAACATGTAATGAAAATAAATGCATGTATTGTAGCGTGAATAATGGTCAAGCATGATATGCTTTGAGCCATTTTCCATTGATGATCGCTTCCAGCCTGCTTCCGTCCACCTTAATGATCTTGTAGTAGCCAGTATTGTAAGCCTTAGTCACTGCGTAGGGACCTTCCCATTTTGGTGAGAATTTTGATGCGGAAATGTCTTGCTGGATGTGCTTAGCCATTTTCAAGACCAAATTTCCCACTTTGAAAATACGTGATTTCACAGTTTTGTTATATGCCCTGGAAATTCTGTTCTTGTACACCTGAGTGCGTTCTTCCGCTTTGTTTCTTATGAAATCCAGAGTGTCTAACTCCGCTATTCTGGAGTTAGAAGATTCATCTTCGTCCCAGTGGATCCCGGTCGCTGCCGCAATCCTGGATGATGGGATTTTAATCTTTGCCGGGAGAATTGCATCCGCTCCGAAAACGAGTGAATATGGGGAAACTCCAATGGAGCTTCTAGGTGATGTACGGTATGCCCACAGTGTCATTGGTAACTGGTCGTGCCATTCCCTAGGATTGTCATGTACTGTTCGACTGATGATCCGGATCAGCGTCTTATTGGTACTTTCAGCTTGTCTGTTCCCTTGAGGATAGTAGATGGTGGATAAAACCTGTTTGATGCCATATCCTTCAAGTAACTCTCGTACCTATTTATTGGCAAAAGGATTGCCATTATCAGTGATGATATGCTTAGGTACACCAAAATGACAAATGATGTGTTCCTTAATGAAAGCCTCAATTGTTGCTCTTGTAGTTCCTCGCAGGGGAATGGCTTCTACCCATTTGGTGAAGTATTCTGTTGCGGTTATGATGTACTCGTGTTGCTTTCATGAGGGCGGGTTGATTTTACCGATAATGTCCAGTCCCCAGCTGTAGAATGTCCATGGACTGATTATTGAGTGCAAAGGGGTGGAAGGCGCGTGAACAAGGTTCCCATGAATCTGGCATTTGTGTCAGCTTTGAACAAAAGCGGCCGCGTCATCCTCCAAGTTCGGCCAATAGTATTTCTCGTGTATCTGGAGAAACAATTTCCTCTTACCTTGATGTTCCCCTTCGTGTGTTTCTTTCAGAATGACTGGAATTTCCACCCTAGCCAGGCATCTTAACAGATTACCTCCGAAACTCTTGTGGTACAGGATCCCTTCGTAGAATACGAATCGCTTGGCCTTTTGCTTTATCCTGATGGCATCCTTTTGATTGACAGAAGTTGTTCTGTCACGAAGATAATTGATGTATGGCTCTCTCCAGTCCCCAGTGTGGTTCACACTAAAAACTTCCAATTGGTGTGGCGGAGCTTGGAAATTTGAAAATGAATTCTGAAGTAGTCTGGATTGAGTCTCCATCTCCATCCAGTAATATCCCAGGCGTTGGGGTCATCGGTAAAGAGTTACCACCAGTGATTGTCTGAAAATTTCATTATGAACATGATTCAGCTATAGTTGTGCTTCGTCATCTCCAAGGCATCTTGACAGAGAGCCGTCCGGATTTCGATAATACAACATACCATGAAGCATGAAGAAGTTCTGTAGGGTTTTGAGACTGACCTTTCCTTGGGAGAGTGAGATGTTGAGCTCTTGAGTGATCGGAGTTCGCCAATCATCGGTCTTGGTGTCTCTGTATTTTGATAGCCATGTTGATTCTATGGTTCTCCTCTTTACCGTCAAGGTTTCTTCCGAACCTTCTAATTTCAATTTGGAAGCCAGTGTTGCCAGACAATCGGCGTGTTTGTTTTTGCTGCGACCGACATGGATTATGGTTGCGTCGGCAAAATATTTTAGTAACCTTTGCGCTTCTGATTGGTATGGAGCTAGTGTTACTCCCTTAAATGCGTATACTTCATTCATCTGATTTACCAGTAACTTGGAGTCACCTCTTATCTCCAGACGCGTGACTCCTACTTGCTTAGCTATTGACAACCCTATGAGGAAAGCTTCATACTCTGCTGAGTTGTTGGTGTATTCGAAGTCCAACTTAAAGGAATGTGAGAATACTTCTCCAGTTGGATAGACTAATACCATACCTGCTCCTCCAGTATTACTACTAGGGGTAGAAGAGCTATCGAAATACATGATCCACACTTCTTCTTCCAAACGGAGACGTCTGGAAATTCTCCAGGAAGGTCTTCGTGTAGTCCTGTAGTGCCTTCTCCAGGAAATGCTGCCAGTAAGTCTGCAACTGCTTGACCCTTGATAGCTCTAGGTGACGCACATGTTATGTCCAGCTCCGACATTTGGAGAAGCCATTTGCCTGTTCTTCCCGTCAGGACCGGCGTTGAAAGTAAAAACTTTGCAGGATCAGATTTAGACACGAGTATCACCCTATTAGACAGTAGGTAATGCCTAAACTTCTGAATAGAATGGATCAAGTCCAAACATGCCTTTTTCTCCCTAGGTATCTTTGTTCGGTGTCTCTTAATATTAGGCTGAAGCAGTATATAGGATGTCTGACTCCCTCATCATCTTCCTGAGCGAGTAGAGCCCCTACGGCGGTGTCACTGAAGGCGGTCTAGAGATGCAGCGGATTCCCTTGGACAGGAGACTTCATGATGGCTGGGGATGACAATATTCGTTGAATCTTCCGAAAATATTCCTGCTGGATCGCTGTCCAGACGAATCTAGCTCCTTTCTTCAGTAAGGGAGTGAATGAGGCGGCAAGTTGGGCTAGACCAGGTATAAAATGTCGGATGTAGTTTACCTTGCCCATGAAACTTTGGAGTTCCTTCATAGTTTGGGGAGGTGGCATTATGAGGATAACCTGAGTTTTGGACGGGTCCACCTTGATCCCTTTCGCGGTTACTTGTGTAGATGGGGAAAAACGATCTGCTGGTTTTTGCGGAATTGAGGACGACCGTGAGGAGGATATTCCTTGAACCGAGCAAAATGTTCAACCTCACACAGATGCACCGCTATGAAGGGGGTTCTTTTTAGTTCGAGAGACCAATCTGTAGTACTCCAGCCTAAACCAAGACAATGGCCGTTCTAGAGTAAATTCGGTCACAAGAGAGGATGGGTTGGTCTGTAGGAGGGAAGCTGAGAAATGTGTGAGATCAATGGCGATCTGAGATTGTAGGTATGTTATGGTTTCCGTGTAATGCTCTGAATGATTGAATATTGCCTGATTGAGAGTGATTTCTGTGAGTTCGTGTAGACGAATGAGCGTCTGTATGAACTTTGTTGAGAAATTGCTCGTTCAGACGATTGTTGTTCGAATGTTTGAGAACTCTTCGAATCCTGTTGTTCAATCGGGATTCAGAAACATTATATAATGCCGGAGTTGAAAACACCATGATCCCATGAAGTGCGACAGTTGATGGAGTGAAGGAGTGGAGATATAGAAATAATGCTCAAAACCAGTTGCGCTCATCGTGCGGAGACTTGGTTGATTTTCCACCCACTACTTTTCTAACTCCCTCAACTGATTGCACGACTTGCTCACATTTCATCATGTGTTTGAACACACGTGCCGTAGACCTCCAAACCAAAACCCTAGTTGATATCCCCCCAAGTGACATGATTGATGTCTCGTGATTAATTAAGTCAGTTGCTGATTTCATGACTTCGTGGGACGATGAGTCCACGTATTTGCTGAGTTAAACATGATTTTGTAGAATGATCTGCAACTCATGAATCAAACATGTCTGCTGATACAGTGATAGGATCCTCATGTTGAGGAGATCAAGTGTTGCTCGCTAATTTAATATTGGTAGTTCAATTTGAGTAAATATTGCTCATCTGAGCAAGTGTTGCTCGTCTGATGAAATATTGGTAGCGTGACCAAAATAAAATATTAATTAAAGCGCTGGTAGTTGAACCGAGCATAATTAATAAGAATATTGATCATGAGATCAATGTGAAAATATTAGTGTTTGAATCTGGAATCATGATCCTTGGATTCAGAAACCCTAATTTGATCAATTGATGACCAATTGATGATTTATTTGAAATTAACCATAGAATGAAGGAGAACCGGCTTCATGGTACCGTGGATCGACCATGAAATTCTCATATGCTCATGTGAGCAAAATCCAAGACCTCTTTGAAGAGTTGGTGAGTTGTTGAAAGAATGATTAAATGCTGGTTTAATCATTTACTGAATTACTGCTGGGTTCAGCATTAGGTGATAGAACCTAATTAATTATTATTAAAATATGAGGGACCAACAAAGGGGTTTTGAAACCAGCCCTGGGTGGTCACGGGATCAAATGACGATCGCTCCGTCAAATTCTGAAATTGTTTGGAGAGTTTTGGACCTAATACGTACAATTGTGCAAATTAGGTCAGATTGTGAGAAACACGTGGGACTGGCTCATTGCGAGCCACAAATCCAACCCTGGTCGGTCAAGGTAACATGCTTTCGTCATCGAGACCTCCGTGTCTCAGTTCTGAGAATTTTGATATTTTCTGGTGCTCGTTTGAGCGACCGTTTGAGAAAATATGACAAAATTAAGGTTTTCTGATAAAACCGTCAAAACTTCATCGGATGAAGGAAAATAATGAAAAGTGAAGGAATTATGAAGAGGTGAGGGACCGACCAAGAGGTCATGAAACCGGCCCTGGGTGGTCACGAGATCAAATGTTGATCGTTTGAGCACTCCCAGATTGGTTGAAACCCTAATCAGCGTCCTTTGGTAGAATCAACATAGATTTCTCATACAAACTCGGATTTTACTGGTCCGCCCCTCCATTACGTACGGAAAAGAATTTCCTATCTTCCAACGTGGGAATATTTAGGTTTTAAGCTCTTTCGAGAGGTGAAAACAACCAGAGAGTAAAACTCAGGAAAAATCAAAGGGGCCGGTCCCAGTCCCGAGTTTCGACCATATCTTTTTGCTCGTTCATCCGATTGCTATGAAATGTTGACCTGTTGTAGTTAATACCCATACGAAGAGAATGGTATATAACTCAACCCTTGATTCTTCACCAATTGCTCCCAGTTCATAGCGTTGTACAGGGCAGTGTAAAATCTCCTCAGGCGGACTTGTTGCAAAACGTGGTTTTGTGACCTTCACGGTATTTACTGACATCTAGCATGTAAAATGAAATGCTTTAATGATGCTAAACTGATTTCATGTTGTAGTTCATGATTTCCTTTGGTTTCATGCTTGGATGAGCCTAATCTCATGTAATCTTCGTATTAGGTACAAAATATCGAAGTTGAGAATGAAGGAACCCAAAATGATGAAACGAGCGACTTTGAGGCTATTGATAGGGAGGCTACCATCTCTGATCCTCAAGGTCAGGAAAGTGTTGTTGATGGAGTCATGGAGGCTCAGATTGTTGCTGTAATAGAAGAATCCAGGACACCGACAGAAAATACTGAAGAAATTGTTGCCTTGACCGTAGAAGTTTCTCCAGTAATTGAAAACCGTATGATCGTGCATGAATACCCAAGTGCAAGATTTTCTTTTGATCCTCCATTCGAATCCTCACTCCCGTATCATGAGTTAGTTGGTGGATTCAGCGTTCCTATTGGGTATGCGGGCTTGTACAAGAAAATATGGGAGAAATTTGGACATATAATTGTTGACAGGAACCCTGGGCGTGCTTACGCTTTAACAATGCAGGTAAGTGTACTCTTGTGTGTTGTAAGTGACATATGCACTAGATCCAGAAATGTTGTAACTCCAGATGTACTCTTTGATTGGGAGTTCAACTTGGAGAATTCTGAGAGACTTGTCTTCAATGTGAAGTGGCTTCGTAAGAAGATGAATGCTATTAAAGATTCATGTGAAAATAACATACCCTTTCCAAATGATGCTTTGATAGAGAAGGAAGACAAGATCTCCAGGCTTACTGAAGAGCTGACCAAGGAGCAGGAGGCTTTGCAAGCTTTGAAGGACGTAGAAGCGCGAAAATCTTTCTTTGATCCATTTCTCTTAGGCTTATGAATTTCTGAGAGATGTGAGGTTTTATTTGGGTTTTGATATCATGGTTTTGGATTAGTAGATGGTTAAGGATTTTCTTTTGGGTTTGATAGAGATTTTCCTTTAAGAAATATGAACTGAATTTTTGATAAATTGCTGAATTCAAATACTGATTGCAAGTGTTGCAAATGTTTTGGAGGAATTGAAATACAATGAAAGAAAATCCTAAAATTCCAAATCCAGACGTCATGAATGCTCAAGCGCCCATTACCTCGAATATCCCGTAATCTTAGACAAACGCCTTAAGCCAATTTTTGTGAATTACTAGTAGGGTCCGTCCATCTGTGTTGATCAGCTTGTAATATCCTCCGATCATGGACTTAGCGATCATAAATGGTCCTTCCCAATTGGAGTTCCTTATAGAATGAAGATCCCGCTTAGTTTCCTTGAGAACCAAATCTCCTTCTTTGAACTTGTTTGGCTTTGCAATCCGTGCCTTGAATATCTTCTGTTGATTTGGAATCCTTCGAGCAATGTGAATCCAGGGCTGTGGCACATATGGAAACTCGTGCAAAAGGGAGCATCCCTTATATTGCCTGTCATATTTAGCCGTGTCTTCTACAATGAATCGCCCGATTGGATGATCAACTTGAAGAGGCTCTGGATTCAGCCATTGGGTAAAATATTGCTGCGGTGCAATAATCTACACATAGAAGTTTGCAATTGCTAAATCATTTGTGGAGTGAAGCCCTTGAACCAAATGAGCATATTTGAAAACTGACGATATGGACATACGGGAAGGAATAAGACTTTCCTGAGCGTGGAATCTCTTGATAAAAGCATTTGGATGCTCTCCAAAATTCTGTGCAAGTTCTGTCAAAGCTTTGACCTCCTCTAGATATTCAAATGGCGAGATATCTTCCGTTTCCTCTTCCGAGTCAGAGGTTTTTTCATCGGATGAATGTACAACCGAAGAGGTTGGTGAAAATTTTCCATCGTGGATCCATGGGCGCCCAAGAATCATATCATATCCAGGGTTTTCCCGGATTATGTAAAATTTGGTCTCAGTACAGGTCGAACCTTTCACAATTTTGAGGTTGATGAAGCCATATGCATCCTTGAGAATTCCTTCATGATCTCTGATTGTTGTGGGAGCGTGAGTAGCCTCATGTCGAGTGATGCCAGCATCTCTAAGAGTCTTTAAAGGAATGATGTTAACAACAGTACCAACATCAATAAAAGCCCTTTTGAATTCATTTCCCTTGACGTGCACTGTGGCGAGCAGTCCCCATCCATTCATTTCTTTGTCAGTGGCTGAGGGTTCAGGAGGTATATCTGAAATTAGCAGGCATTTCCCAGAAACTATGTGATTCAAAGCCTTAAACATATCTCCTCGTTGCGCCTTCGATAGATAGATTAATTCACACACATGCTCCACTAATGACTGGACTGCTTCCTTGACTGGGGCTTCGTAGATAGAGAAAGTTCTGACAGGAAGTGGATCTCTGTGCACTCCTTCAGTCCCCAGGTTAAGTTCTCCTGACTTGACCCTTTCTTTAAATATGCGCTTCAAAGTCTTACAAGCATTTGTGGGGTGGCCGATGAACCTATGGAAGCGACAGTACCGAGGATTTTCCATTGCCTCTTCAGTTGGTTCCTTCTTGACATATGGAAATTTGATTACGCCATCTTGAATCCAGGCTTCTAGCAATTCAATGACTTATTCGATGGAACAGGGGAAATCAGGTGCTTCTGGATCTTCCATATGCTGAGGAGCCGTTTCCACATTTTCTTTCTTTTGTGTCTTTGAAATGATGGAAGGAGCATGCTTGAGCTGTGGTTCGGCTTTCCGTTTGATCCCTTCTGTGACAGCATTTGCGGAAGGTTGCAGATTGTACTTCTTATTGACTAGGCGTCTGCTTCCCCGAGTATCTCGTGCTTCTTCAGCCTTTGTGGATTTTGTTCTTTCTAACAGAGCAGGCGCAGTGGTCTCCGACCTCTTCGCTGCTTCGTGGAGCTCTTAGAAAGTATGGAATTGGAGGTTCTCCAAAAGAGATCTGTAGACTGGGAGAATGCCATTGATGCACAAATCCACCAGTTGCTGCTCCGTGACGTTTGGGTCATGACAATCCAGGGCTTGGATTCTGAATATTTTCACGAAGTCATTGGGATTTTCACCAACCCTTTGAAACATTCTTCCAAGGTCAGAGAGATTGACTTTCTCTGACACGAAGAAGTATTTTCTGTAGAAGGCGTTAATCATCTCTCCCCAATTATTGATGGTCCCCGGTGCGATGTTGTTGTACCAGGTGTATGCTCTGCCTTTCAAGGATTTTGAGAATTCCTTGAGACGGAAGACATGGTTATTTTCATGTTCTCCTAAGGCTTCAAGGAAGCGAGATACATGCTCTCGAGCATTACCAGCTCCATTATACAGAGTAAAAGTTGGGGAAATATAACCTTTAGGAAGCGGAGTCCTTTGTGTAGCGGTAGGATAGGGAGGTTGGTGACGATGGAAATGTGGTGTCTTGTATTTCCCATGATTCTCCAGAAGGCGCTCCAAGTTTTCTCTAGTGATGAAACTTGATGATTCTTTTGCCGAATTGCTCATGGATTTGTCAGTTTCATCGTCATTCACCGTGCGAATCGTAATTACTTCAGGATCAGCAGCGTCTGAGGACTTCTCATTTTCTTTCCCTTTGTCTTGAACTTTCTTTGACAATTTTTCATCAAGGGTCTTTGGGTGATCAAATAGCTTTTCCTGTGCTGCGGCCATATCCGTCTGATTTTTTGCAAGAGTTTCTTGCGCTTTGACGAGATCAGCCATAGTTGGTGGTGGATTTCCTCTAACCTCTTCAGGCTGTCGGCCGAACAAAGGATGACCTTCTGCGTTGTTGTGAGGAGGAGTGATGTCACCACCATCGGTGTTAGTGGCCGGAACGGTTTCCGGGATGTCTTCATTGTTGCTAGTACTAGCGATGTTTGCGTTAGGGTTTGTGACCGATCCTGACCTTAGACCAACCATCTTGTGAGAATGAGAGATTGCAACCGAGAGAATGATCTCCCACTATGGTCGCCAATCTGTAGATGGGAAAAAACGATCTGCTGGTTTTTATGGAATTGAGGATGACCATGCGGAGGAGATTCCTTGAACCGAGCGAAATGTTCAGCCTCACACAGATGCACCGCTATGAAGGGGGTGCTTTTTAGTTCGAGAGACCAATATGTAGTACTCCAGCCTAAACCAAGACAATGGCCGTTCCAGAGTAAATTCGGTCACAAGAGAGGATGGGTTGGTCTGTAGGAGGGAAGCTGAGAAATGTGTGAGATCAATGGCGATCTGAGATTGTAGGTATGTTATGGTTTCCGTGTAATTCTCTGAATGATTGAAATTGCCTGATTGAGAGTGATTTCTATGAGTTCGTGTAGATGAATGAGCGTCTGTATGAACTTTGTTTAGAAATTGCTCGTTCAGACGATTGTTGTTCGAATGTTTGAGAACTCTTCGAATCATGTTGTTCAATCGGGACTCAGAAACATTATATAATGCCGGAGTTGAAAACACCATGATCCCATGAAGTGCGATAGTTGATGGAGTGAAGGAGTTGAGAGATGGAAATAATGCTCAAAACCAGTTGCGCTCATCGTGCGGAGACTTGGTTGATTTTCCACCCACTACTTTTCTAACTCCCTCAACTGATTGCATGACTTGCTCACATTTCATCGTGTGTTTGAACACATGTGTCGTAGACCGCCAAACCAAAACCCTAGTTGATATCCCCCCAAGTGACATGATTGATGTCTCGTGATTAATTAAGTCAGTTGCTGATTTCATGACTTCGTGGGACGATGATTCCACGTAATTGCTGAGTTAAACATGATTTTGTAGAATGTTCTGCAACTCATGAATCGAACATGTCTGCTGAGATAGTGATAGGATCCTCACGTTGAGGAGAGCAAGTGTTGCTCGCTAATTTAATATTGGTAGTTCAATTTGAGTAAATATTGCTCATCTAAGCAAGTGTTGCTCGTCTGATGAAATATTGGTAGCGTGACCAAAATAAAATATTAATTAAAGCGCTAGTAGTTTAACCGAGCATAATTAATAAGAATATTGATCATGAAATCAATGTGAAATTATTAGTGTTTGAATCTGGAATCATGATCCTTGGATTCAGAAACCCTAATTTGATCAATTGATGACCAATTGATGATTTATTTGAAATTAACCATAGAATGAAGGAGAACCAGCTTCATGGGACCGTGGATCGACCATGAAATTCTCATATGCTCACGTGAGCAAAATCCAAGACCTCTTTGAAGAGTTGGTGAGTTGTTGAAAGAATGATTAAATGCTGGTTTAATCATTTACTGAATTAGTACTGGGTTCAACATTAGGTGATATAACCTAATTAATTATTATTAAAATATGAGGGACCGACCAAGGGGTTGTAAAACCAGCCCTGGGTGGTCACGGGATCAAATGACGATCGCTCTGTCAAATTCTGAAATTGTTTGGAGAGTTTTGGACCTAATACGTACAATTGTGCAAATTAGGTCAGATTGTGAGAAACACGTGGGACTGGCTCATTGCGAGCCACAAAGCCAACCCTGGTCGGTCAAGGTAACATGCTTTCGTCATCGAGACGTCCGTGTCTCAGTTCTGAGAATTTTGATATTTTCTGGTGCTCGTTTGAGCGGCCGTTTGAGAAAATATGACAAAATTAAGGTTTTCTGATAAAACCATCAAAACTTCATCGGATGAAGGAAAATAATGAAAAGTGAAGGAATTATGAAGAGGTGAGGGACCAACGAAGAGGTCATGAAACCGGCCCTGGGTGGTCACGAGATCAAATGTTGATCGTTTGAGCACTCCCAGATTGGTTGAAACCCTAATCAGCGTCCTTTGGTAGAATCAACATATATTTATCATACAGATTTGGATTTTGCTGGTCCGCCCCTCCGTTACGTACGGAAATGAATTTCCTATCTCCCAATGCGGGAATATTTAGTTTTTAAGCTCTTTCGGGAGATCAAAACAACCAGAGAGTAAAACTCAGGAAAAATAAAAGGGGTCGGTCCCTTAACATTTTTCCTAATATGATAAAACGAAGGAGTTTTGCTAAAATAAATGAGTTTCCATGAGATGAAGGAAACATCAAAAATCATAAATAATAAAATAAGGGACGTGTGAGCGTGTGGGACCGGCTTGGAGCATGACTGGCTGACCAAGGCCCGGTCCCGTGCGTTTTCCCTATTTTATTCGAAGGAATTTTCATAATTTGAAAGAAATATCATGAAATCAGGGAATTTTCATGGGATTATGAAAACATGAAAAATATTCTAATAAAAGAGTGGGACGTGTGAGTCATCTAGGGTTTGGCCGACCGGCCATGACTCATGCACGCGGGTTTCCTAAGTTTTATTATTTTTCATGGGACGAAGGAAATATCATGAGATTAAGGAGTTTTCATGAAATTAGGGAAATTAATAAAATAATGAGGAAATATGAGGTGTGGGGCCTGCTGGGACCAGGCATGGCCGGTTGGACAATGGTCATACCCCCCCTCATGCTCTCCTTGATTTTATATTATTTCCTCCGCGCGGAGGAAGCACCATGAAGTTGAGGAGTTTCATCAAAACAAAGGATATTTGTTCAAGCGAAAGGTTTTTCATGAACTCAGAGAAAACAACAAAAATATGATAAAAATATGAGACTGGTGTGGGATTGACCATGGCACGATCGGCCGGTCAGTGGGTACATGCTCCCAGCGCCTTGGTCAATTTTTATTTATTTGTTATTTTTCGTCCTATTTTGCATAGGTTCATCGTTTCGTCGTATTTTGAAATACTTGCTCGTGCGGTGGTTGTTAATGTATCATTGTTGAATACAATTGCACCATCTGAGACAGGGCTTGATCAGGCGGTATCCCTGATGCCAGTGCGTCCAATATTTATTACTAATCCATGGACTTCTGCTGGGAAGAACCATGGTTTGCGTAATGAAATATTTGCGAAAATATTTGAATATTTGCGAAAATATTTGAATATTTTCAGCAATTCTGCGGATGAACTCGAGAATTTAAGTTTAAGACAGGGCTTGCTCAGGCGGTAACCCTGATGCCCGTGCGTCCAATATTTATTACTAATCCATGGACTTCTGCTGGGGAGAACCATGGTTTGCGTAATGAAATATTTGCGAAAATATTTGAATATTTTCAGGAATTCTGCGGATGAATCCAAGAATTTAGGTTTGAGACAAGGCTCGCTCAGTAGTAGCACTGATGCCCGTGCGTCCAATATTACTAATCCATGTACTTCTGCTGGGAAGAACCACGGTTTGCGTAATGAGATATCTGCGAAAATATTTGAATATTTTCAGAAATTCTGCGGATGAATCCAAGAATTTAAGTTTAAGACAGGGCTTGCTCAGGCGGTAGCCCTGATGCCCGTGCGTCCAATATTTATTACTAATCCATGGACTTCTGCTGGGAGAACCATGGTTTGCGTAATGAAATATTTGCGAAAATATTTGAATATTTTCAGAAATTCTGCGGATGAATCCAAGAATTTAGGTTTGAGACAAGGCTCGCTCAGGCGGTAGCACTGATGCCCGTGCGTCCAATATTACTAATCCATGTACTTCTGCTGGGAAGAACCACGGTTCGCGTAATGAGATATCTGCGAATATATTTGAATATTTTCAGAAATTCTGCAGATGAATCCAAGAATTTAGGAATGATTAATTTATGACTTTATACTAGCAGAGCAAGTTGTTCGGGAGTTGTTCATCCCGTAATAGAAATTATGACTGAAGTATTCAGTACTCATGAGATATGCCGTTGTCCATCTGTGAGACTACATATCTATATACACTCTGAGAGAAAGTATTCTCCGTCAGAGGATTCGATGAGAGACCCGTGTCTCCATATTTACGCCTGATTGCTGAGTCAAAGGTTTGTGTAATTATGGGTTTACGATTTTAGCCTTTGTCGAAAATCCACCATCTACAACTTGAAATCCCAGAAATTTGCCTGAAGAGACACTGAAAGCGCATTTCAAAGGATTTATCTCCAACTTATATTCTCGACACCTCTCAAACACTTGCCGTAAGACGTTGGCGTGATCTGCTCGTGCCCTGGACTTGACCACAATATTGTCTACGTAATCTTCTACTTGTTTATACATCATGTCGTGGAAGATTGCCGTCATAGCACGTTGATACGTTGCGCCGGCGTTCTTTAAACCGAATGGCATAATAGTATAGTAAAAATTTCCAAAAGGGGTTCGGAAGGCTGTCTTACTTACGTCGTGCTCATACATCCTTATCTGATTGTAGCCGTTGTAACCATCCATGAAGGAGGACACGCCATGTCTTCTGGTAGCATCTACTAACATGTCGATGTTAGGTAGAGGAAAGTCGTCCTTGGGGCAGCACTTGTTCAAGTCTCTGAAATCCACACAGCACCGAATCGGTCCATTTTTATTTTTTACTGGGACCATATTAGCTAACCAGGTTGGGTGATGGATGGGTCTGATGAATCCAGCAGCTAACAATTTCTGAATTTCGTCTTTGATTTGCTCTTCCACTTCGTGTCTGAATTGCCTCGGAGATTGCTTGACCGGTTTGGATCCGGGTATGACATGAAGGTGATGGGTGACCAATTTCTCGTCTAGACCCTGCATTTCCTCGTATGTCCAGGCAAACACATCTTGGTACTCCTTGAGTAGTTGGACAAGGCTCGCACGCTCGGCCACAGACAGAGTTGAGCTGATAGAGACATGACTGGGAGATTCTTCATTCCCGATGTTAACAATCCCAAGTTTGTCAGTTGTGGAGTTGGTGCCATCTTGTAGCTGTCGCGGAGCGTATAACACCTCTTATTGTGTTTCGTCATTCTTGTAGCATTCAATTATGCAGAGAGACTGGGTACCAATCTATCTTGCTAATTGCTAACAGCGGCGCCGATATATTGTCTTCCCCTTCTGATCACGGCTTGCCTCGAAAGTGCGTTCCCTTTTGGCGTAAGCATGGGTTGAAACTTCATCGGGTAAGGGTGGACGCCTCGTCAGAAAAGGTGTGTCATGGCGCTTAGTCCCCAGTAATTCAAGTAGGTCTTCTTCCTGTATTAAGGCCCACGTTGGTAGTGGGGTGCACAGGACTTCATTCGACCTACCCCGCGGAGTTTCTTTTGGCTCGAACAGTTCCACTCCGCATATTGGCGCGTTCGGAGATAATGATGCAGGAATACTATGACTTCCTTATTTAGCATGGTCTTTAGGAATTGGTGATACGTTGAAGGGATGACCTTATTGTCATGAAGCCACGGTCTCCCTAGTATCATATGGTAGTCTGGCTCCTTTTCTATGACTTTAAATTTTACTTTCGACTGAACGGGTCCCACTGATAAATTCATATTAACATACCCGTACGTGCTAGTCTGGTTTCCTTCGAAGTCCGTCATTTTGGTGGGCTGCCGTATAATTTTGCATGGATTAACCTTGGCCGTCCTGAGAGTCTTGAGAGTAATCACGTTCGAGGAAGCTCCTGTGTCGATGAGGGCCCTCCTGAATTCAGATCCCTTGATGCGCGCGGTAACATGTATGGCCCGATTGTGACCTTCCTCTGCCATCATGTCATCATCTGTAAACGTAACATTATTTACGGATGTTTCCGATGTGATTAGGACCTTCGAACGTGAAGGAGTCAGGTGTATGTCCAGAGCTATTTTATTAATTGCAGCAAACGTCTTTGCCCGTTGATTCTTCGAGAGGTGCAGGAGTTCGCACAAACTTTCCACTAGAGATGCCGCTTCCTGATCTGCTGGTATCTGGTTCGTAATAAAGATGTTGATATGGGGAGAACTAGTCTTTGGAACGCTCACTTCTTACATCATATTGATGAGGAGATCAAGTATATCGTTTATCGTTTCCTTGATCAACTCCATGTTCTTCGTATGAATCTACTGTACCCGTGCTAGTTCGCTTAATGTTGGGAATCTCCTGATCATGCCGTCAGGTACGTCGTTATGAGGAGGGGTATCTCCGTTGGAGGAACCATCAGGATTCGAGACTGTCGAGGCGGTCCTAAGACCAACCATCTCCAAATTGATTGAATGGTATTGAAGAAATTGACTTTACAAACGGGAGATTGATCTCCCACTGTGGTCGCCAATTGTTTGTGGGTGAAAACTATTCCTGCTAATTTTGGTAATTTGGGGTGTAGATGAGGAATGAATCTAAACCTTAAACAAATGCACTGCGCGGTGAGTGCTTGTATATTCGAGAGATCAATCTGTGCAAGTCCGGCCTAAACCAAGAAATAGCCGTTCCAGACTTGTTTCGGTCACAAAGTGAAGGAGATGGGGTTGATCTTAGGGAGGGAAGCGAAGAAGGTGTTGAGATTGTGAAGGTGTTTGCTGTGTATAACTTGTATCAGAAATATGAAATGGTTTGCAGGATGTAAGCTATCAGTGTGTGAATACGATTGTATCAACACTTTCCTCTGTTATCTTGTTTTGTTATGTCCTCTTGAAAAATAGGGCGGAGAACCTATTTATACAACTCTTTTAGCCTAACCTTCGTATCTCGTGGGAAGTGGAGAAAGTGGAGTGATGGAGTAGTGTGTTGGTGTCACACGACCAGGCCTGCACACTTCTCCTATCATCACTAGACGTCCATGACTTCCGGACACGTTCTTGTGATGGCGCGTTGTGTGCTGCATGCTATAAACTGCCAGACCAATACCCCAGTATGTATCCCCCAGTTTGTGACATGATTGATGTCTTGAACGTGTGGATCGTGGGACCCACAAAAAGTAGCATGTAATGCTACATTATTTAGGAAATTGATACTTGTGAAGTATCGTGTGTATACTATGCAGGAACTGCATCGAGTATATTCAGCATGTATGAAGCATCGCTGTTTGAGAGTCTTAAAATAATCTCATATCCAGCCTACTTCATGTGATAGTTTGGAGGTTGCGCAAACAAGTCCTCTCTTGGCCGACCACATGGTGTAGTAGAGTGACGGGTGGTGATCACCATGACTCTGCAATGACCAATTAACTCCTGACCAGGGTTGTATAACCAATCCGGTGAAGTTGGACGGACGAGATGGTATCTGAGACACGCATCTGCGACCGTTGGTGAAATTAGGGTTTTGGAGAAGGCGCACAAACACCACTCTTCAGCCTGATCGAATCCAAGCTTGGGATATGAATTTCGGCTGGCCGAACGTACATGCATGTAGATGACATGATGGTGTAGGCTCCCATACCTCATTGTATCATGAAAGTGTGATCTGGGCCACTCAATTCGTCCTGCGAAGTTGTGTGGTCGAGATCAATTTGCGATAGAAAATTGGTGCCGCAAAAGCCGCACACCGTACCAACTTCGGGCGCACGTTCCAAGAATACCAGGCTTGGTCGGTCTTGGCCGATTTCTCCAGCGTGAAGGTGGTAGGTTGGTGTTCACGCATATGCCTTACCATCCCATGAAAACATGATCTAAGTCACTCAATTCGTCCGGAGAAATCGAGCGGTTGAGATTAGTTTGAAATTTGGAAGGAGCGACCATGCATGTTTGGGCGGACGATTTGGGATAACCAGGCATGGTATTCCTTGGCCGTTAAGGTGAGGGGATAGATGGGTCCACGGTGGTCATGTTGGTATGACCGGACCTGCTTGATCTAATCTCGGACCCTCCATTCGTGCCGGAGAAAATGGACGCTCGTGATTTCAAAACCCTAACTTTGGGTTTCAAGGACGTGCGTCATGCTCCATTCGAGCGCACGAATTAGAATGGACAACCATAGTTGGTCCTGACCGATTGATCGGGTGTGTAGGTGGGCCCACGGTAATTGTGTTGACATGCTCCGTGCCCTTTGAATCAACATCTGCACCCTCCATCTATACCTGCGAAGATGGATGGTTGAGATTGTTTTGCGACACATGTAATATGCCGCAAACCCTGATTTAGGGTTTTGCGTCCATACTGCTATGGTTTGGACGTTTTGGCAAGCTATGCCAATCTTTTGGGGAGACCGACCATGCGGGGCCCGCATTGGTTCGGCAGCGGATATCCCATACCTGCTTGGGGGTTATGGAATCGATCTGGGCCATCCAATAATGCTGGTGGATTTGGATGGTCGTGATCATATACGGACTGATACGGTCATTACGGATGCTCAATCGGGCTAGTATAACACACCGAGAGTGGCTCAATCAGGCTAGTATAACATACCGAGAGTTGCAGCATGTACGGGTATTTCGTACATGTTTCATCTTAATGCTTGGAGATTCGTGATGTTCTGCTGAGAGAAACACTCAGTCGTCATGCCGCATTGATAATGAGTACAGGAAATACAAGGCTGGTTGCGCATTAATTAATAATGTTGTAAATTCACATGATATATGGGATTGTTGCTACATGCTCCAACCTGGATGAATTTCGTGTATTTTATTCACAGAATGGGATTGTTGCCACATGTTCAATTCTAGGTGAATTAGTAAAGTGAAGGAGTATCCATCACTTATTAATGGCCTTATCTTTTACAAGATGTTAGCGCATAATTTTTAGGTTTTACAATTTTACCCTTAAATGAAAAGCCACCATCAACACCCGGCGACTGTAGTCAAGAGGGTCGGCAAAAACTTCTCCACACCTCAGTAGTGGCAATATGACTGTATCGTTTCCAGATCTTGGTATACAAAGATGCATGACATTTGGGAACGATGAAGCCGCCGACTGTTTCATTTCCCGGGAAATTGTTGATCATGGGAGTCTCAAACGGGAGTCCAGCTGTTGGGTAATGAATTCTAACTCTAGTATCCACGGAGTTGGTAGAGTTTTTTTCGTTGTCATTATCGGTCGCAGACTTTCCATTCCTTCTCTTTCTAGCATCAACAACAACATGCACATCAACCTGCAGTAAATAAGTTTTTTTTTATGAAGATTGGATAAAGCCATTGAGTAATACTCCACTCAAAAGATCATAGAATTACTCATAGATGTGCCGACTTCAGCATGAGTTGACCTATATCGAGCAGGGGCTCTAACAGTCTGCTTGGGCCTTGAATTATGAGAAGAAAATGGATTCTTCTGATTATCCTGCAACAAATTATTTTTCCATGATCAATAAATCTGATCAAACGGAGATGAAGAAAAATACACAACTTACTAAGACGGACGCTTCTACTTCATGCTTCGACTGATCAGGTTCATTTCGATAAGAAATACTACTACTGGACATAGCGACGAAAAGGTATGATAAACAAGATTTCCTCTACACGATGAAACGGACTCATGAATGGAAGAAATATTTGCGTAAATACTAAACCCTAAGTCCTGGAGATATATACATGATACGGTGGATACTTATCTTCTGCAGATAGTCAAATTCATTTGCGGGTTTTACTGAAACCCTAAGATTCAAACAAGGTTAATACTGGAGATGCAGAGGAAAAATAACTGGAGACTGATAGAAGCTCGACATGGTTAGAAAACCATACGGATTTGTGTATGACGCGTGTTTTCTCAGCACACACAACATATCCCAGTATTTTCCACAAATGAAAGTCACCAAGGCAAGCCGAAGGCTATCATGATGAATTTTGGGACATGAACATTGGTCCATTTCATTCAATTCATGAAGAGTCAATATTAATAAAAGGGTTTCTCATTCAAAATAAAATCCTAATTAAAAAGAGAAGTTGTTCAGATTATCAAAAAGATATCTACTACGAAGATTTAAAAAAAAAAAATTTAAATAAGATCATGAGCAAGACTAGTCATCAGAGTCACCCGATTCACCGTCTTCATAATCATCATCATCCTTCTCATCCTCTGAAGCATCTTCTTCAGACTCTTTCTCGGAGTCACTGTCCGAGTCAGGGAATTCTTCTTCTTCGATATCACCATCTATTACATCCAGCAGATCTTCATCTTCACGTTCAGCTTGGAGATCATCCTTAACCTTTCATTCAATCTCCATGTGCGGTGGATATGACTTACTTTTGCGTATTATAAAATTCCACACGAGTTCTTCTTCTCCATCCTCAGCATCTGAATCTGGAGATACACTATAAGGACGGGATCAGAGTCTCTCCTCGGCTTATTGTATTTTTCGCTGAGTTCTACGCCTTTTCACTCGATACTCAGCAAGTATCTTCTCCCTTTCTTTCCTCTTCAAGAGCTCGTCACGATCAGCTTTCAGTCTATCAAGAGATATGCTATTCGCCAATAGAGCACGATCTATGTTGGCGCGTGCTTTTGCCTCAGAATCCCTTTCAGAAGAGCTGGAAGAATAATCACTGCTGGAGGACACCATTGTCTGAAACCAGAAACACAAAATTACGGATGTGCATATATCAGTTTTACAAAATGGTAATTCTCAACTCTTACCTTTTTATGATTACACTAAAAATAATGATTGTAATGCAAAGAGTTAACACTTCAAAACTTGCTCGTTTCTTCGAACCTACAAAAAAGAAAAAAACTCAGATTTTCATAAAATCATGAATATTTCTACTGTGTGAACATTCACCATGGGATTATGAAAACTAAAACATTATTTCATCATAAATAATTGTTTACTTCTAAGTAATATTATACAAAACTCAAGTTTTGATTTTAAAAGAAAATAATATATATTTGCATAAATATATATATATATATATATATATATAAACGTGATTCACTCACTAAATAAAATAAAATAAAATAAAAAATCACGTGGGCAAGGCTCACGAAAATAAAATTTGTGGATACTCCACGGTTTCTTCAAAAAACAAATCCTATGGACAGACCATGGTTTTATAAAAAAAAAAAACTTTTCCTTCGTACGATCGTCTTTCTTTGAAACGAGGGTTTATTTCGGTTTTGAGAAAGCTCACATCTTTTCAAGATAAAGTTTTGGTTTCCATGAAAGCTCATAAACAAAATTTTATCACTGGACTCGGGTCTATATATAAAAAAAAATCTCTCCTAAATCAGGGATTATTATTAATTTCATAAACTAACGATCGAACGAACATACGTATTCTAAAAACAAGGGTTTTTCTACAAAACTCACACCCATATATGCACATGTATATAATATCAACATGAAAAACTCATGAACAAACTATAAACTTCTGAAAAAGATTTTTTTTTTTTCCGCTTACCTGGTTAGCGCTGGTTGGAAGTTGGCCGAACGATGATCTCTCCGGTCGGACGGCGACGACGCTCCGACAAATTTTCTACTTATCTTGTTGACGAGAGAGAGATGAAGAGGATATGAAGGTGGTGGTTGATCGTAGGAAGGTGAAATAAAGAGGGATTAATTCCTTTTATATCACATTTTATTTCCAAAACCTAATTTTACAAGGATTTCCTTATTGGGCCCGGCCCGTAAATCCTAAAACGACCAAGGTCTCGTCATCAAAATCAGCGGTTCAACACCAATTTATGCTCATTAGACTATGCTCTATCATGCCACTGGGATCTTCACTCAAGTCGTGGTTTGCTCGTACTATCAAAAATCCGGTAACGTCTTATATTATGACTAAGTACAACTGCTTATATTGTTTGTAGCCGGAAAATCATCATTCAGTGCTGACTGAGGAACATGACTGTCCCTCACTAAGCAGGGTACTTAATGTAGATGGTGGATTTTTGATAAGGGATAAAATCGTAAACCCATAATTATACGTATTCATGATCCAGCAATCAGATGAATATTGAGGCTCATGTCTCTTATCGAAAGCATGAAAGCTCATGCTCTCTGACTAAGAACACCATCACTCAGAGTATATGTAGATATGTAGTCTCTCAGCTGAGGAAACGACATATCTCATGAATACTGAGCAATTTCAGTAATTACTTCTATATAGAATCGAAGTATTGGACGGCTCCTAGACAGCTTGCCTGCTAGTATAGAGCAATAACGTCTCCAGGTTAGTAATAAATATTCAACACGCGGGCATCTGAGCTACCTTCGAGTAAGCCCCAACCAAGATGATGCAAGTGTACTCAACAATAATGCACTAACGAGCGTCTGAATGCACAAATGAGTATTTCAAAATACGACGAGACGATGAACCTATTGCAAAATAGGAAGAAAATAATAAATAATAAATAATAAAATATTAACCAAGAGGGACTGGGCCCACCAGCCGGAAAGTCACGCCGTGACCAGTCCCACGCCCAATTCTATATTTTTATCATATTTTTATTATTTTCCTTGATCTCATGAAAATCATTTCATTTGAACAAATATCATTCGTTTTAAGGAAACTCCTTAGTTTCATGGTGTTTCCTTCGTATCAAGGAAATAATATAAAATTGGAAAAGGTGTCATGGGACCGTGTATACTAGCTGGCCGGCTATGCCCTAGTCATGGACGGTCCCACACCTCATAATTCCTCAATATTTTATTATTATTTCCATAATCTCATGAAAACTCTTTAATCTCATGATATTTCCTTCAAACCGTGAAAATTAATAAAAATTAGGGAAACTCGTGGGACCGGGCCCTAGCCGGCCGGTCATGCCTAGCCGGTCCCACACGCCCCTTATTTTATTATTATTAATTTTATGTTTCCTTAATCCCATAAAATTCCTTGATTTCATGATGTTTCCTTCAAATTATGAAAATTCCTTCAAATCATGAAATAATACATAAAATTAGGGAAAACTCACGGGACCGAGCCCTAGCTGGCCAACCATGCCCAAGCCGGTCTCACACGCCCTTATTTTATTATTATTAATATTTTTGTCTTCTAGATATCATGGAAACTCCTTGATTTCAACAAAAGTCCTTGATTTCAACAAAACTCCTTGGTTTATACAAACTCTCTGGTTTCAACAAACTCTTTGGTTTTATGATATTTCCCTAAAATCATGAAAAATATTATAAAATTAGGAAAATGTCGTGGGACCGGGATCGTTGGCCGGACGTCCATGCTTGGCCATAGCTGGTCCCACACTTCATGATTACTTCATTTTCTATTATTATTTTCCTTCATCTCATGAAGTTTTCACGGTTTCAGCAAAAATCCCCGATTTCTTCATATTTTCCCAAATAATTGCTCAAACGCACATCAGAAAATATCAAAATTCTCAGAAATGATATACAAACACTTTGGTGATGTGAGAATATTACCTTGACCGATCAGGGTTGGCTCTTTGGCTCGCAAGGAGCCGGTCCCATGCATTTTCACAATTTGACCTAATTTGTGCAATTGCACGTATTAGGTCCAAAACTCTTCCAAACAACTTAGAACTTCATAAGACGATCGTTATTCGATCCCGTGATCACCCAGGGTTGGTTTCATGGTCCCTTGGTCGGTCCCTCATCTCTTCATAATTAATTAGGTTTTATCACCTAAGGCTCAGACGAGCATTATTTTAAGGATTAAACCAGCATTTAATCATCCTTTCATCAACAAGCCAACAAGTCTTCAAGAGACCTTGGTATTCGTTAAAATGAGCCTCTAGGCACTACATAATCCTATGTAGTCGACCCATAATCCTATGTAGCCGATCCTTCCTCCACTCTATGGTTTATTTTCAATAAATCATCAATTGATCAAATTAGGGTTTTGAGTCCAAGGTTCATAATTCCAGATTCAAACGCTAATAATTTTATGTTGATCTCATGACCAACATTTTATTAATTATACTCGGTTCAGTTGCCAGTATTCTAATTTAATACTTTATTTGGTCACGCTACCATCAATCCATCAAACGAGCAACATTTGCTCAGATGAACAATATTTTCTCAAACCAAGGAATATTGGTTCAATTATCAATATTCAACGACTCATCAAATGAACAATATTTGTTAACTTTAGCCTATCAACATTTATTCGAGAATTATACCTTTGTCTCAACAGACATGTTCAATTCATGAGTCTCGGAATATTTTCAAATCACGTTCGAGTCAACAATACAAGGACTCATCGTCCCATGAAGTGATGAAGTCATAAACTAACTAACTAAATACACGTATGCCTTGCAGACTCCACAATCACACGAGACATCAATCGTGTTACATGGGGGTATATTAACTAGGGTTTTGGTATAGCGGTCTACAGCACGAGTGTTCATACACACGATGAGAATGTGATAAAGTCGTGCAATCATTTGGAGGAGTTAAAAAAGTAGTGGATGGAATATCAACCAAGTCTTCGCACGTTGAGCATCTGGTTTTAACACGATTTCCACTTCCCCACTCTTTGATTCCATCAAATGTCAAACTTCATGGGATCATGGTGTTTACAATTCTAGCAATATAAAAGGTCTCTGAATTTTGATTGAAAAATACAAAAATTTCTCGACAAGTTCACACGGACAATCTTTAGTCTACATGAACTCATCATCTGAGCAATCACTCTCAACTGAGTAAATTCGATCATTCAGAAATTTCTTACGCAGAATACACAACACACCTATAATCTTAATCACCATTGATCTCACACATTTCTCAGCTTCCCTCATACAGATCGACCCATCCTCTCTTGTGACCGAATTTACTCTGGAACGGCCATTGTCTTGGTTTAGAATGGAGTACTACATATTGATCTCTCAAAATCAAAGCACTCCCTTCTTGCAGTGCATCTGTGTGAGGTAAGAAAGTTCGCTCGGTTCAAGGAGTTTCCTCCGCAAGGTCGTCTCCTCAATTCCTTAAAAACTAGCAACTCGTTTTTCCCCATCTACAAAATGAAAGTGTTCATATGGATAACTTCGGTTAACTATTATTGAGCCAACAAGGTGTACACATTTAGGTACGGTTACTCATATCTAAATGAAGGTACATTTCATTTGTGTGTAATAATCTAAGTTCGATCTAACAGTTGAAAGATATTAGCTTGAGTCTAATCAGGTTTTTATCTAACGGTGAATATTGAACGCTTCGTTACCAAGGGAACATTGATTGCAAACCCTGATTTGAAGACTATATAAAAGAGAACTCTAACATCTAGGAAACCAAATCCCCATACCTCATGTTTGATACTTGTTGCGACTAGTGTCGATTCTCCTTTAACCTTAGGTTTTTCACGAAACCTTGTAGGTTAACGACTTAAAGACTTCATTGGGATTGTGAAGCCATACCCAACTATTTTCTCTATAGTTGCGTGATCTGATCTTGGATTTTCTATCATATTGAGTAGTATCTTCTCTAAGATTGGCTTGAGATTTATTCTTCGATAGGAAAGATAAAAAGTAGTCATAAACATCTTCGTCCCATCGTTTGTGATTCCACAATATCTTTTTTCGATACCATACGATTAAGATTATTATGAGGTGATTGATATTTCTAGGCTGTTTTTCGGGAATATAAGTCTGGTATATCAATTGGTTCCTGTTCACCTCGATTTATCAAAAGATGGAATAAAACTCATAGGTTTATCTATAGGAGACATATTTATCAATACAATAGACCTTTCTATGTGAGACAAATTTGTTTATCAAGTCTTCGACTTTGGGTCATAACAACTCTTAGTTGTGGGTGAGATAATCTAAGGGAATCAAGTACGTAGAGTCCTGCTGTGATTCAGAGATGTAAGGAGCGCAATTATACCTTGATCAGTGTGAGATTGGTTAGGGCTCAACTACATTCTAGTTCGAAGTTAACTTGGAGTAGGTTTGTGTCTGTAGCGGCTTAATACAGTGTGGTGTTCAAATATGGACTAGGTCCCGGGGTTTTTCTGCATTTGCGGTTTCCTCATTAATAAAATTTCTGGTGTCTGTGTTATTTCTTTTCCCATTATATTTTGTTATATAATAAAAATATCACAGGTTGTGCGTAGTTCAATCATTTAGAGAATCAACCTTTGGTTGTTGATTATATTGATTGACACTTGAACATTGGTCTTTGGTACAGTTCTAGTTATTTCACATAATAATCAGGCTCATGGATTTCTATTTGTTTGATTTGATGATTACATTGTGAAACATAGATACAACTCTTGGATACATTTCCATTGATTGAGTCTGACTGTCTAGTTGGTTCTCTTGGAATTATATTGGAGTTTGTCCATACATATTGCTAAGCGAAATATTGGATGTGGTTGTTAGACCCCCGGTTTTTCAGAAGGAAAGGTGGATGTGGCCAAGGACAGGCTAGGCCTGAAGACAAGGAGGTCGTGGCCTGATGGCTAGGTTAAGCCGAGAGAAAAGATAGCTATGTCCAAAGGCATGGAAAGGATGACAGATAAGGAGGTTGTGTCCTGGCTAGCTAGGTTAAGCAAAGAGAAAAGATAATCGTGGCAAAATACATGTCAAGGATGACAGATAAGGAGGCCGTGGCCTGGCTAGCTAGTTGGCTAGATATGGAATCGGTGGCCATGACCTGGCTATCAATTTGGCTAGATAGGAAATTGGTGGTCATGGCTAGGTTATGAGACCCAACCAGATTAGCCTGGATATGGAGTGTGGCCATGCTGGCGCTTCGTTTGTAGCATACATAACATATTCGAGGAATTCAGTCGTGGAAGTTCTGCGACTCTAAGTAATATTCCAAATATTATGCTTCTGGTAATTCATAATAGCATAGTAGCTTATTCTAAATATTTATAAGTTATATCATCAGTATATACTGAATAATACATGACAATTTGTATGGACGTGGGTAAAATAATAAGAGTTCATCCGAGTGAAGCTCTAAAATATTGCAGGCATATTCAAGGCCAATATATCCATTAGATGGATACACAATCTCAATTCTCTTACGGAATATAATTCTTAGAGCACTGCTCGGTTGAACTCGCATGCGTTGCTATCTCAAGCATGTTTGTAAATATTAGTGATCAAAACTATAAAGTCTTGATTTCTAGTCTACTATATCTAATGTCTCGGACTAGGATAGAAAGTGTAGTTGAGATCAAGAACTCCATGGAAATTATCATACAAGACGAAGGACTACTCAAGGAACCAGTGGATCTTCATCAACTAAAAGGTATGCGGAGACTTGAACTTATCTATCACTTAAAAGTCTATCTACTCTATCTCCTATCTTGAGACAAAAGTCGTTTTACTATATAGACTAAAGATATGCACATGTGATATTTCGAGTTGAGTATATCTCGCTTATCTATTTCTCGAAATGTGTGTTGGTAAAGCTTTCTCTTTAGCCAAGTTCATATTTGCCTAGTGGCGAAAGTCATGTTATGTTTCAATCACTTTGGAAATTTCTCTGACGAAAACTAGTTTGTGAATAACAACTATATGACGTCTTCTGAGAATGTTTCAATGATTGAAATGAGAGTTTAGACAATATAACCATTGGGGGATATAAACATTGTTATGGTAACACATATATGTATAAGTCCTTAGCACTTGAACCTAAGATTGCGAACTTTGTTGATCAAGTGAAAACCGGAACTTGAGCAGTCAACCTAGTCCGCAAACGTGCGTAGTTCTCGAACCCGAGATTTTCTGCTAGAGTTGTAGCTCGGTTTCAGTCCGTAAACTGGCGGAAGTTCTCAAACCCGAGAATTTATGTTGGAGTTTGTGAACTCCAACCGGTTATGTGAGTCCGCGAACTTGAGTGGTTATGTCTAAAAATGATGTTCATGAAATTATTTAAATTATCTAAGGAATGCTATTGCAAACCGTGGCTTTATAGTTCATGAATCGATTCGGGTGAATCATATTGTTTTTTCTTCAATTATGTTGTGTGTAGTACATAAGATCTCATAGCAATTGAAAAACTCTCTAACTAGTTCATTTGAGTCATTTGGACTAGTTATGGTGAAGAAGAATATGGTTGATATGAAAGTTATCATTTGGATAACCATTTGGTTGACTAATATTGAACCAACTATTGTACACATTTGGGTACGGTTACATAAACCCAAAATCATCAATTACATGTGTGTATGGAAAGCTAAGTTTTAGATCTAACGGTTGAGAGATATTAGCTTGTATCTAATCAGGTTTTTATCTAATGGTGAATATTGAATGCTTTGTTACTAAGATAACATTGATTGCAAACCCTGATTTGAAAGACTATATAAGGGAGAACTCTAGCAACTGGGAAACCTAATCCCCACACATTCTGTGTGATACTAGTTTGCTAAGCTAGATTCGATTCTCCTTTAACCTTTGGTTTTCTTCTTCTAAAACCAGGTTAACGACTAAAAGACTTCATTGGGATTGTGAAGCCAGACCGATACTACTTTTCTTGTAGTTGTGTGATCTGATGTTGCTATTTCTATCGTACGAGTACAATTGTAATAATTACCTTGAGATTTCTATCTCCGATAGGCAAGATATAAAAGTAATCACAAACATCTTCGTCTCATCGTTTGTGATTCCACAATATCTTTTTTCGCTGCATCGATTAATACTATTGTGAGGTGATTGATAAAACTGAGTTGTTCTTCGGTAATATAAGTCTAGTTTTATTGATTGGATCCTGTTCACCTTGATTTATCAAAAGACGGGACAAAACTCATAGATTCATTCGTGGGAGACGAATTTATCTATCTTGTAGACTTTTCTGTGTGAGACAGATTTGTTTGCTAAAGTCTTCGACTTTGGGTCATAGAAACTCTTGGTTGTGGGTGAGATCAGCTAAGGGAATAAAGTGCGCAGTATCCTACTGGGATCAGAGGCGTATGAGTATAATTGTACCTTGGATCAGTGTGAGATTGATTGGGGTTCAACTATAATCTAGACCGAAGTTAATTTGGAGTAGGCTAGTGTCTGTAGCGGCTTAATACAATGTATGTTTAATATGGACTAGGTCCCGGGGTTTTTCTGCATTTGCAGTTTCCTCGTTAACAAAATTTTGGTGTCTGTGTTATTTATTTTCCGCATTATATTTTGTTATATAATTGAAATAATACAGGTTATGCTTTGTTCAATCGATTAGAATATCCGACATTTTGGTTGTTAATTTAAATCGATTGACACTTGGATATTGGTCTTTGGTATCATCCAAGTTATCTCTGCAGATTCGGCTTGGGTAAGACTTCTTTTACTCCCGACTATTACACTGCAGGATTATTGACCTACGTGTTCTGCAAAGGAGAAGTCTTCTACGGGAAGAAGGTTGCAAGTCAGGGCCATTAAACAATCCCTTTCTGATTGGAAGGATGTTAGCAGTGGTTTAGCTATGTTCCACAAAATGATTCATCACCCTGCACCTTTTCCACGGAAACAAAAACTTAATAAAAAACAAGATATCGCCAACTTGAATGCTTGTAAAAATAAGATAAGTTGCGGTCACTTCTCTGCAGTAATTTGGGTTATGTATTCCAGTGGCATTGCTCCTCGCAATGAATCCACCTTGGCAGAACTACAATCGAAACATCCAGAAGCGTCGCCTCCTTTCATTCCATCAGAACCGGTTAGTATTGACTCAATTGTTGTTTACTCTAAGGTAGTCCTTGGTGCCATTAAAAGTTTCCCAAGAGGAACCTCTTGTGGCCGTAATGGTTTGCGTGCACAATATTTATTGGATGCATTGGGTGGTGTGGCATTAGCTGTGGCGGACGATTTGGTAGCTTCAATTACAGGAGTTGTCAATTTATGGCTGGCAGGGAAATGCCCCAGTGGCTTAGGTGAGTTCATCGCTAGTGCACACCTTAAACTATTGGTGAAGCCGGGCGGTTGTCTTAGGCCAATATCTGTTGGTACCATTTGGCGCAGACTGGTCTCAAAGGTAGCTTCTTTCTCTGTTGGTAAGGCTATGACTTCTTATTTGGGGGATCATAAATTCGGAGTTGGTGGTGAGAGCATTTTACATGCTGTAAATAGCTTGCTGGAGTTGAAAGGTTAGTATGCTAGTTTGTCAATGTTGCTTGTTGACTTCTCCAACGCTTTCAACATGGTAAGCCGGACTCATCTTATAAAGGAAGTTCGTCTTTTCTGTCCAGGTATTTCGCGTTGGGTTGAGTTTTTCTACAGTAGACCTGCTAGACTTTATTATAACCAGTACATTTTGTCCTCAGCCCTTGGGGTTCAATATCGGAATCCTATCGGTCCGTTATTGTTTTCTTTGACCCTCCATACGCTTGTGAAAACCATTGCTTCTCAATGCAAACTTGATTTGCATGCTTGGTACCTTGACGATGGTACTATTATCGGGGATACTCTTGAGGTGTCTAAAGCTCTGAAGATCATTGAGTCTGAGGGCCCGGTTAGAGGTTTATATCTCAATATAAAGAAAACAGAGGTTTTTTGGCCTACCGCTGATCCTAGAAGCTTTGATGAGGACGTGTTTCCTCAAGATATTAGTAGACCCACTAATGGGGTTAAGCTATTGGAGGGGCCGGTGAGCCTAGATTTTAACTAGATTAGTAATATGGCGGTGGCTAGAGTTCAAAAAACTATCCAGCTAATGTCTTCCATTAAAAAACTCAAGGATCCTCAGAGTGAGATGTTATTACTTCGCAACTGTACCGATGTATCTAGACTGTACTTTGCTTTGCGTACCACCAATCATGCAGCTTTACAACATGCCAATGAATTGTTTGATGACCAATTATTTCAGTACTTAATACTATTGGTCACGGGAGATGGGTCAGGATTTGGGCCATTGCAACATCGCTTAGCTACTCTCCATATTAAGGAAGGTGGCTTTGGTATTTATGCTATGGAAGATACTTGGAATTATTGCTACCTGGCTTCTCAGAGTCAAACGGTTTCGGTTCAGAAGGTGATTCTCGGTAATCTATTTTCTTCAGACAAAGGTTCTGATTATCAGTCAACTCTTCAGAACTTCATCCAGGTATGTGGTTTGCCTTCTAATTATTGTGTTGATGATACTGCCCCCCTTCTATGCACTCCCTGGCAGTCACCTATTTCGATGCAATTAAGAAGCAAATTCCAAACCAATTTTTAATGTCTGTAAGAGATTCCACTTTGTGGCAGTGTAACCGTGTTAAGCATCCTCAAGATTACCTGTTGTCCATACCCATTAGTGGTCTGAACCAATGCCTTGGCCCTAGATATTTCCAAGCTGTTGTTTGTTACCGTCTTGGTATCCCCTTGTTTGCTGAAGGCAGTTTGTGTTCCAGGTTATAATAGACCTATGGATATTTTTGGAGATCACGCTCTTCATTGTGCTAAGGATGTTGGGATTAAATTTCGGCATGACCAAGTACGTAATGTTTTCATTGAAATTTGTCACAAAGCTAATATGCATGTGCTTAAAGAGGCAGACCTTGGGCTTTTTTCCGATGATAATAAGGACTTACGTCCTGCTGATATTCTTGTTCTTAATTAGGCGAATGGCCAAGATGTTTGCATGGATGTTATAGGTGTCTCCCCCTTCACGGGTGATGGTATTCGCGCTTTCATCCCAGGTCAAGCTATTGCCAATGTTGTTTTGCGTAAACACAACAAATACTTGGATCAATGTACTTCACACGGTTATGGTCTAGGTTCCCTAGCCTTTACCATGTTGGGGGAACTTGGAGATGATACTTTGTGTTTTTTAAGAGATTGAACAATTGTATAGTTAGTAATGATGTCAGTAGAGGTGTTGGTAAATTTCTTTTCTATAACCTAGGTGTTGTTATTCAGAAGGGAGTTGGTGCTCAACTTGTTGCTAGGCTACCAACCAAACCTTTGTATGATTTTCTTGAATTTCTTAATGATTAATGATTAAGTAGTGATTCTAAGAATATATCTTCTCTAGATTATAAACAAGAAAACGATTTACAATTCTCTCTTTGTTACACTCACCATATCTCTAAACAGTAGTGTTGATGGTGGTTTTTTGACAAGGGAAAAACTTGTAAAAATCACTTATGAACCTACATTAGAGACATATCTATAATTATATATGTACTAGGGCTTCACCTAGCTTAACTCTCGGTATTATATATATGTTTATAAATATGTATAAATTCCTGACTCGACATCAGAATTATAGATTCGTACTTCTACATTATTGAAAAAAGCGGGGGTCTAACAACCTCACCCAATATTTCGATTAACAATCTGTATGGACAACTCCGAGTTGTTTTTCTAGAGAATCAACTAGACTCAATCAATAGAAAATACTCAAGGAGTTATTATCTCAATATATCACTTGGATGTTGTCTGGACTGGCCAGAACTCTGTCAAGGCATAACTTAAGGGTTCTCGAGAATACGAGCTTGCATTGGTGAGGAATACAGGAGACAGTAGTAACCTGTCTCTGAAAACCAAATGGAGCAACTTAAGGGAGAAATCAGGCTCACCTGCACCGGGCCCTTGAACTGCAGAAGGTAAAACAACAACAGTAGTGGCAGGCGAGTCTAACTGAGAAAGAAGGCCATGAATAACAGTAGCAGTGTCATCTGCAGGTCCAGAAATAACATCATGTACGATTCCACCTTTACCTTTACAGGACGACTCCAAGGCATGCAGATGAAAGCATTTGCAGCAAAGCCACATTCGAATCTGTCGAAGAACAATATCCCAGGCTTGGTAGACATTGGAATTCGAAGTAAAAAGGTCTCTGCAAAACGCCTTATTGTCATCGTTAGAAAAGTGTTTATCCTGCACATGCCGAATAAAAGAGACCTTAACGTATCCCCTTCTATTAATTCCATCACCACAGACATGAAACCCTTTCAATGAACAATGGCACAAACCATCATAACTAGTTCCAAGGGAAGAAGACGATGGGACAACAGTGTTCATAGGCGCGACAACAAAATCTGGCTGATGCTGAGTTTTAGAAGACATGATGCTTCTCGGCATTCAAAACCCTAAAAAGAAATAAAGAACCCTAAAGCAGAAAACAAACAGGGAAGCAATACAAAGGGAGGCGAGGAAAAGGAAAAACGAAAGGGAAAAGGAAAATCAAGGTGAAATCAAAACATGGAAAAAAGGCTCGGTGAAATCTGGAGAATTTTTATGGTTTTTCAATCGCCGGAAAGAGAAACCGGAGCCATTATTTCAATCTGGAGAATTCCGCCTTTATAATAATAGTTACCAAGGTATGTAGATCATACGTACCATGCATATTAAATTATGACCAGGGATTTGTTGTAGTTTTGTGGTCTGTTAAATATTACATGGATTCTTGCACAAGAACTATCAGTACTTAAGTTTTTTTTTAATCTTAATTATCTCTAACTTTCTTTAGTACAAGCCAAAGTATTTTATAGGATTACAGTTATGCCCGTCATGAATGATTGTTAACTAGTAGATCCGATGTATGTAAGTTGAATGACCGGGCATCTCGAAAGCTACACCTTTTTCGTGCTGTTACATTTTTTTTTTGATGCGAAACAAAATTTTATTGCTTAATGAGCTGGGGGTGTAGAGTATGCATCCTCCCAACTTACACCGGCAATGCAATTTAGTGGGAAATCTTGCCAAAGTCTTACAAACTTTGAAAATCCTAGCATATTTAGCCAAGAATTCCGCTAACTTATTACATTTTCTCTTAATAAACTTGCACCTCCATAGAAGATGGTTACTAAGTTTTTTCCTAATATCTAGAATAATGGAAAGGTTCCTTCTGGGTTTTGAAGAAAACATGTTGCCGGTGGTCCAAGTACATGTGATATGAGCTCAAGTCCTCAAAAAAAATCAATAGATTCTGCTTTAAAAACCGTAGATTTGACACCAAATCTTAGAGCAATTCCTATGGCAATGTTCAAATGTATTTGTTTGTTCATCCATGTGGATGGTCAAACAGTATTCTCCACTATGGAGAAGAATTGAGCGATTCTTAGCTAAACGCGTGAAATCAACATTGATGCTGGCGCCCGAAGTAAAATCTCTAATGGCAACGACATTTTTTGTAACGGTCACCGGAACGACTAGTTTCCACCTCTATAAATACGGCTCAAATGTGATCTCATAAATACACAACAATCTTTCATCCGATCAATATTTTCTTAATTTCGATTACCCCTAATTTTTCAATCATGAATTCTGATTTTGACTCTTCTGGGGAGGATATGGAGATGGATGACATGTTGTACGATGAAGATGAAGAAATGTGTATGGAGTTTTTTCATCAAATGGATGAAGATGTAGATCAAGATAGAATAAGACGAAATTTTATGTTGCAATTACAAACCGGGATCATACCAAAGCCGTTAGAGCCATATGAAGCTGCGACTAGAAGATGAATGTGGCGGAATATACATTTTTAACACGAAAAGCTGATGCATGATTATTTTAATCATGACTATGTGTATTCCGATGAGGATTTTCAGCTTCGATTCCGCATGGGCCGCAACTTGATGCAAAGGATTATTTCCGAGCTTTGCCAGGTACAACATTTATTTAATTATCAGTATGATGCACGACATATACGAGGCTTTAGTCCCGAACAAAAGGTCATTGCGGCCCTCCGTATACTATGTTACGGTCTACCGGCGGACTCCACGGCGATTACATACGTATCTGGAAAACAACAACATTTAGGTATCTCAAACTCTTTTGCGAAACAATAGTCGAGCATTTTGGTCCAACCTTTTTAAGAAAGCCTACTCAGGAAGATGTTCAAAGAATAACTATAGAAAGCACCGAGAGGGGTTTCCAGGAATGCTAGGTAGTCTTGACTACATGCACTGGACGTGGCATGCATGTCCGATAGAATGGGAAGGCCAATATAAAGGTCATTATCCAAAACCAACTGTAATTTTGGAAGCTTCAGCTACTTATGATTGTTGGTTTTGGTATGCCTTTTTTGGAATCCCGGGTTCAAATAACGATCTCAACGTTTTATATAATTCACCATTGTTTGAAAATATTAAGAATACCATCAACGATCATCAGTACACTCAGGGTTATTATCTAGCAGACGGAATCTATCTAGAATGGTCAATTATGGTTCAAGCTTACAAACAGGTAGGCTTTGGTCCGACGTCTTCGAAGGATATGCAGTATTTTAACACCCAAAAAATGGCATGCAGAAAGGATGTTGAACGCGCTTTTGGCATATTGAAAAGGAAGTTTGCCATCATAGCTGGGCCGATGCGCTTTTTTGATATTCAAGAAATGAACAAAATTATGCTGACTTGTGTATTATTATGCATAACATGGTCATTGAAGAAACCAGGCATGACCCAACCTGGACTAGTTTTCCAGATGAAGATTTAACCAAGGATATTGTGGTAGAGCGTGGTCGTCCGACAAAAGAATATAGATCATTTGCCACTTACAGACTCCACAATCGGGGAATTTATGCACAACTAAGACACAATTTAACAAAGCACCTTTGGATTTAAAATGAGCAACGGTGCGGGGTGGGGGGGGAGGAAGAGGGAGAGGGAGATAAACGTGTACAATTGAGGAAATTATATTAAAAGTTGTTATTTATTTTAATTTATATGTTTTTTAATTTAAAGTTGTTTGTTAAAATTGAGACAATTATATTAAAATTAATTTTAGATAAACTTTAAATAAACGTGTACATTTAAACTAAACTGACCTAAATTAAAACGACAACACTAAATTAAACTAAACGTGTTCATTCATTAGCAAGACTGAATTCCTCTTCGTTTTCTTCTGAGGAATCATCTTCGTCTTCCACATTCACATATAGGTCAGTTTGTTGAGGGGTGTCTTCAGTTTGTTGGTGGGGGGACTTGTTCGGCCTGGACTTGTTGTTGTTCGGCCGCATCCATTTGCTTAGTCCATATAGCATGTTGTCGTTCATTCATTTTGCCGGTGTCCAAGAAGAGTAACTTGTTTAGCTTACAATCCATGTATTATTGTTCTCGCGAAAGACGACTTTTCTGTTGATTATTCAAAGAAATGGCACGGTCCCTGACTCTATCTGCCTCCATTTGCATCTACATTGCCTTGTGATCAGCATAGTTGAACTCGCTTGAACCTCCTTCTGCTGCTCGTTGGGCTGCGTCTCTCGCTGCTTTTGCAGCTTTCACACCACCTCCTCTTCTTCTCTTGCAGTTGGTGTTAACATCTAGATTACTATTGTGTTGATCCTGACTACCTGGAGTTCCATCGGGTGAGGAAGCAGGCCCTCCATTCTGAAAATCATGCGAGATTGGACCATGTGGTGATCTTACAGGCACTTGATGACCTTCCAACAATTAAACTTGTTAAGCACCCTCAAAATGGTGAAACAAGTTTCATGTTGGAAGCTTGAACCTTTGTGGGTTCTTTGCCACTCTTCCCGACATCTTCGTTCCACATCCGGTTCGCCTTCACCACTTCTTTTGTTGTTCCACATTTGAGTGATCAAAGCTACATATTCACTAACGGCTCCAGAAATTGTGCAAAAACGATGAGACAACCCATCAACATCACGACAATGAATGTTACCGGTTTCTTCACAAAAGTTTTGTAAAATCTTCCCATAAAAAGTTCCTTTCTCTTGATAAATACCATTGATATCATCTAATGTATATAATACATAATTTCTGCAAAGTGACCCTATCTTTGACCGAGTAAAAAAAAAACATAATTTCTGCAAAGTGACTCGTCTTCATCCATCGTATACTTAGGACCACGAATTCTTGTGTTCCTTTGTTGTGATTGTTGTGGTGCTTGTGTTTGTTGTGATCGTTGTTGTGAGGATGCCATATTTGTTATTGTTCAAATTTTTATGAAAGATTGAATTGATATTAATAGTTTTGTTTGAAAAGAAGAAAAAAAATTAGAGACGGTATAGAAATTGTATAATGTTGAGGAAGGTGTAAGTTTAAATTCCGTAGACGAAGTGAATTTATAGGGAAAGGGAAGGAACGATGGAGCCGGGATGGGAAGAGCAGTTGGCGACAGAAGGTATAACGCTAGCGTCATTAACAAAAACGCTAGCGTCATTTCTAATGACGCGCGTTATGTGTTATAACGCGGGCGACAGAAGGTATAACGCGAACGTTTTTAGCAATGACGCTCGTCTTTACCACAAACGCGCGCCGGATATTCCGACTCAATGTTCAATTCAAACCATCAAATTTGTTCATATGAACATCCATTTTTCCAGTTTGTTCGTTCCATAGTGGGAGCAAAATGAACAAACTCCGATAGGAAGTGTTCTTACATTCATACTCTCAATAATCCAGCAGATTCTGCTTTAATAGCCCTAGCTTTATTACCAAATCTTACTCCCAACAATAATCCCCAATAAGTTCTGCTTTAAAAACCGTAACTTTGCTACCAAATCTTCATCTTACTTTGCAAAGAGGGGAAGAAAAAAACCCCAACTTTGCCTCCTACACTACAAAGTTCGAGAAGAGCAAAAGGGGTTACTGGATTCAATGTCGGGGTTCCCGGAAGAAATCACAGTCGATATCCTCAAACGCTTACCGATAAAATCAGTGTTAAAATTCAGGTGCGTCTGCAAAAAATGGTACGATATACTCAATGATCCTGGATTTCTTAAGAAACAACAAAATTATGATTTGGGAGACGACGATTCCACTTTAATACTTAGAAAAGGCCGTGATTACTATTCCATTTCTAATGATACATTCATATCGATATCTTCGTCATCATCATCAGATGTAGCTATATCGTTATCTGCAAAGGATGTTAAGCATCTTGATTTCCCTATCATTTCTCCAAAGACTCCAATGCCTTTCATTGAGGAAACTGTTCAGATTTTGGGTTCTTGTAAGGGATTAATTTGCTTTGTCCTTGTTTTTGCTCGTATCCATGGTCTTCTTAATCCATTTACCGGAGAGTACAGAAAATTACCATCACCAGGGTCATCTATTCCATCTGGTAAATCTTTGTTTTACAATTATGGGTTAGGTTATGATACCAAGATAAACGATTACAAGTTGGTAAGGATTGCGAAATCAGACGAGAATGTTCCTGAAGTCAAGGTTTATACAGTAGGTTCAAATTCATGGAGGAGCATTGAAAATCTTGACATCCCTTATGTTTCTTGCAGAGGAACATCTAGGTTTTTAAATGGATGTCTTCATTGGATAGCAAATTATAGTTTTCAAACACTTCGAGTCATTGTTTCTTTTGATTTGGGAAGTGAGACATTCAAGGAATTAGCGCTGCCAGAAAATCTGAGAGGCGGCTCTAATGTTTGTTTCAGTGTTGCAGGAGGGTGCCTTGCTGTACTTTGTAGTGATCCATGTCCATGGGGTCAGTTTGATGTATGGGTGATGAAAGACTACGGACGGAGAGAGTCTTGGACTAGGCTCTTCACCATTACTGAAAACATCAAATCATTTGAATATATAATCAGAAGCTTTCGGCACTTAAGGCAAATGGTGCGTCTGAAAAATGGTGAGTTCTTGTTAGAATTTGGATTGGAGGCAGAAAGTAGAGCTGATTTGGTTGTGTACGACCCAAAGACTGAAAGAGCTAGAGTACTGAAGGTACCTAAAAAGAGAGGGTATACGAAACCTAGACTGTGCGATGTTTTGTTGTTCAGGATGGAAACTTATATCGAGAGCTTAGTTTCACTCGACTCAGGTACTTATGTTGGGTAGGCATTGGTCATGTGCATGAGAAGCCGTTATCCCGCTCCCGGTGATTGATGCAGTTAGCACTACTTACTTTTGAGGACAGGTTCTTTTATCTTTCAGCTTTTTTGCAGATTTTTTCTGGTGAGAAACTTTTTTTGTAGCTTTCTTGATGTTACTATTATGCTTTTATAGGATGTTTACAGTTTCAATGCTTTTGCTGTTACGATTAGTAGTTAACCACATTCCTGAGACACAGAAAGATTATAAACATCCCTTGATATATATTCTAGTTGTCTATCATATTGCTGGGTCAAGTTGCAACTAAAAATGTGAACCCCCTGCACTCGCTTATCTCTATACTAAGTGCACCTCTCTGAGATTGTTATTGAGCCAACACTTATTTGGAAACCCAATTCAACTCTCTGATTATTGCGTTAATCCTATACAAAAAAAATTGTTAATACGAATCAAAGAAAAAATTATATGAATGTTCCCGATACGCTAGATGAACACATGCAAGCTGGTGCAGGATAAGCTGTCACATCCATATGAAACTTGCTTGTTTTGATTAGAACTGGAGATCCCATGGAATCCATATGCATTTTCTTTATTCTATCATCAATCTCATTCTCATTCATTTGATTGTTATTGTCCATGAACAACTGAACTAGCTTCTTCTTATTTGGTGTTATGTATTTCTTATGTCCGAAATACGCCCTGTGTCCCTGTTTCAGTCAATTAAAAACTTAAGTCAAGGCATTGATCGGTCGGTCAGTTTAGGCTAATAACCTGAATTGTTCTAGCCATGTTGCCACCAAGATTAGCCATGAAGACATCGCTGTTGATGCAGACAATGTAATCCAAAGCAGCTAGAATCGATGATTTGTTTCTAAAGTGTTGGAGCTCGTCTCCATTTGTTCGTGAATTGAGGAAATTACTTCCGGATTGGTTCAAGGGAGTTTTCCCCTCCCAAGGAAGTCCCTCCAGCCCAATAGATCCTTGTGTTGCTAGATGCACCAATAGCCTTCAGTAACCTGCAGCATCAAAATTATCAATGTCAGAGGAGTATAAGTTTGAATATCATACCACCAGGTGCATAATTCTGTGAATTAGAGGTCAGCAAATCTGTCGCTACCAGACAAGGTGTGGTAATGTGAACTCTTGCTAGTTATAAATGTTGTATTCATTGGAAGATTCTTTACGTGAATCATGTGTACCAAAAGCTTAGCTCATTGTCTTACTTACCGTTTTAATTTCTGGAGCATCTATAACAATTATGTGACAATTATGTTCTCTTCTCCCTTATAATTCTGCTTAACAGCTCCGGAGTCATTTCGTCAAGGATCTTAGTGTAGCATTTTGTCATGACATTCTCTGGCAAAACAGTTGGTGATGCAGTGATTTAACTTTCAAAGTGAAGTGACGAGTACAAATATTTGGAATGGTACCCTGATGATGTGATTGTTTGGTGCATTTGGAAAGAATGAAAAGTTTTCTCTAGTTTCTGATTCTACGATGGTTGCCAAAACCGAATACTGCTTTATCTTCAGTTGGCCCTAATGATGCAAGAATTTCAACAAGATTTCCTTTGAGGCTTTGAGATCTGCCATTTCTTCAGCTGATAACTCAAGTATTCTGATTCCTCCTTCTAAAGAGAAAATCTTCTTAGTCCTTAAAAATATGAAGCCTAATAAGTCTACTGGACCTGATGCATTTGCGATTAGTTTCTTTTTATATAATATAATTGGGGAATTGTGGGATCACAAGTAACAGATACAATCCAGAATTTCTTCGTAAACAAGATAATGCATCCCGAGTTAAACACAACACCTCTTTTTTGATTCCTAAGATAAAACAACCAAAGAATCCTAATCAATTTAGACCAATACGACTTTACAATACAATTTATAAACAACCAAAGAATCCTAATCAATTTAGACCAATACGACTTTACAATACAATTTATAAACTAATTGCAAAGATTTTAGCCAACATAATTAAACCCTTCCTATAAAAGATTATCTCACCTTTCTAATATGTTTTTCTATCCTAGAACTGGAGGACTAGGGATAAAAATTGATATGCCTAAAGCCTTTAATAGAGTAAAATGAAACTTCTTACTCTCTTCTCTAAAAACTTTTGGTTTTAACAAGGATGTGTGTCTGCTTATAGAGCAATGTATTTCCACAACCTCCATCTCTGTTTTACTTAATGGAACTCCTGGTGAATCTTTCAAACCCTCACGAGGTTTACGCCAAGGAGATCCTCTTTCTCCTTACTTATAAAATGGTACTCCTGACGAATCTTTCAAACCCTCACGAGGTTTACGCCAAGGAGATCCTCTTTCTCCTTATTTATAATATGTATGGAAATCTTTTCGAGACTTATCCTTTCACAGAAAAACATAAAAGCTTTACATGGTATTAAAATAACACCTAAAAGCAAACCAATTTCTCACCTTTTTTTTTCACAGACGATTGTTTGCTTTTGTTAAAGTTCACCTAGTAGGATGTAAGAATTTATATCAATTTTTAGTAAGGGTACACTTATTAATTTTGAAAAGTCAAGAGTTTTCTTTATTAAGGTGGAACCAAAACACCAGAGAATGATGTCGAAACTATTGAAAATAAAGCATATCAATCTTAGAGGCACTTATTTAGGAGCACCTCTTTCATGGATAGGTCAATGATAAAAACTTTTTCTCGTATTCTATAAAGAATGGAATCTAAATCTAAAGGTTGGAAAGGTTTACTTTTTTCTCAACCTAGTAGATCTGTTTTGAATAGATATTTCAGTCAAGCATTCCATCTTATCAAATGGGAGGCTTTGTTCTGCCAAAACAGATAACTAACAAAATCAATGCTATTCAACGAGAATTCTGGTGGGGGAAAGATGTTGGAGGAAAAGGTTTTTACCCGAAAGCCTGGAAAAATATTTGCAAACCAATTCTAAAAGGAGGATTAGGTTTTAGAGATGCACGTAAGTTTAACCTCGCAATGATAGTAAAAGTTGCTTGACCTGATGCCCTTTGGGAAAAAAACAATGGGCTCAAAGCATTTTAGGAATAAATCTCCCCTTAGAACTAAATCTTCAGCAACTGGCTCTTGGACTCGGAATTCTCTATATAATAACAGAGTTTTTTAAAGCGTTCTCATTCACCGGAGCTCCACGTTAATTCTCACTTTTAATTAATTATGGCTTCCGACTGATTCTGTCCCCACCATCCGCTTAATTCGGCTCTCTGAGCTAGGTTATCCATGAGGCTCGCTGGTAGGCTAGCACAACAACCTGTTCAATTAATGTAGTAACGACTAGTTAATGTCATTCTCTTTATCTAATAATAACATATTATGTTTTTTTTTTAAATCAAGAAAATTAATCAAAACGAAATCAGGAAAATATATTTTTTTCCAATAATAAGATAGCTAAATCTTAAAAAAACGTCTTGCATGAAATATCTAGATCTTGGAAATCTCAGAACATGCCAGAAATATATCAATTATTATATCATAAAAATAAAAATCAACGTGATAATCACATAATCGAAGATTTCATCATGATAATCAACAATTTAAATCACAACATCCACGGTTTCATCGTGATAAATCGAATGATCATCACATAATATATAAATAACATAAAGTGTGCAATGTTCAGTGTTCGTTTACATTTAAAAAAAAAAAGAATTCTCCTAATTACATACCCAAACTATCAATTAAACACCAAAATAGGTAGATCGAAAAATAAAAAACATGATTAGCCAGGTCATGAATCTCTTTTCCGCGTATCTTTGTTGGTGGTCCTGCACAACAGTTGTAAATTTTATTAGTATTTTGGATGAATAATTTAGAGCAAATATTATGATCTTAATAGAGCTAAAAAATTAATAGTCAATAATCGCAGACAAATATTTACTTAGTTTTTTTTTTCCATAATTGAAAAGAAAATATGTTTATATTTTCTTAAGATAAAATAAAAATAAGATAAAGTAATTTCTTTTCTTAGACATGAAAAACCTGGCTTGATTGGGGTATACCCAGATTAATTGGGGTATACCCAATAAGACAAAATAGGGTCATTTTGAAGTAAAGCTAAGCCACCCCTTAACCTAGATTTTTATAAATGGCTAAAATGCCCCCACAATGATTAACTCTAATTTAACTAAAATTATTAGATTAGTTAGTTGATTTAGTTATATGTTGGGTTTTAGAAATCATTTAGAGAGAGAATTAGTATGAAGTAGTAGAGGAGGTTTTAGGGGGGAAAAGTTAGGGTTTTTGTGAAATTTGTGATATGAGTGAAATGAGTGATTCAAATCCTGATTTTGAAGTGGGGGAGCCTTCTAACTTTCCTCCTACAAATTCGTACTTGTATGATGATCTATCAGACCATGATCGAATGGATTATTTGCATGGTCCTCACTTTTATTTTCCTCAAACTCAAGATGGGTATGGAAGTGATGAATGTCTCGAGCCAAACGTAGAGTCCAATGACCAAGAAGAAGATAATGGAGCTGCAAGTAATCAGGTAGACAACCTAAGTAGTGAAGATTGTGATTTTTCCATGCAAATGATCGATTTTTTTTTCCACTTCTGCTGTACAGGGTCGGCAAGGTCGACGCTTGTCGATCATGCCGGCCATAAAGGCCGGCGTGGTTTTACTTTGCCGAAGGTGCCGAATTTTTATGACCAGTACCACGCCGGAAGTGTATAAAATTTTAACCTTGCCGACTTCCATTTTTTTGAAACACAGGAGCCATTACTTGAAAATTCTTACGCCGGCATTTTCAAGTTTTAAGACAGTGCCGACTGTTTCTATGTCGGCATTGTTTATATTCTCTTATGTGCCGGCCTTTTTTTGCCGGCAGTGTTTTATATGTCGATCGTGCCGACCGTGGTAATACATATTAACTACACTTTTGATGTTTTGTAGATTGTGGCATTGGTACCTATGGCGGATCAGCCTCAAGCTCATAAAATTAGGGGTCCCGATACTTCCGAACATTATGCTAATGATTTGGAATGGAAGGACAAAAAGGACGCGGTAAATTGGATTGTTGAGAAAGCAAAAGAGAAGATGTGCGTTCTAGTGAAAAACACCCAAAAAAATCTACGCGGTTTGAAATGGTATGCGAGTGTTATGGATCGTCGGACGAAAGTCACAAGAGAAATGGTTATGTGTATGATAAGAAGACGACTAGGGTGTACAAGACGAAGTCTAAGAAGTGTGAATGCCCATTCAAGATTATTTTTGGGAGGAAAGAAAAAATCGATAGCATGTGGAAAATGAGTAGAGTTGATATTGGTTGGCATAACCATAAAGATCCGCAAAGTCTTGTTGGGCACTGTCAAGTTGCCAAGTTGAAACCTCATGAGTTCGAACAAGTAAGAACAAGTTGGGGAATTAAACCAAGCAAGCTCCTTCATAGGTTCAAGAGGGACGACCCGCATAACCTCTCTTTATTGTCTACAATAATTTCTAAAGCAACTAAAACTGAAAATTAAAATAAGTTTAACAAGTCTAAAACCACAATCTAAGAGTTCAAAACATAATATAATAGTTCAAACCAGAATCTAAGTTTCTAAAGCAAGTAAAACATAATAAAGTTTAACAATTTCAAGGATCCTTCTCATTGTTGTTATCTTCCTCCCCATCACTAGCATTTTCACCAGCATCAGCTTTTGCTTTTCCCTTATCTGGACCTATGTAGTCACCGGCCTCATTGTAATAGGGGTTCACTCCAGAAAAGTCATATGCCCTGAAAATGGTCCTTGGATCAACCTCCTCTTCTTCCTCCTCTGATGATGTGCATTCAACATAGTTGAGGGGATTGCTAGGACTGTTCATAAACCTTGGAAATTCTTCAGGATCTTCCTTACCCATCAAACATAGTTTTCTTACAGGGCAATTCTTTTCAGTTTCATCTTTAGGATCTTCTACATTAGGATAAATTGCGTCAATAAATTCTAATAGCTCTTTTGGAGTAACCGAACAAGGTAGATCTTCTTTTTTTTTCCTCTGGGAACCTAAACAATACACAAATAAGAGATATAAAAACAAACAACATTGTTGAACACAAATAAGAGATCAAAATTGTTACACATTGAAATTTGGTTCTGGTCATCTACTAGCCGGCAAGGTATATAATATATAAACTGCCGACCAATAGGTGGCCGGTATGGTAATAACCATTCACCTAGCCGACCAAACAACCGTCGGCAGGGTTGTATTAAATAATGATGCCGGCTATAACTTAAAAAATATCAAATTTCTTATGCCTACAGTCGGCAAGGTCCAAGTACAATACAATACCGGCTACAAATTAGCCGGCAGGGTTTTGTTGGTATTACATGCCGTCCCTGGTTATTGTCTAACAATCGCCATGGCTAATATGAAACGTCGGCAGGTTATTCATCCTAATACAATGCCGGCGCTTAAGAAACAACAACCGTCGGCATGATGTTAAACTATCGGCCTTGCCGGCCAAAAACCCTAAAAATCTAAATTTTCAGTTTCTAACCTAATCTAACAATCAAAAAACATCAAACAATATTGGGTTGAGTTTAGAAATCAACTTACATTCTTATTTTCACCGGCGGAGGGTTGTTTTCAACATTCTCAGGGATTGAACTTTCGGGTTTACTAGTTCCATCTTTTCCCTTACATTTTTTCTCTGATTTGGATCTTTTGATACTTCCTGTTGAATCTATGGTATCCCTTGATCGTTTGGAATCAACCATTTTTCAGGATAATCAAACTCTTCAATTTTTAGATGAGATGAAGAAGAACAAGAGAAGATTAACGGTTTGGTTAAGTTTTTAATTTTATAATTATTAGATTAAGTAATAGGGTTAATTAGTCAAAGGGTAAAAAGGTAAACTCACCACATTTTGGCCTCCCCTTAGTAAGGGCAAATGTCCATTTAAATTTGGGTATACCCCAATTAATCTGGGTATACCCCAATCTCGCCAGGATGAAAAAGATGCTCAATATTTTTTTGGACAAAAATATTTCAACAGGGTGAATGTGGTATCTTAAAATATATTAGTTATCCCATATTATAGAAATTTTATAAATTTTAAGATATTGATTGAACTTTTTTTATGGAACTTTTCGGTTGGTTGATTCATTATATAAAGCATTCAAGCAAGAGCCAAACCTCATTTAGCATTCAAGCAAGAGCCAAACCTCATTTATTTGCACGTTCTGTTAGGGTTTTCATTGTTTTTTTTATTTTGTTTTTTTCCCCGGTTTCTTGCAATTAGGGTTTAATGTCTAACTGATATATTTTTGTTATTTGTTTTCCAAAAAGTGTAACCAGTTTGCATTCTTAGTTCGCAGAATGGGGGAGCTCATCAATACTGATAGTAGAGGTCCTAAGAAAACAAAAAATAAAAATCGAATCTAATCTAATAAAGATAACACTTATGTTTTCAAAACTTAAATCAAAACTTAACCCCAGAAAAAATCAAAAATATCAATCAAACCACATCAGTAAAATAAGAAATCATAAAACAATTTATATCTTCGAAACTCAAACCCTAAAAAAAATCGAACAACTTGAGTCTGAATGAAAAACTTAAGTAAAGAAAGTAGAGAAATTAAAACTAAACCCTAACTTACATTCTTTGCAACTCTGATTTCAGCTAATACGATATGCCCCTTGCGGCCTCCGTTGAAATGAGTATTTATATAAAACCCTGCTAGGGTTAGAAAAGATTTTTGATATAGGGACTTTGGGGCTGAAATAAAACCTCCAGGTGCAATTCATCAAACCACCAGGAAACACCATTCAGCTATGGGTCAGGACAAGTGAGACTTTTTAAAAGCGTTCTCATTCACCGGAGCTCCACGTTAGTTCTCGATTTTAATTAATTCTTGCTTCTGGCTGATTCTGGCCCCACCAGCTTTTTTTGGAAAAATAATTAAATTTAAACCAAAAAAAAAATCAGGAAAATTAAACCAAAAAAAATCAGGATAATATTTTTTTTCCAATAATAAGATAGATAAATCTTAAAAAAACTGCTTGCCTGAGATATCTAGATCTTGGAAATCTCATAACATGCCAGAACTATATCGTAAAAATAAAAACCAACGTGATATCACAGAATAGAAGATTTCATCATGATAATCAACAATTTAAATCACAACATCCACGGTTTCATCGTAATAAATCAAATGATCATCACATAATAAATAAATAACATAATGTTTCCAATGTTCAGTGTCCGTTTACAGTTTAAAAAAATAGAATTCTCCTAATTACAACCCCAAAGAATCAATTAAACTCCAAATTAGGTGATCGGAAAAAGAAAAAAAAACCTGATTAGCACGGTCATGAATCTCTTTTCCGCGTATATTTGTTGGTCCTGCACAACAGTTGGAAATTTTATTAGTATTTTGGATGAATAATTTAGAGCAAATATTATAATCTTAATGGAGCTAATACCAAAAAAAAAAAACGAGCATGAAAAAAAAAAGGAAAACAAATAAATCAATAGTCAATAATCGCAGACATATATTTTCTTAGTTTGTTTTTTTCCAAATTAAAAAGAAAATATGTTTATCTATAAGATAAAATAAAATAAGATATAATAATTTCTTTTCTCAGACATGAAAAAGATGCTCAATATTTTTTTTGCACAAAAATATTTGTGGTAATTGAACTTTTGTCCCTACTTTTGATGGTCTACACAAATATCCTTATCACATAATAATTTTGTCCCTCTTTATCTAAAAGCCCATCAGGGGCCCAATAACAAATTATTAACTTCCAAATATACCCCATGTGTTTATATACTCAACTCCACACCCTTCCTCCTTTACTTCTCAACAAAACACGAACACACCATCTCCATCCCTTCGCCATCACCATCTTCATCTCCGTCGCCACCACCATCTTCATCGCCTCCACCACAACCAGCACCACCACCTTCGTTACCTCCACCATCAATAGATCTATTAAGGTCAATATGTTCTGCTGCTGTTAAATTTAAACTAAGAGATTGAAGATCAAAAGGTGAAATTAGGGTTCCTGAGATGAAATTAAGATTGGGATCGAGTTAGATTATCAAAGAATCATCATCATCTCGAGTTCCTCCATCTTTCAATGGACGATTAAAAATCAGTGACACTTAAACTCTTGCTGCGGGGTTCTCTATTTTACGAAGTAGATCATAGTCACACTTATTATCCTATTTTTTGGATAACTAATTTTCAAGATCTATATTACGAACGCGAAAACGAGGTACACAATTAAAAGTTGCATTTCTTATGATTAATTGTCGTTATGTGTTCTTTTTTTAGACTAATTAATATTTTTATTGTTGCAGGTGGTCAAGAATGAAATGGGAACACTAATTCCAATATGGTACCATATATTTAATGATTTTACGAAATTGATGTTTTATAATTACAAACCGGCAATTTTACGTTTTTATTCGTAGATGTGACAAAATAAATGATTCCTGCCGATCATTTTACAGAAATGTATATGGTGATTCCAGGAAACATCTCGGTGAAGGTACAATATCGGAGGAACAATCTGTGTGTTGCAGTGGTGTTTATTGCGGATGAAATATATCAAGCAGAAGATGATGTTGCTATTTTTGTTGCTGCAATGAAGGAGATGAAGTTGTTTTTGTTTATGAAGCTACATGTGATGATCATTTGTTGTTGATCCATCTATTGGATCAACTCATGTTGTTGATCCAACTGAAATGGATAAACATCCATTGTTGATTCAATTTGAGGTTGGTTTTTGAAGCTGGTCTTGGAGTTGTTGGTGTTTATAAAGCTACAGGTAATGAAATATGCTGGTTATATGGGTTGAAGTAGGCAGTCATATTGGATCAACTATGGTTGTTGATCCATATATTTTGGATCAACTATGGTTGTTGATCCATCTATATGGGATCAACCACTGTTGTTGATCCTTTGAACTCATGTTTTGTAGTTTAAATTATGTAAATTTGTTCTAATGTTGAACTTGTGGTGCAATGGTAGCATGACTGACTCCATGTCAGATGATGCGTGTTCGACTCACGCCAAGTTCACTCCATTTTACATGGATAAACTATCATTATTGATCCAATTTTACATGGATCAACTTCCATTGTTGATCCACTAAAATTGGATCAACTTCTACCGTTGATCCTTTTTTCTTGGATAAACTAGATAAACTTCTACTGTTGATGGTTTTGTTGGTGGATCTGAAACTGCAGCTGATGAACTGGTAGCATTTTTCCATCAGCATGGATAAACATCCATTGTTGATCCAGCTGCAATGGATAAATTTCTACTGTTGATCCAACTGGAATGGATAAACATCCATTGTTTGATCCAACTGAAATGGATCAACTACTTTTTGTTGATACAAAAAAAATTTGAACCAGTGATGGTGGTGGCGACGGCGGTGGTGAAGGTGGTGGCGGCGACGGCGATGGTGGTGGCGGCGACGAATTTATGGTGGAGGAGGACTAGTAGTGGTGTAATGGTGGCGGTGAAGGAGTGGTGGTGGAATATTGGTGGTGGTGGCGGTTGGTAAGTGGTGGTTGTTGAACGGTGGTGGTGGTGGTGGTGGTGCTAGTGGTGGTGGTGAAGTGGTAGTGGAAGAAATTTGTTGTATTTTGAAATAAAGAAAAATATTATATGAGTGAGGGTATTAAGGTAATCTAATATTAAATGGATAAGGTTATAAAAAAGGAGGGACATAATTATTGTTGCATAAGGATATATTTGTAGGGAGTTAAAAGTAGGGACATATAATTAATATACCCAAAATATTTCAACCGAGTGAATGTGGTATCTTTTTTTTTTATCGGTCAATAAGAGAATTCATTGAAAAGAGGCACTTAAGAGGGGTACCTCAACCCAATTATTACAACTGAACAAAAAGGAGAGTCGAAAGGGGATTCGGATACCCAAGAAAAACCACAAAAAAACTATGGAGATCGGTATAAGGAATCCCATAAAGAGATCACCATATTTGTCGTAAACCCTAACATCCTTGTATTTTATTCGGCCCAAAAGAAAGCTTGTAATTTGATATCTCTAATTAGGCTTGCCAAAGTTTTTTTTTTTGTTATCGAAGATTCTAGCATTTTGATCTTTCCATACGCACCACCATATTGCAACCGGGATGTTATTCCATATCCGACTAAGCATTTCATCTCCCCAATTAAACATCCAAGTCTTCATAGATGTAGTGATATTAGGATCGTATGTCCATAGGAAGTGGCACCCATCAACAAAATAATTCCATATTCTCCAACATTCGTAGAACAAGTGCGAGCTCGATTCATTTTCTTCCTCACAAAAACGACAAATACTAGAGATATTCATACCTCTTCTTAAACGTTTGTCCGCTGTCATTACCCAATCATGAGAAAGAAGCCAAAGAAACAAATTGAATTTTTGAGGGTAATCATGGCTCCAAATGATATTGGTTAGATAATTCGGCTTTCCTTGATCACCATCTTCTCCAATTCCATCCTTAACCGTATATTGACCATGATCACTTCCAACCCATATTCAAGTATCTGTAACACCTTCTTGAATAGATATAGAGGAAAGAAGGTTTGATATAGATAAGAATTCACTTGAGATATTTTGCGAGTATCTTTGTCTAGACATAAATTTCCATCTTACACCACCTTCCCTAACTTCATACATATTAGAAACCACACACTCTTTGGTTCTTGAAGATTCGAATGCCAAAGGAAACAAATTAATCACACAAGTTTCCATCACCAAGCCATACATCTTCCCAAAATCTAGTTTCGTTTCCCCCACCAATTTTGAATCTTATATTTTTATTGAAATCTTCAAGCTCTTTTTAAATACTAAACCACAAACTACCTCCTTTTGATCCTTTAGGTTGGAGTGTTTCCCAACCGGTGGGTGTTTCACCAAATTTTTAACCATAATCTTCCTCCACAAAGCATGTTTCTCTAAACTAAATCGCCGCCACCATTTTTTAAGAAAATCCGAATTCACTTGCTTAGTTATTCTGATACCTAGACCACATTTTTGTTTTGATTTGGAGACCATTGTCCATTTAATATTGTGAACTCTTCTCTTGATAGCATCGTCATTCCATAAGAAGTCTCTTTCAACTTTATCAATTTTCTTAGTTATGGAGTAAGGGGCAAGATAAATGGAAAGATAAAAGATTGGTAAACTCGCCAAAATACTTTTGATGAGAGTCAATTTACCTCTTCTAGAAAGTGTTTTCCCATTCCAATAACCAATTCTTTTCACGCAAGTTTCAAGATTTTTTTCCCATTTTCGTGAACCTCCCACCTTGTCTCCCAAGGGAAGACCAAGATAAACACTAGGAAAAGTACCATTCTTGAAACCAAATATGTTAGCAAAGATATCAATTCCCTCTTCAAACGCGACCCCAAATAAACTAGTCTTTGATAAATTTATCTTCAAACCCGAAGCCAACTCGAAACAAAGAAGTAAGTAGCGTAAAGCATCAACTTGTTCTCTCTTAGCATTAAGAAAGATGATAGTATCATCGACAAATTGTAAGTGATTTATTTTTATTCCCCCTCCTTCACCGACAAACCCGAGATTTGATCAAGTTCTTGTGCTTTTCTCAACATACAACTTAAGACTTCACCAACGATAGTAAAAAGAAAAGGAGAAAGTGGGTCACCTTGACGAAGTCCCTTTTCACTACCAAAATAAACATAAGACGATTCATTAACAAGAATCGAGAAATTTGAGAATGATAAACAAATTCTAATCCAAGCTCTCCATTTACCGCCAAAACCCATTTTGAATAAGACTTCATTTAAAAAGTTCCAATTCACATTATCAAAAGCCTTTTCAAAATCAAGCTTGCAAATTAACCAGTCTGAACTTATAGTACTGCCAATAGTAATCTTAGTCAAGGTATTTAAACTCAAAAACTTTTTCTAAGCATAGACTAATGAAAGTAAGGAACTTATAGTACTGCCAATATTAGTTGTCTACTGGTAAAGATTTCATAGATTTTAATAAAATTACATGTGTACGTATTGGTATACCTATAATATGAACATACATGTGTACATAACAACCCACTCTAGGACTTAATCAAATTTTAGTGAACAATCTTTTTTCGTTTCCTGGATGTCAAATCAGTGATGCTATGAGCTAGTGCATGTTGGTTATGACAGAAATTACATGTGTACATATTGTTATGAAATAAATTATGGTGTACATATTGGTACATCAATTTATTGATGTGCAATATTTTAATTTTCTGGTGTACATATTTATACACATATTGATTATTTAGGTGTACATAGTTGTACACATGTTATTCATTTTGAAGTATAAGAAATTAGGTAAACATATTGATATGTAATGTGGACCAAGTCATTATTGTTAACATGATTACATGCAGAATTTGCATTTCATCTCCATGTGGCTTTCCATGGTATTTCACTTGAATGAATGTATTCCTTTGTCTTGATCGATGATGTTGTCAAAATTCCAGATTATTTTTACTATGCATTCTTGTTTAGTTTTCGGTATGCTTCTAGCATTTATGGTTTCAGCTACTGTTGATGCTGAGTTTAAGCTCCAAATGTCCAGATTTTTTGATTGGATCGGTAACTTACCTGAGTATGGAATCAGCAACATGTGAAGCAAAGCTTCTCTGGATTGTACACCGTGCTAATAGGAGGAGTCCAGTACCGGAAAAGTCTAGACTTAATATAAGTTTTGGATCAGGTTCACCCCTACATTTTGTAATAGTAATAGACTTTCCTCCTATGAGATTTTCTAGACATCGGTTAGTATTTATTATAAACCGCAAATTAGAGCATTTCCTACAAAATAGTTTTGGGGTCGATATAAATGTTGAGAAGCAAACTGCCTAAATTTAGAAAAAAATAACAAAAATTATACCATTGTTAGTGTCTTAAGTTCTCAACCTTTTTCTTTATCCCAATTGCAGGTGTAGTGAAGGTCAAAGATGATAAAGATGAGTTCCCAACTTATGTTGCTATGCTTGCAGCCCAAGATGATGCAACACGGTGCAAGGTATTTGTTCAAGTTGTATACTTTGGTTCCCTTGATGATTCCTACATTGGTGCACCTATGGGAAGTAACTCCCATGAAAAAATAGGTTTGTGTGCCATTGTGAATGATTAGCTTTATGCGTGTTTTGAAGCGGTGTATGTATTGGTGCACCTCTGTAATTCCCATGTAAAAGTAGGTTTGTGTGTGGTTGTGAATCATCATTTTTCTGCATGTTTTGCACGGGTGTACACATTTGTGCACCTGTATAATTCCCATGAAAAAGTGTGCCCGAGTGTGAATATGAATGATCAATTTTATGCATGTTTTGCATGGGTGTACACATTGGTGCACTAGTGTATTTTCAATGAAAAAGTAGGTTTGTTTGTGGCTTTGAAGGATCGACTTTAGGAATGTTTCACAGGGATGGATATATTGATGCACCAATATACTTCTCATGAAAAAGTAGGTCTGGGTGTGAGTATGATTGATCTATTGTCCATGTTAGTAATCTCGTTTTTGGTAAAGTGCAATGAATCACTATACTGGGATGTTTCGAAGCCATATTAAGTTTGTGTAGTATTTCCCACATGGATTGTGTCTCTGACCATAAACATAGTAACTTTTTATTTTGATCGTTTTCTTATTTTGTTTTCTTATGTGGATGTTGGTGAAAGGATAATCACTTTCTTTTCAAGCTGCGATTTTTTATGTTCATTGGTTTGTCCTCGATGCAGGTTATCTTCTAAACTTACCTTTGCAAATCAGGACGTTATCCAACTAGAGATTGGCGTGGTTGGTATTTTTCTCAGTCTGTGCAAATTAGGGTGGCAGTTTGGCTATCATGGACTCTGGATTTTTTGGATCTTCGCAGCGGTGTACATATTTGTACACACCAATGTAAATTTTAAAAATTTTAAAAAATAAAATTATATAGTCATATGGGTACTCTTTTTGTAGCTCTCGGAAAATGCTTTCCAAATATATAAAGTTTGTCGATTTTGGACGAACGGTTCAAAAGACTAATTATTTTTAATTATTTTTATATTATTCAAAATTGTTGACATCATCATGAGTCAGTATGGACTAAATTGTAAATATTTGGACTAAATAGTAAACAATGCTGTTTTTTGGTTGAATAGGCCTTGGATTTGAATTTCTGGGTCTAAAAGACAAGTAAACATTTGGTACATTTCTAATATCCAAGAATTCAAATTTCTGGTCCTAATATCCTTTTTGGATATTCCGCCCAAACACAACCTAATATCTCATTACCTAAGTTACAAATATGCCCCGGAAATCATCTTATTCGCTGTTTAGATAATACAGAGAGAGTTCGGATGAAAAAAGATCAGCGAGAGTGAGAAGATGCAAAGAGATTGACAGAGGCGTAGAGTTTTACTGAAGATATGAATATGAGCCTGTGCTAGGTTGATAAGGAGGAGGAAAAGTGGATTCCTGGCTTCAGTAAATGGAAGATTTTCCTCCCTATTCTTCATCTTGGATTCATATAGCCATTGAGAAATTAGAGTTTGAAGTTAAAGTTATGATTTTCAATATTGAATAAGGAAGATAAATGAGATATCCAAGGTACTTTTCAATTAATTCTAGTTTCAAATGAATTCCGTCTGTGTCAAATTGGGGCGAAATTTGATTTGGGGAAAAATTAAAACCCTTTATCGCGTGACTATTTTTGTATGAATGATCAACAAAGATGGAACCACCGAGTTGGTTCTTTAGATTATTCACAATGAATTGGGATGTTTTTCTCTTTTGTTTTATTAGTATCTTGTTAGGATCTTTCGGAAACACAATGCACAAATTTGTGTTTTTTGAACGCATAAAGTTGTTTCTGTTGATCAAAATGTTCTGTGTCTTAAACAGTATAATATTAACTCCTATTGATCATTTTGGGTATAGATTGGGAGATTTTGGGTAGAAGCGACTGTCACTATTTGATTTTATCCACGAAATACACAAGATGCACCTGAGTGCATAATATAAAATCTGGAAAAAAAAATGGTTTGGCCTATAGATGCATTTGAGTGCATAATGTATATTTTTTGGAATCTTTGTTGTTCCTCTTATTTATTTTTCTTTAATACTTGTTTTTGGTTGATGTATCAGTGGTGAATGTGATGGTAATTAATAGTCATAGGTTTGGATTAATTACTCGAGATTATGAACTAGTGATTTTGGTTGTGAATAATATAGTGGTAATTGAATTTTTGTCCCTACTTTTGATGGTCTATACAAATATCCTTATCACATAATAATTTTGTCCCTCTTCATCCCTAAGACCATCAGGGGTCCAATAAGATTTTTATATCTTCCAAATTTGCCCTCTTATCTATTGATTTATCTAGGTCTATCCCTACTTACTTCTTCTTCTTCATTTGTTTCTTTCTCTCTGTTCATTTCAAACACCAACAATACCTCTACAGCGACCACCACCTTCTCCGCCACCGCCACCACCAGTTCGATCCATCATAGGCACAACAAACGACCACCACCACTGTTACGAAGATCACCAGTTCCTTTTTCTGAATTAAATGGGAAATTAGGATCAAATAGAAATCGAGGTTATGATTTAGAGATTTGAAATAACGAAGATGAAATCATGAAGATGTAAATGAAGTTTCAAGACTTAAAATCTACAGCAAAGATAGGTCGTGATGTTTGTTCGTTGTGGACGGAAACTAGATATTAAGATGAAGATGAAAGAAATTGTGCAAGTCAGTGGCCGTTTAGGGATCTGTGGCATGAACAGAATTTGGGGGTTTTTGTTTATCAACTAAAATTGAGAGATTTGTATCAACAAATCAAGCAGTGGGAGAAGAGATGAGGTTAACAGATCTGGGAGTTCATTTTATACAACAACCATGTCACAACAATAGATCTGGGAGTTCAATCAATGATCTCGATTGATGTATTTTGGAGGTTTGTTCGGTGCCAATTCGGTATAATTAATGAATTTTGGGTTCTCATCTGAAGAATAATAAATTGGGTGTTGATTACAGTGTCGATTACTGAGATTTGTGTATCACAAATATCTAGCCGGTGGGTTAATTTCAATTGAAAGAAGAAATGGTACCATCTTTGTTTACCGATTGCAGTCGATGTGGGTTTGCAGGTGACGATTCGATTAATGGAAAATGGCAGAAATCAGTGGTGGTTTGTTGGCTGTTTGATCAATTCATTGTATGAAGTAGGGTTTAGAGATGCTTCAGCTGAAGATTGGAGGGCTTGTGAAAGGCAGTAGTAACCGGTGATTGCTGGTGAAGATGATTGTTTTGATGAGTGGAAGAATCGTAGTTAGTGGTGGCTATGTACTTAATGTTGATCCATCATCATGGATAAACATCCACTGTTGATCCAACTGAAATGGATAAACTATTGTTGTTGATAAAAAATTATCTGGACCGATGGTGGCGGTGGTGACGGTAGCAGTGGTTGCTGTTATGAATTATTAATGGTGGTTGATGGTTTTGTTGGTGGATCTGAAACTGCAGCTGGTTAAATGGTAGCATTTTTCCATCAGCATGGATAAACATCCATTGTTGATCCAACTAAAATGGATAAACTTACACTGTTGATCCAACTGTAATGGATAAACTTATAATTTTGATCCAACTGCAATGGATAAACTTCTACTGTGAAATGGATAAACTTCTAATGTTTATCAAGGGTATATCAATTTCAGTTTTATGCCAATTACTATTGATCCATCATCATGGATAAACATCCATTGTTGATCCAACTGAAATGGATAAACATCCATTGTTGATCCAACTGAAATGGATCAACTACTGTTGTTGATACAAAAATATTTGAACCAGTGGCAGCGGCGGCGGACTAGTGGTGGTGGCGGCGACAGACTAGTGGTGGTGGAGGACTGTTGGTGGTGGAATGGTGGTGGTGGAATATCGGTGGTGGTGGAATGGTAGTTGAATGTTGGTGGTGGTGGTGCTAGTAGTGGTGGTGAAGTGGTAGAGGAAAAAATTATTGCATTTTGAAATAAAGAAAAATATTATATGGGTGAGGGTATTAAGGTAATGTAATATTAAATGGATAAGGTTATAAAAAAGTAGGGATATGTTTTTTTTTTTGAATAAGGATATATTTGTTGGGTTTAAAAAGTAGGGACATATAATTAATATACCCAATAATATACTAGAAATAACCCGTGCCGTAACGGCACGGCATGTGAAGGTATAATTTTTTATGATAATAATTTTAATAATTACCACTCCTATTCTTATTATTCTAATAAAACCATCTTCATCCATCAGCATGAGAAAGTGGTTTCATCAGCATGAGAAAGTGGTTTCAAAAACGTAAGAGTTTTTGAAGATTCTAATTAACAAAAAAAAAAACAATCTTCCATTGGTTACAGAAAATGTAAAAGTTTCTCGTTTGTCCATAACCTGCCACATGAACATTATCCATTCTTCCTCTTTACGTATGGCAATTCTAATATTATTTGTGTTTTGCAGGTTGATTAAGGTTGCCTTATTCGATTGCCATTTTTTTTGGGTTTTACATACTGCAACTCCCCAGGTATTGCACTCCATATAACTTCCTCACCGTATTTAATTGTTCCATTTGTTCAATGAGTACAATGGAAATTATGCTTTGTATTTTTGAATTTTTCTTTAGTAGAATGAAAATTATTTCTATTATTTTAAAAAAGAATACATTGTTTGTGTTTTGCAGATTGTTGAAGATTGGCAATATTTATTAATTTTGAAGACATGGTTGAAAGTTGTTGTAGCATTTTGTTTGTTTTTTGTAGGTTGTTGAATATTGTTTTTTTTTTTAAGAGATGATTGAAAGTTATTGTAACATTTATATTTTCAATTTTTTTGTTGTTGTTGTAGTGATACCATTTAAGTGTTGTAAAGTTTTAATTGAAGAGGAAGTAATTAAGAGGGATAGAGGGGGTTACAAACACCACTGCCGCTAGATGTCTTTTGTTAGGATGAGACTGGGGTGGTCAGATCACATGTTTGTCTCTCAAAATGTTATCCATCCGTCCAAGGCTCAAAAACCTGTGCTGTTTTGTATTATAGATTGTATGTGATTACAAAGATAAACCAAAAAAATTCCATGAAATACATAAGATGCACTCGAGTGCATAATGTATATTCTTATAAGAAATAAGTTTTAGCCTGGATTCACCCAAGTGCATAATGCATATTTTTTAGGTTCTTATACGAAAAGTGTCTTGACTAGGTTGTACCTGGGTGCATAATGCATATTTCTTATACAAAATACACTTTGGCCAGGTTGCACATGAGTGCATAATGTATATTTTTTTATGAAATAAACTTCGTCCAAGTTGCACCTAGGTGCATAATGCATATTTTTATGGGAAATAAATTCTGGCCAATTTGCACCAGGGTGCATAATGTATCCTCGGCCTGGCTTAAGTTTTTTTTTTTTTTTTTGAATTTCACATCAACAATGGATCTTGTTTTGTAGAGAATTTCGAGCCTTTTATAGAAATATAAATTTCATTAAAATCCGACTTATATTCCGGAAGTTATGAAATTTCTTGCGATTAATTTAAAATTATAAAGATAAAATAAATAGGAGAGAAAAAAAAATATGATAAAGAATAAAGTTTGAATTAAAGGGTACAAATGACTAAATTTTCCTATGTCTTTTTCACCCGGACCTATATTTTACAAGTCCATTGCTCCCACACTTTATGAGTTGTGGTCATATAACCTATTTTCCGGTAAATAATGAGGGTTATTAGTGTACTTTCAATATTTTTTGGACCGGACTAAATTGTACATTTGGATTGATTTTTGGACTAAACCATTTTTTCCCTATGTTGAGCCCTGCTGATTTGTTTGGCATACTTCTCCTCCGGCTTGCCTAATAATATAGCTGCAAATTTTAACGGGGCAACTGAACGCAACGGAGTGTCTCCACGAGAACAGTGAATCACCGCATCGTCAGAGCCTAAATTTGACAAGTTTTTCTTACCATGGGGACTCGACCGGTTTTCTAAGTCAGCATGTGGTTTGGTTTGATAAAAACCATCTTCCCCCCTTTAATGAGTGCAACAGAATTCAAAAAATCAACAAATTAACTAACCGAGCCCGTTGGATCTCCTAACTTTTAATGATAGTCGTTGGATGATAGGAAAATAATTCCGTGTGACATTTTTTTTCGTTACTACCCGATTATACCCCTCCACATTTCGTTACTTCTTCTTCTTCTCCCTAACTATCTTACTGTCGGAACAGAAACCCATCACTTCTCCATTAACGAATTATAACATCAAATTCTTCTTCTCCCTCACCTTCTCCATTAACATGTTTCGCATCCGGAACCGATTCTATCTCTCTATCCCATAACAAAAAGTTTAACTTCTTCTTTTCCCACACATCTTCCATGAAAACCCTAGAACTGAAATTAGAGATTACTTTCAAACATTGAATCAGAGGCTTTCAATCAATCAACCTATTTTTAATTGCAGAATGGTGGTTCAGAGATTATCTAATTAGTTTCGATTTGGTTGAATTTTATCTTCTTCATTAGTCATGTAATTCCAAACTCTAAATTATTTGATTTTTACTTGAAATAGGGTTTCCCCAGAACCAAACCAGGACAACAAAAAATAACATCGTTGCTATTCGATTGTTTGAAATTAGGGGTTTTCTCAATTAGGGAAAATAAAGTTGGTAAATTTATGTTTGGACACTAAAGGGGGAGATGGTTTCCAATTTGGGTTGACATGTGTAGTTTGTTATGCAATTTAGATACTAGGTGTTCGTGATTTCATTAATATGCAATCTGATTGCTATTTTATGTGATAGCATAACCCTATGAATGTTAAATTCGTTTAAAATCTAAGCAAATTTCTTAAGGAGTTTTTAGGGATGATGCTGAAAAAATCTCTGCTCAGGTTTGTTAGCTTAACTTTTCTTTGTAGGGGTTTTTGTTTTGTGTACTTATGTAATGAATATGGATAATATGTAAATTTGGGTTTATCTGTCACAAATTCGTTGTTTTATAGTTTATATGTGCAGTTCTTGAAGAATGTATTTTTATCTTAGGTTGATTTGTGGCTAGGATTTTGGCCATCCTCTGACAATGTTTGACATAAACCACAATTTTTATAATTATGTAATCGTGTAGTTAAGCTAGCTGTATTGTACCATAACATCTTGAAAAAAGAAATAATCTGAAATATATCTCTCAATTAGTTTGAAATTTAAAATTTGGTTTTTTGTGCAAGAAGCCTCTGAGCTTATGAAGTTTTGGTTTCGGATTGCAGGGACTCATTATACTGGGTATTTTCTCCTTCGGTTTGTGTTGTTGCCGATGCCACATCTAAAATTGTATAATTGAAGAATTTTGATATTGGTCAGCTTTCTATTGCTTCTCCAAAGAAAGACGAGGTTCGTTTCAAGACCAAAACTACAAGTGTTATCCATTTGATTGGAAATTTGGAACAAGGCGGATGAAGTTGTATCGGTGCTTAGCTATAATGTAAGTACTGCTTTCCCTGTTTATAGTTTTTGTTGTGATACTGATCGCAAGACAAGTAGGTGGTCAAAATGTACCTTTTTGATTTACTTCATGAAAATTAAGTTAACCTACAACTGTATTGTACGACTTCGAAAGAAAATAGTTAATTATGTGACAAAGTTTTGTGCACAAAATAATGAAAATTCTCTGGAAGTTTTCTTTCTTATGGTTCTTATCATTATTACATGATAGCAACAGTGGTTTGAATCGAGAGATTCTGCTGTATTGATTTTACATGATACATATTCTGAATTGAGATAGTAGTTTGAATTGAAAGATTCTTTATTGTCATTGCAATTTTATATTTTCATTTGGGCTGATGTGGTTTGTTTCTGTTGTGCAGAGTGAATCCAAAAAAATTTCGAACAACGAGCTATTTAAAGGAGTCATGTTCGTTGTAGACATTGTCAAGAAAACATGGCAGCAGAGGAGAGATTGCTACATAATGAGTATATGCAAAACGAATAAGAGTGAGAAAGGAAAACATGAATCTTCCTTCATCATATGCTAATTTAATCATTGAGAAGTGATATCCGAGTTGTTATTTGTGGGTTTTTATCTTCTGTTCTTTCGTTCCTTCCTTCCGCCGCCTATTATTATTGTATGAAAAAGACTGTTATCAGCAGACGTGCAACGCACGTGCACTCTACTTGTGGAGTTTAAGACTGATAGCGGTGGAGATAGTTTTCAAAAGCATCCACTGAATCTGATCATTCAAACTACTAATAATCAAAGTCAAGCCCACCACAATGCCAGCTCCACTTGTACTCGAGTTTAGCCAAAACTTTTATCTCTTTTTCGTGAAATTTTGGATATAAAGTCTCATACCCTGATCACCATTATTCCTCATCAATATACAATATTCATCTCAAAAACAAAAACCATGGCTAAAACAATCACATGTTTTGTACTACATTTTCTAGTTTTCTTAGCTATGGCCTCAACATCAATCAAAGCTAGGGTATATACAACTTTGTGTTCATTTTTTTTTTCTTTAATGAAATATGTTCTAATTACTCATTCTTTATACATGGTTACAGGCTACACAACAGTGTGACTATGAAATGATAGTGAACACCGGCATAACCAGAGGACCATCTAACCTCAAACTGGGCGTAATAGTTGAGGTGATTGGAGGCGAAGGCACCATCAACACCACTAACTTGATAAGGAAGTGGGGCTCTATGGGTCAGGGGTACACGTATTTATACCATATTCATCGGATAGATTCAAAACCAGGTTACCTTGTATGAAAGACAATTTCTGTTGGATTGGGATCAAAGGGAAGAAAGGAGAATTAAATCCTCACTGGTATATAGAAAACATCACAGTTAGTACAAAAGGTCCCGGTGTTATCAATCGTATGAAAACATTTCGGTTTCTTGAAGAGATAGATACTGTTTATCCTTATGCTAGTCATGGAGAATGCCTATAAACATCTGTCCTAATATCTAATACTAAGACGTAATAAGTAGTTACATAGAAATTGGTTCTAGATAAGAACCACAATAAAACAAAAAAAAACAAAAAAAAAAAAACATCCTTCATATGTATCCCAATTTCTGTATGTGTCCATGAATTACTTAAAAATAATGAAATTTAAATAAATTGTATAATTCAGTGATAACCGCTGGAGGTGATTCGAGTCTGAATTTCCAAAGTCGAGTCATCTGCAAAGCTTTAGACAAAAAATTTAGGAACTAGGGCCGTAGCTGCTCCAGTAAGTGTTGCAATGCCAAGTCCTTGTCAAATGTGGATCTCCCAGCCAGTACACTTAATTAATATATATTTTTTTTATCTTACTTGATCATAATAATTACTTAATGCTTCAAAAAAATAAAATAAATCATAATTTTTTTTTTTGAAGAAGTAAATTAAGCGAATTCGGAAAACTAGCAAGCATTGAGTCATATGAGAACAAATACTATCAATTTATGCGTCTTTTCAACTCGGGTCTTAGGGTTTTTGTCTAGCCAAATTGGTATTTAATTTAAACCATGCTTTTTGGTTGCAAAGAATCTATTCACGACCATGTTGTGAACCACTTGGCTTGAGCCGTCATATATAAAAGTTCACCCATGTCATGTTCCGATTCCTTCGGCTTACCCTTAATGAAAAATCACAGAGCATGTTTTTGTAGAACAAATCACAAACCGCATGCAAGGAAACTTGAGAATGGAAAAATACCAGCAGCAATTATCTTGGAAGCTAAGTCGAAGATCTTTGCATGGTTGACCTCCCATGATAATCTCTCCAGCTCACTTTTTTATGACTACAATTCCAATGAGAATAAAATATATACACACCCGAGACCATGGTATTGACAAAATTCTCGAGCTATAATATTTACCTAAGTCACCACTAAATGGGTGAACAAATATCACGACATTGGATTCATCGAAATCATGCTACAATAATCTAATTTTTTATATCAACACCAACCTATGGTAAATAGGAGGGCTCAAATCAAAGAAAATCACAGAAAACAAAAGCATCAAGATTAATTTCATCACAATTAGTTTGTTAAAGTTGAATTACAAAATTCATTTCAGGTGTACAACTATGTACACATTAATAATAAACATGTGTATAATTACAAAATTCATTTCAGGGTTTAAAATCTCTTGATGCAAGAGTTAAGATTGTCGTTGCATTTATCTTCAGTGGACACCCCCCGTGATTGTACCATGTTTTCCTAAATACCCCATTATATGTAGTGTACAAGAATCAATCAACATTTAGTTGCATGTATTAATAAAGGAGATAACTACATACCACCGTTATTGTGAATGTTGTATGAAGTTTCTCCTATTTCTCCTTATTCTGAACCATTAAAGGAAGTTGTAACCTATCCAAGTCTTCTCTTTACATGCTGACACACACAATTCCAGTTCCATGCTTTATAATAACCTCCATAGATTTAGGATTTGTTAATATGATTCCATTAGTAAGTTTCCTTCATTTTCTCTATCGTCGTCATCAACAACAATGGCCATCTGCAAGATCGACCAAAAAAAATTAAATTAAATTAAATCATGGACAACTCGATCATGGAAAGCTCGATCATTCTAGATTAAGCCCAATTACGAGCTAAGGGTGCACCAATATGTACACTTGTATTACATGTTCACCAATTTGTACACTTGTTTTACAGGTGCACCAATATGTACACTGGTATTAACAATCAACATGTGTATACTAGTTTATACACCCTAGTTATTTACGTAAGTATTATCTTAATGCGTCATTTTACCGCATGTGTACTAGTTTGTACACCCTAGTTATTTAGGCAAGTGTAAGCATAATAAGTCTTTTTCTCACTTGTGTATAAGTATGTACACCCTAATTATTTACCTCAAAACATGCACCATTTTCATATAATCACGACACGGAATTGTGAGTGCAAAAATACTATTCATTGGGGCATAACTAGAACAACGAACTTAAATTAAATATGATTGTATGCGAACAAATTAACAAAAAATAATTGATTGCTGGTGGTCAGGCAATGGAAAAGACATATAGTACTTTCGATTCAATTCTAGAAAACAAATCTAAAAGAGTTTCATGAAACACTGAATGCCAAGCCGTCATCACATGAATTCAGGACTTAAATCACAGATGCATCTACTATTTTACAACGATTTAATTCAAGAAAACAATTCCAAAATGTAAGTAAGGAGGACTTAAATCACTAATGCATAACGAAGATGAAAACCCTTACTAATCTCTTGATATTCTGGATTGAGGAACGGTGAAAGTGATAGAAGGAGAAAATGAATTACCTCTCGCAGTGGAAATCTTGAGAAAACCCTACTTCAACCCTCGTTTTACAGTAAAAATCTCGTGAAATTCCTTTTCCAAATCTTTTTTCCACTAAGAATCCTGTGAAAGTCCTCCTTCAATTATCGTTTCCAGTAGAAATCTTGTAAAAACCATTCTTCAGTTTTCCTTTTCAGTAGCAATCTTGTGAAATTAATTCTTTAATTATTGTTTTCAGTGGAAATCTTGTAAGAATCCTTCTTCAATTCTTGTTTTCAGTAGAAATCTTATGAAAAACCGTTCATCGAAAGAGAAAAGATGATATGATTTTAACGTAGATCCTAAGAAACTGAGGAAGAAAGCAAAAAAAATGACACCGAGTATAAATCTTTGTTGAAGAACAACGATGTTAAATCGCCTTTGGCTCTGTCTCTCTCCAAAAGAAAAATCTAAGATCTAGAAATTGAACACAGAAACACAAAAAGGATAATTAGGGTAATAAGAAAAAATCGCATTTTCTGAATCGGCTGAATTTTGGACTAACTCGTACAGGTTTGGTCTAAGCTGTTAGACGCGGGGTTTTTTTGGACTAGAGAGTACTAGGCCTCAGATGGGTGGACTAAAGCGTCATAAGCCCAGTAACTTTGGGACTAGACGACAATTTCTACCTCAACATATGCTCCATTCCTCGGACTAGGGGTGAGCATTTTATCCGTAATCCGCGAATTTAACCGGGGCCATTTGTATTTGTCGGATGGATGCCCGGACCGTTTGTTAATAGGTTGGACCCTGATGGAATTTTTGAAATCCAACAGATTACGGATTGGACCCGGATGCAACCTCGGAAATCCGTTGGACATCCATACCCGTTAGATTAAGAGCATTTACATAGTTTATAGAAAATATATGGATAGTTTTAAAAAAAATTATGTGTTTGCTTGGATTGTTGTCCATGACACTTCTATATTTATATACATATATAAAATGTGTAGGTTCTATAAGAAGTCATTTATATATGCTTTATTTTTTCATTACAAATTTTAACTAACACAAATTCATTGGATTATCCGCATCCAATCTGTTCATCCGTGCATCCATTGGATGTTGGATTGGATGCGGATGCTAAATTTAAAATCCGTAGTGTATTGGATTGGATGCGGATGAGGTGAAAACCGGTCCATACCGGCCCATGCTCACCCCAACCTCGGACAGTGGGTTAAGAACTTGATGGGAGCACCACTAAGGATGCCGCACACGGCACACAGCTCATTAATTTATCTCCCGCGCGCCACCTCGGTTTATTTTGTACTTAAATCGATCAATTTCTCCAATGTTCCTTGCTCTTCTCTAATTGTGAGGCAAGACACACATTTTCTGCATTTCGGGTGCGAAAAATGAAAAAGTAGGTGAAGGAATCTTGCATTCTTTTTTTAGAATACATGAGTACAACAAACACACAGTCTGCATTTTTCAAGGGAGAATCAAATTTATGAAATCAAAATGTGGGTATTTAAGAAATGTAGATTTCCACATTTCTCAAAATGTTTGTATAATTTGTTCAAGTAATGATAATGGGGTTTCCATCACAGTTTATTAGAAAAACATACGAAATGGTAGACGATCCATCGACAGATTTAATTGTATCCTGGAGCCAAAACTGCAACAATAGCTTTGTTGTTTGGAACCATAGAGATTTGGAGAAACATGTTTTGCCAAAATACTTTAGGCACAACAACTTTTCAAGCTTCATTAGACAACTGAATGTCTATGTACGCCTATTCTCTATTTCTAGTTAATCAAATTCGGTATTTCGGTTTGTTTCATATACATAAATTTGCTATTTTTTTTGTGCGCAGGGATTTAGCAAGGTCGATCCAGAACGTTGGGAGTTTGCACATGAAGTATTTCAAAAAGGTCAGAAACATTTACTGAAGAACATTAAACGGCGAAAACCATCTTCGTATACTAGTGCACTTAACCATCAACAACATCCTCAGGGGATAAGTTCTTCAAATGGATCAACAGAAACAGAAGAGAAAGAATCACTTAAAGACAACAAGAATAAACTAATTAAAGAACTAGTGAAATTGAGGCAAGAGCAACAAAATATGCGGCAGTGTTTTCAGTTCATCGAGCAACGTCTTGATCTCATGGAGCAAATATTACAGCAACAACTACACGGTATGGATATACGAATTCGCTATATAGAACATAAATTCAGCGAAATATGGAATTCAAGAGAAATATGCAAAACTTAAAAAGGAAGCGTTTAATAACAGCAGAATATTAATATGCCAATATAGCTAGCTAGACTGATCATATACATATTTAGCTCAGCTCAGTGCTTCTTCTTTTGGCTCTTCTTTTTATGATATTTACGGCAATTACCATAGCTAACAGGAGGATTAGTACGTGCTATATTATGATGTTTACCGAAAAAATGAAACGTTCTCACTCGATCGTTGATCTTGTCCCCTCTAGTAATCACTGTAATGTTATTAACATACCAGTGTGGCTTTAAACGACCTCCTCCATTACTTCCATTCCCACCACCAATCTCAATATTGCAGAAACTAGTGGTGAAACAAGGTCCGGTCGCCATAAACCCACTCTCGGAATCAGCTTGAAAGAACGTATGGTATCGACCCATATCTCCCCATTCGCCAACAAAATCACTAGTACTGATGTTTTCACCATTTTTTGTTGTCAAAACAACTGACAGCCTATAATTTGTTGGTCCCTGCGTTTTACCTGTGCTCACCACTATTTCATAGTCACATTCATCCCCATAAATTGTATCCTCGTCCTGAAAAAAAAAAGAAAAAGTTAAGTATTATGCAGAATATTTTAATGAGAACTGATGAGAATTGGATGTGTGCATACCTCTGTGGCTTTGATTGTGGAGATGAAAACACACGAAACTAGCAAGAACAAGAGAAGTGGTTTTGTGAGACATGATGATACGACCATGGCTGGATTGAGGTGGGGAGAATATTTTTAAGATGTTTTGTCAGAATGGAGAATAGTATGTATATATGAATTTGAGAAGAAGATCAGAACAAGGAAATAATGAGATCTGAAATGTTATTATTATAAGCCAATTAATTGCATGTGAGTGTGAATTATTAATCTGCGACAAAAATTCTAAATTATTGATGGGGGGAGACAGTGATTGAATAAGTTGAATAGTGAATGTAAGACAGACAGCAAGGAGTATTATTAATGTGCATGATGGGGAGCCATTGCTGGGGAAGGCAGGCCCAGGGCAGGTCTCGTTAATGTTAGTCGGTGTTTGCTGGCAGCTGGATGCACGTATGAATTACTGTAATGAGATTCGCTAATCTCAAATTTTTATAACTACCGACTGACCTGCTCCAGAAAATGTCTATCATTAGATATCTTTCTCTAGCAACTAATAGTACTTAATGACAGTAACACAGTTTTATGGATTTGATTCTTATAAATTAAGAACAAGTACGAGTGGATACATATTCAGATGCGCGCGCTTATGCACATCCCTACTGATACGCACTTATTTTTGAGCAAAAACAAATCCACTGGATGATTGTGGATCAATGAAGAGATTGGATCATCTTTTTATGGCCTTGCTTTTTAATGGAATTTCTTTTTTATTCTATTTATTATTTTATATAAATTGGAAAAGAAAAGAACACCGTATATACAAATATACAATGGAGAAAAAAGAAAAAAAGGATTAGTGACAATGGAGGCAAAAGCCAACTATTGAAGCTAAACAAAAAGAGGAAAAGAAGCATATCAAAGTAGATCACAAAAAAAAACAAGAAAAATGTAAAGACAACAGAGTGCATGATGCAGCGTAGGTTAACGATGATGCAGTGTAGGATAAGAACATAAAGCTATGAGCAAAACGTGACCATTCTTTGTGTTTCTGTTATTTTACTCATGTGAGTTGTACGTGTGACAGAGAATAACAGGCTGTCACTTCTCTTATACGGTTTATAAGCTGGTCATTAAAGCTTTGTTTCTTTGTAATAAATACTTCATTTCTTGTAATTTGTTTTGATCATCTGTACCAATGTCATCATAGTATCAGAGCTCATAGGGTTTCTAATTCATGTTTCGATCCTGTAAGATTAGTTTTTAGTTCTGTAATCTCGCTTCACTTTCTTGGGTCTTTAATCTCTGATTCATATTGGTAAGCTTCTTTGATGATCATGTTACAGGCTTTTTTTTGTTAAACTTATGTGTTTTTTTTCTTGAATTCTCAGATCTACTTCAACTCAGTGGTATGATCTGATTCTAGTGTTCTAATCTCATAATTTTTCGTTATTGTGAGTCAATTTTCTACAAAAAGATCCTTATCTTCTTCTTTTATGATTCAAGATTTTCCATCTACATCTATGGAAAATCCTCTAGCATCAAGTTTTTCTCGTATTTCTTTAAATTAAATCACCAATTTTGTGAATCTTAAACTCAAAGAAGACAATTATTTCACATGGAGGAACCTAATGAATCCAGTAATTCAAAGATACAAACTTATGAAGTTCTTGGATGGCTCTTATCCATGTCCACCACGATATACATCGCCAAGAAATGAAGCTAATGGATTCGAGAATTCTAGTTACACAGATTGGATAGAAGAAGATTCTACTATCATTATGTGGCTCAATTCAACTATCTCAGACACGGTCATAGCTTATTTCTCCAGATCCACTACTTCTCATCAACTTTGGAAAAGTATTGAAAACAGATTTGCAAAGGCTTCATCAACTCACTCCATTCAATTGCGCACCAAATTGGTGTCTCTTACTCAAGGTGACAAATCTATCCCTGCTCTTATCAATGAGATCAAACGTTTGTCAGATCAGTTAGCTGCTGCTGGTGAATTTGTGTCAGATGGAGAATTGGTAGTTATTACTCTCAAGGCACTTAACTCTGAGTACATACCTTTTGCTTCATCTATGAGGCATAGAAATCCTCCTGTCACTAGTATTGAATTGCACAAAAATTTGTTAAGTGAGGAAGCAATTGTCGGTGAAAGAATTAAGGCTTAAAAGAGTGATTTGGATGCCAAAGCCTTTGTTGCAAACATCTTTAGAGGATCATACAGGTGGTGCTACAATTATAGAAGCAGACACTCAAATAATGGATGATTTCACAATCCAAATTTATTTTCTAGAAACACTTATGGTAGAGGATCTAGTGCTCTTGAGAAGATTAATAAATGTCAAATATGTCAATCTGAAACTCAACTTGCTCCTAACTGCACTCCAAGACTCAATTTCCCCTACAAAGAAAAATCACCACAAACAAATCTCAGTGCCATGTTTGCAGCAGCTGATATTTTTGATGCTGAAGAATGGATTGTGGACAGTGGAGCTAACAATCATATTACACCTGATCCATCTGTATTAAAAGAGTCACTACCATATATATGATGGTTCTGAAATCATCAATACATCAAATGGATGAGTTATGTCTATTACTCATACTGGTACTTCAAGTAAGCATTTCAATTATCATTCTTTTTCTCTAAATAACAATACTCTCAGTACCTCAGGCCTCTCACAATCTGTTATCAACTCATAAGTTCACTTCTGGAAATAATTGTTCTTTAACTCTTGATTCTCATGGATTTTCTGTCAAGGGTCGGATCTCTAGGAAGATACTTGTTCAAGGTCCACATAAGAATGACATGTATCATATCACTTTCAACTCATCTCCACAAGCTCTTTCCTCAATAACATAAAAAGCTCTTCTGTATAGGAGATTTGGTCATCTATCTTTTCAAACACTTCGAAAAATCTGTAATGTCTTGAACTTTCAAATGTGTCAAATAAACCCTTTTTATGTACTGAGTGCAAACTTTGTAGGTCATATAAATTTCCTTTTCAATAATCATGTAATGTTTCAACAAAACCTCCGGAATTGTTACACATGGATCTTTGGGGTCCATGTCATGTTGCATCCATTTCAGGCAATTTGTACTATGCTAATATAGTTGATGAATATACAAAGTATTGTTGGGTTCTCCCATTGCAAACCAAGTATGAGTTCAAATTAGTTTTTCCATCTTTTGTTACTAGAATTGAAAAGCTACTTTCTCATTCTGTCATTACTATTAATTAGAACTGACAATGGTGGTGAATTTTTAAACAAATTTCTTCAAGTTATTTGTGCCACAAAAGGGATTTCTCAGGAACTGTCATGTCCTCATACACCAGAACAAAATGGTGTTGCTGAAATTAAACATAAGCATCTGCTAGGTGTTACTAGAGTTCTTTTACTTCAATCTGGTCTTCCTAATTCTTTTTTGGTTGAGGTTTTGCAAAGTGCAAATGATCTTATAAACAGATTTCCCACAAGAACTATTGGATTCATTTCACCATTTGATAAACTATTCTCCAAATCACCAGACTATAATTTTCTCTAGGTGTTTGGTTGCTATTGTTTTCCATGGCTAAAGCCTTATACTCAAAACAAACTAAAACCTAGAAGCAAGCACTGTATATTTTTAGGTTATAGCATTCAACATAAAGGTTATAGATGTTTAGATCCCATTTTAGGGACTATTTACATCTCCATGCATGTTTCATTTAATGAATCTCCCTTTCCTTATAATGAGCTTGTACATTATATTTCTTCTGTGTATACTGAGAGTCTTCTTATCATATCCTCTCCTCATATTACATCTATTTCACCACAGTCACCTTCTGATATTTTACCTATTATTGCACAGAATGATCATTTCATGACTACTAGGAGTAAGAATGGCATTTATACACCCAAATCATATTTTGCTACAAATCATCCTATACCAGCTGCTTTTCTTTCAGTTGTACCTAAGAGTATAGCTGCTGCTAACAAAGAAAAAGTTTGGAGAGTGTCCTCAGTTGCAGAGTATAATGCCTTATGTAGGCTGGTACATGGTCCTTGGTACCACCTGAAGAAGCTCAAAATCTTATTGGATGCAAATGGGTTTTTAGAATCAAATATAATGCAGATGGAAATATAGATAGGCATAAGGCAAGACTAGTGGCAAAGGGATATCATCATTAGCCTGGTTTGGATTATGAGGAGACTTTCAGTCATATTGCTAAGCCTACTATTATCATAATTATACTCTCTTTGGCAATTCAATTTGGTTGGAAGATACATCAGCTTGATGTAAGTAATGCCTTTCCTCATGGTGATCTGCAGGAAGTGGTTTATATAACTCAACCACCTGGCTTCATTGATCCTTCCAAGCCAAATCATGTATGCTTATTACATAAGGAAATTTATGGACTCAAGCAGTCTCCAAGGGCCTGGTATGAAAATATCAGTACAACACTCAAGTCTCTGCATTTTGTTAATTATGTCTCAGATGCTTCCCTCTTTGTTCATAAATATGGTGATCAAATTAATGTTGCTCTTGTCTATGTGGATGATATTCTGCTTACTGGCTCTTCTCCATCATTTCTTCAGTTTGTGATCACTCAATTGCAGCTTTATTTTCCTATCAAAGACTTGGGTGACTTGCATTTCTTTCTTGGTCTTGAGGTTCAGAGAACTACAGATAAGCTTTACTTATCTCAAACTAAATATGTTGTGGATTTACTAACTAAACATCTTATGGATGGAGTTAAGACTTGTTTTACTCCTATCACAGTCACAGATAAACCGAGTGCATCTTTAGGGGAACTTCTGTTTAATCCTACTGAGTACAAGTCATTGGTGGGTGCTCTACAATATTTGACTTGGACTAGGCCAGATATAGCTTTTGTAGTTAATTTGGTCTACCAGTTCATATAACATCTAAGAACTGAACATCTCACAGCAGCAAAGAGAATTTTGAGATAACTTAAACGCACTTTAGACTTTGGATTGTGTTTTATAAAGGGCAACTCCTTTTTTTTTTGGGATTCTCTGATGCAGGCTGGGCTGGAAGTCTTGATGACAGAAGATCTACTGGTGGCTACTGCATCTTTTTAGGCTCCAACATTATATCCTAGTCTTCCAAGAAACAGTCTACAGTTGCTAGGTCTAGCACTGAAGCTGAATATATGACTTTAGCTCATAGTGCAGCTGAAATAATTTGGGTTTGTTATGTCTTACAGGATCTACACTTTCCCATCTTTGGTATTCCTAAGTTGGTCTGTGATAATATCAGTTCTATATCACTTGCTTCTAATCCTGTGATGCACTCAAGGATAAAACATGTACAACTTGACTATCACTTTATCAGAGAACTAGTTCAAGCTAGTCTCTTGATGTCTTTTATGTTCATACACTTGATCATCTGGCTGATATTTTTACCAAGGGATTGCACAGTCCAAGATTTCTTATGCTGTATTCCAAACTTATGTCACTCAGGTACCCATCGGCTTGCAGGGGATAAAGACAGCAGAGCTGAGCATGATGCAGCGCAGGTTAACGATGATCCAGTGCAGGATAAGAACATAAAGCTATGAGCAGCACGTGACATTCTTTGTGTTTATGTTATTTTACTCATGTGAGTTGTACGTGTGACAGAGAATGACAGATTGTCACTTCTCTTGTACGGTTATGTAAGATGGTCATTACATCTTTGTTTCTTTGTAATAAATACTTTTCATTTCTTGTAATTTGTGTTTTGATCATCTGTACCAATGTCATCAAAGTGTAGTGCGAATCTCTGGCTATTGCAGATCTTTTTAGAATCTTTGATCCGCGACAATGTGAGCCTACGAGGGTTTCCCATTGGCAAAAGATGTTCATTAATTTCTCCAGATTTGCAGTAAATTAACCTATCACATTTATACGCATTATTGTGATTCATTCATTTATATACAACTGTACAGGTCAGCTAAGATATTGACGAAGATATGATACGATCTTGGGGATATGAGTCGCTGACTCGAAAATGATCAATACTAAAAATAATTTTTTTTCTCTCTCAAGGAAATCTCGACAACACCATCACAACACAACTTGGTTTCACTTTCACGAGGAAAACCAGCTAAAAAGGGAGACTGGTAGTTTATGCATGTACAAAGAAGACATGGCAACCAGGATTAGGCTGACTGAGGTGACAACGGGTTGGTGAATCAACCTTAAGCGGGTTTAACGGTTCACGGGTTGGTTTAACCCTAACATTTTGACCGCGAAAACAGTCGCTCGCACTAAATCGTTCATAGCGGCTGGAGAATGAAGATTGGAGATCGGAGAGTATAAATAAAACAAGTTAAATGAAATTACAAGAAACTCTCAGAGTTATTGAGTTTAACCTAAACCCTCTCAAACCCCAAGACCAGCGCCTGATATATATAGATCGAATGTGTGGATTAAGAAAATTAACCTCTCTATTTGCAAAAATTCCAAAGAATTTTGCAAGAAATTCTGATTTGAATGCGTCCACCGCTGAAAAATCAACCCTAGTGAAAAGAAAATCTCCATCCAAAAACTTTGATGTCCCAAAGGAGATCATTGATCCTTGTTAGGGTACCGACCCTAAACTCGTCATAAGCCCATGGGTAGAACTCAACTTGAAAACCGGTTGACTAGATGAGGGAACCCATGGATAGAACTCAACTCGTCATAAGCGCCTTCTAACCAATGTGGGACTAGGATCCCAACAATCCTCATTCCATAACTTCAGTTTCGAGCAGTGATGGTCAAGGTTTTTAAATCGTAAATTGAAACGTAAATCGTTTTTTCATTTTCATGAATCGAATCGTATATTGAATCGTGAAACGTAGATTCATGGTTGATTACTGAATTTCTATATTTTAATATGTATGTTTATAAATATCACTGGACTAAATAAAATGCTTGGTAAAACTTACTCCCTCCGTTCCGATTTACTTGACGTTGTAGAGATTTTCACGGAGATTAAGAAATATCAGAGAGAGTAAAATCTTAAAGATTTATATGACCTAGTTTTTAGTTTCCAAATTCTAGGAAAGTTATAAATCCCGTAGTAATTTACTTGGGATATACTATCAAATTCTCCATCATTTTGGAACATAATAAAAGATTATTGTAGTTTTAAAAATTAGAGTACTGATTACAATAAAAACTAATGATATTTTGTGATTCCAAAGCAAGGGCAAATTAGTGAGAATATAGGAAAAATACTAAAACTATCATCTATTTTGGAACACACAAAAACCCGTAAAACATCAAGTAAAATGGAACGGAGGGAGTATAATTTTTGACTTTGATCTTATAAATGGAAAAATACGTTCATCATAGTCACCAACAACCAACATGGTTCAGTGGTTAATGTTTCCCACCTACAAGCTCGATGGCCCAAGCTCGATTCTCTCCAGCCTTTCAGATTTTTAGTAACATTAATTTCAAAATTTCCGGTGGTAACGAATTTGTTGACTTGGTCAACGATTCTAGAAAAGGTCAAAAAATGCCATTCAACTCGATTTGGTATTAAATGAATCGTACGAGTCAACTCGTGACTCGTACGATTTTAAAAACCTTGGTGATGGTGCTAAACAAACGGATTCGTTTTCTTCATATTTCCAAGACCAAGACTCAGGAATATCATGGGGCGGAAATAAACCCACGACAGATCTTGGTTACCCGGAGCGTAGGAGGGTTAGGGCACCTGAAAGAAAACAGAAGGTCGTTTACAAGAACAATATGAATCATTGGTTTGCTGAGACTGTAGCTTTATTTAGAGATAAACTTGGTGCAGATGATGCACTTGGCTTCTTTGGTAAGACTGGGCGAGATACTGGTTTGAAAAAGAATAATGCATTGATAAAAGTTTTCATAAACAGCGCTAAGAAGATGCACTTGGCATCTTTGTTGACTTGGTCAACGATTCTAGAAAAGGTCAAAAAATGTGATTCTGTGGTATTTCGATTCGCAGATACGAGTCAACTCGATTTGGTATTAAATGAATCGTACGAGTCAACTCGTGACTCGTACGATTTTAAAAACCTTGGTGATGGTGCTAAACAAACGGATTCGTTTTCTTCATATTTCCAAGACCAAGACTCAGGAATATCATGGGGCGGAAATAAACCCACGACAGATCTTGGTTACCCGGAGCGTAGGAGGGTTAGGGCACCTGAAAGAAAACAGAAGGTCGTTTACAAGAACAATATGAATCATCGGTTTGCTGAGACTGTAGCTTTATTTGGAGATAAACTTGGTGCAGATGATGCACTTGGCATCTTTGGTAAGACTGGGCGAGATACTGGTTTGAAAAAGAATAATGCATCGATAAAAGTTTTCATAAACAGCGCTAAGAAGAGTTTTGATGAAGACGAATGTTTACGAAACATACATGAAGCAGATCAAATCTTTAAAGCTATGAAAGAAAATGGGGTTCAGATTAAAGAAACAACCTATGGCCCGTTGCTCAGATATATTGTCGAAAAGGGGATGATTGAAGAGTTCAAATCTCTCAGTAAAGTTATAACAGAAGAGAATCCTGGTGCATTTTATAGAGTAGGTTACTATGAAATGTTGCTTTGGATTAAAGTTGGCAATGCGCACAAAATTCAGGAGCTTTGCAACTCAGTTGGAGTTGATAAAGTTGGACGCGAACTCACAGAAAGCTATTTGTTGGCATTATGCGAAAGTGACAGGTATGTAAAAGAGCTCATATCAAGTATTTTTAAGGCCCTGGGAAAGCAGGAATTGAAATTTTTCGCAGAGAAATTCATTTTGGCACTAAATGCTTCTGAAACATCAGAGGAAAAACTGTCGCACTTAATATAGTTATACAACTAGCATCCCAGCTTTAGCGGTTGATGACGCCATATCTGAATGCGAGAAGCTGCACGAGAAGTTTCATGTTCCACCCTTGTCCTTATCATGTGGGGAGCTTTTCAATAAGGAGCTACAAATTATGTTGTCAAAGGCGAGCGAGGCGCCCACAAAGGCGCGTGATTCAGTGTGGGCGCCTCGCACAGCCTCGCCTCGCTAGTACTCCTCAGCTAGACGCCACAGTGCCTTATTCATTCCAAGGCTCTCAAGTTGAGCACCTTTAGAAAATTTGAAGCGCTAATAATGCGCCCTAGGCGCTTTTATTTTCCTTGGTTTTTTCTTTCACAACTTTGATGGTCGATCAAACTTTCTTTTATGAATAGTATTTGAAGATCTTACTTCTATAGAAAAAGCAAAGGACTATTTTCAGTCTGAAGGAGAGTTTGCTAGATTGATGGAGCCGCTTGGGGAGTTACGTGATCCATTCCAGACTATTGGTTTGATGGCTATGAAAGGATCATTGTATATTGTGTTCCAGTTCCACACAACCTTCCGCGGTTGATTTACTCAAAAGTCTGAAAGACAAAGATGAGCTTTCATATATGCTGTTTTAAGATATGTCTCCACGAAAGATTAAACCAAACAAAACTAATTAAACTTGAAAGTGCACTCATGTTATTATCATCACGCGAGGAACATTACATGAAAAAATGTCGGTGTCTTTTGAACAGAGATCTCGCAGGCATAGACACTACAATCAATAAGGCAGGCAACAAAAGTACAATGTTCAAGGTGCAGGTCCTTCCTCTTTCGTTCAGTTGAATCATTAATCAACCACGGAAGAATATGCAAGAAATTGTTCATCAGATAATTTCTGGTGATTTATTATCTTTTCCTCCATCAATATCAGTATTTGAAGGTGCTACAATAACAGAAGAATAAACCTTAGTCTTAGAACTACCAAATGATGAGAACCCATAAGAATTCATCAGTCCAAGCCTTTCCTTGCATCCATTGCTAAACCCGAATGATATTTGATGGTCATAATCTGACGAACAGCAGGCTACAGTTTCTTCAGCGACGGAGCTATATTTAACCGAACAATCGAATTCGTTTGGTCTCTTCTCATCGTACACGACCGTCCTAGAACCTTCCTTGGCGGTCTCTCCCGTGGACGATGACTTTGCATGGTTCTTCAAAATCGCACGCCGAATAAGTTGATAAAACCTTGGATTTTTGGCAGTTAAATGACTACGACCAATATTTCCTTCATGCGTGTTCTGCTTATTGGTATTGTTCTCTTTATGTGGAAAATTTGTTTTTGCATCTCTTCCACGAAGAAGGCGAGCAGCATCGTCATAAGCCATGGCTGCTTCTTCTGGTGTATCAAAAGTTCCTAACCAAAGTCTTAATTTTTGGGAAGAGTCTTTGATTTCAGCAACCCATCTCCCTGACGGTCTTCGCCTTACACCTAGAAACCTTCTTACTGTTCCCTGACTAATAGGGGTAGTACTTTTTACTCCCGCTTGTTCTTCAACTTCTTCAGTGGACAATAAACCACTATCCAAATCTTGATGATTTCTATATGAGTTTTGGTCTTTTGATGAGTTTTTGTTAGTACAATCCATGATATCTAGCTAGGGAGTGTAAGAAATGTGTTCAAGTCTAGTTTCAAACAAGTAGATGGAATGATGGAAGTAAATGAGACAATGATAAGACTTGGTGACTCATTATATGCATTAGACTAATGTTGAATGACGTCAACAAAACCATATTTGTAACTAGGGTGGATTTTTCAGCATATGGTGACTCCAAATACTATGCTCCAATGATGTTGGTTTTTGTTTTTGTTTTTGCTAAACCAACTCCTAGCTAGGAGAAATGAAAGATCCCAAATCCAAATCTTTCATCGAGGGAAGATACATAGACAAAGATATGAATGAAGAAACCCCTAGTTTTCATTTGTTGTTTCCATTTTTAATTTTATTTTTGTTTAATCAGAGAAAGGAATCTACACTAATTTTTGATTTGAACCTTTAAATCCAAATTATGAAATTGACAGTAGTACTACTCTGTGAGTAAGTGTCTACTACTTGTAAAGCATGCTTGTCATACAAAAATGATTCTTAATTAGATAAAAAAAGAGTTTATGAACCCAATTAATACTCAATTAGCACACATACAAACACTTGAAAACAAAAACCAACGCCTCAAAAGTGCAAAAATAAACACACCCCAATGGTTCTTTTCATCTAACCTTTATTATTCATTAACAGATAATTTATTTATTCCTAGAGCTTTTGTCATTCAATGGGTGTCTTTTTCTGTTCTGAAGAATTTATCTGATTATGGATACATTTTATATAAGAGTTTGAATTTATATGAGTAGCAGACTTATAACTTGACTTCTCTAGCGTGTTATCTGATCAAACACCATAGGTCCATAAGTATATGAGGAGATGGATGTTGTCTAGAGTTCAACCGGTAATCTTGCTTTAAAACCTGCGTATGCTTACTAGTACTACTACTTGTGCTCTATATACCCCGCAATCCAAACTTCTATCCCCCAGTAGGCCAACACCAACTTTATATGGGAGTGACAAAACCTGGGCCTCAAGTAAGTCTTCTCAACTGGCTTTCTTTTTTCTTTCATATCACTCCTCCTTTAAAAGGCCAAGTCATATGAGCTCCCACATTGCACGGTGAGCATGACACCCACCTCAAATTAAATTAGATAAAAGTTTTCAACAACACTAATTCTGGAGAAGACAGGTGTCGAAACGTTATTGGTCGAAGATTTATTTTTAAAAAAACACCCTTTAGTAGAGAACGTTATTGGTCCAAGCCCCTTATTTTAACGACCAAATACTAAAACCGTTAGTAGAAACGTGAGTGTACAAGACTTATGTGTTGATTTACACCTAATTAAAAAATTACACCAGGTTTACACCAAATACTTAACTGGACCTTAAGTAACACCGTCAAGTTGAAATATACGAAAGATCTGATTCAAAATTCAATACCAGATGCAAAGTCTTGGTACGGTGCAATGGAAATAGAGTTGTACTTGCCGAGCTGTCCATATCTGCCGAAAGATCAAAGCAGAAACTTATGGGTTAATATTACTACATCTCTTATTTCCATAATAAATGTTGGGTTTCTTTATGTTTCGAATTTGCAGGGATAATGGAGCCAACATTGTTCGCCTTTTGATTCCTTTTCTTTTCTTTTCTTGGTTTGTGCTGTTCGTTTGAAGCGAAGGTAGAGAGATGTAGTAATAATAAGATGATGATGATACATTTTGTCTGCCGGTACAATTATTTCCCATATTAATTTCTTTCGTTTGATCCAAGTTTCTTGCTGATATGTTCTAAGTTCTGACTTCGTTCGCCCCTTAATTTCTTTACTTGGTATGTGGCTCTGTGCTTTTCGTTTAAAGCTAGCTAGAGAGATATAATAATAATAATATGACGATGGAAAAAGAGAAAGCTCATCAACATATATAATAAATGTTGGGTTTCTTTAGGTTTCGAATTTGCATGGATAATGGAGCCAAAACACCAGCTAGACTTATCTCCTCAAGCACACAACACTGCACCTCAACTGTTTGATCGATTGACTGATAAAAGAACCTATTCCGGGAAGAAGATGATCCAAAAAGGTTTAAAGAGAACCTATCAATATTGTTGACAGGAAGAAGATGAGTATTGTAGAAACAAAAGAAAACTGAGAGAGAGAGAGAGAGACTGAAATGGGGAAAATGGAGTTTGTATTGTGTTGTACTAGTTTCTGTTCGTTTTTGCTTTTCTCTTTTCTTTTTTTAATGTTTGTTTGTATCACAATTTTGGACGGGAGAAGTGAGTACGTCGGACGGACCTTTGTATCAAACCATGCCTCTTTAAAGAGTTTCAAGTTGGCAGCTAGCATTTGTTGTACTTGATTGTCGAATATTTAAGGGTACATACATCAAAAGTTTTCACAATGAATGCCTGCTTACATTATACGACTAGTCAGTTCACATGATACTTTGGTAACACAAAATATTGTCATTTTCCCTGGATGACATGGGCATGGATATGGCTATTTATTACTCTAGTAAAATAAAAGTAATCACTACTACTACTAGCTAATAGATAAACAAACACCAACCCGGTCCCCTCGTATTCAAAGGCAATTTCTCGGCTCTGAAGAACCATTTAACAGCTTTTGCATGTGGACAAGTAAATGCGCAGAGAAGCGCTTGCCAAAATTTCACAACAAGAAAATAAAGAGAAATGGCCCTATGAATCATGCTCCTACTGGGCAACGCCAACTTGTATTCTAGGATCAATGACCTATGACGTATTATGTTCTCAATTAGTACTTTTTCTTTCTTTCTAATGCTTCACCTCTATTTAAACACCACCATATGCCAGTCCCGAATAACAGTGGGATGGTTAATTCAGTCACTTGATTTAGTGGAACTGATCACCTGGTTAGTTGAACAGATTCAACTCGCCCTAGTCGCCTCACCACCTGGTTTGGTAATGAATTTCTACTGATTAGGATTGTAATGTCATGTTGTTTGCCATTTCTTGCACCATACTGTCCAAGTTCAGTGTTGGAACGTTATGCTGAATGAAAGGGGAATAAATTAGAACTTGAAAGTTTCTGTTTAACTAGGTTCTCTTTATTTTCTACTAGTATAGCACGCATGCGCGATGCGCCTGCCATTCCGTTGTCAAAAAAGTCGAACTTTTTGTAATTGAAGTACCACCGACTGTTGATAATTCTACCGAAGTTAACATGGTAAAGTGATTGATTTACTTGTAAATAGACTCATAGGACTGCTAAATCGAAGGCTTTATTGAACCCAGTATCCGTGAGTTGTTAGAGTACTTGAACGTCCTCCTTTGTATACCTTTGGATAGTGCGAATGTTCACAGTTTCAACAATAGTTGGTCCCAATTGGGCGAGAATATACGGTCTTTTAGATAGCTGAGGAGAGACTTATATATCAAGAAACAATGATATAAATAGATTCTCATCAGTATATATATTTCTCCCTCTTGTAACTCTAATTTATGTCTAAACTTATTATGAAGTACCCAGACATATTGAAATCATTATCAACCAATGCATGCTTAGATCCATTTTTTGGAAATGTTGGAAATCCTCCACCCACCTTGACCAGTATTGTACGTAATATGCTTCCCATCACCTATCTTGCGACCCACTATCACAAAAGGATCGAAATAATCAGTGGTTGGACTGGTTATTTGAGTGATTAGTGTTGGATGTTGTTCTCCTGTTGCGCAAAAAATCTCAATGTGTTGATACTGTGGTTACTCGCTGACATGGGTGAACTCTGAATGATGCCGAATAGTAACAACTACACTGGTGGTGTCCATGGACGGAGTGAACGCATCAATGTTATTTCGGGTCATGCGATCCACGGTTACTGAAATAACACACCACTATTAATGTCAGCTCGGTACACACCTTAATAATTTTCATATTAACCAAGGAAGAGTAATATATGATGTTGTCTCCTAGATAGGTTCATCAACCCCAATTCTTCACAACCAACCTGCCATCATAAGGGACCTCTACGATCATGACATAAATGCCAGCATCTTGGTCTTCCATTGCACCAACCTCCTTTTGCCTCAAACGAAGAGTAATCAGTGTGCCCTGTTTTAATGCATATTGAAGAAGAGAAAATCAGAATTCATATCAACAGAGGCATGATTTACATAATAATGAGTAAAGTGGAGTATGAAACTTGTGTTGTGAGACGGTCAGTTTCTCCGACCTTAAGATTTATAAACAACAGTCTAAAGCTGACGACGTTCTAGTAAAGACGGTCAGTTGCTCGAGTATTTCAGCTGAACTGTATATCGGTTTCCTAGGGAAAAGTCTTCTCGCATGAAGCCTGCCCATGTGAATTCTTTGGCATTTGGAGCATATATCTTGGTAGTGTAACTCAAAGAATGATATGCAGGACCAATATGTGTATGGCGATTGTCTATTAGTGCAAGAAGTTTAAGGCTGCCAGAATCAATCATGATATTACTTTGATAGTTTGTTTGTATATCACACTTTTTAATGATTACCGATTCAATAAGTGGACAACTTGAGAAAAGCCTTTGAAACTCTAGATTGGAAATTGAAATTCCTACAAGCCCCAGATGTTTGATTTGAGGTAAAATCATCGACTTCGGTAGAATAATATCCATGTACTTACCAACTGCCATAAGACCCAAACTCTTCAATGATTTAGAATTAAGGAGTTGATAAGGAATCTCATATACCGATTTAAGACAGTAATTAAGAATCATAGATAGGTGTTGAACATTATGATTTACAGCTGCAAGGATCCATCTATTCAGAGTTTCTACTGAAGTACCATCCAATATAGCAAGCCTCAGCCTAACCTTTTGTATATCATATTCATCATTGCGTAATTCAAATACCTTGTCGACAAAATTTATAAACATATTTACAGTTTCACTGAGATTAGTTACTCTGCCTTCTCTAAATGAAGTACATCTTGATTTTATAAAAGGGAGAGACATCCAAATAAGTAAGTCTTCTCAACTGGCTTTCTTTTTTCTTTCATATCACTCCTCCTTTAAAAGGACAAGTCATATGAGCTCCCACGTTGCACGGTGAGCATGACACCCACCTCAAATTAAATTAGATAAAAGTTTTCAACAACACTAATTCTGGAGAATACAGGTGTCGAAACGTTATTGGTCGAAGATTTATTTTTAAAAAAACACCCTTTATTAGAGAACGTTATTGGTCCAAGCCCCCTGATTTTAACGGCCAAATACTAAAACCGTTAGTAGAAACGTGAGTGTACAAGACTTATGTGTTGATTTATACCTAATTAAAAAATTACACCGGGTTTACACCAAATACTTAACTGGACCTTAAGTAACACCGTCAAGTTGAAATATACGAAAGATCCAATTCAAAATTCAATACCAGATGCAAAGTCTTGGTACGGTGCAATGGAAATAGAGTTGTACTTGCCGAGATGTCCATATCTGCCGAAAGATCAAAGCAGAAACTTATGGGTTAATATTACTACATCTCTTATTTCCATAATAAATGTTGGGTTTCTTTATGTTTCGAATTTGCAGGGATAATGGAGCCAACATTGTTCGCCTTTTGATTCCTTTTCTTTTCTTTTCTTTTCTTGGTTTGTGCTGTTCGTTTGAAGCGAAGGTAGAGAGATGTAGTAATAATAAGATGATGATGATACATTTTGTCTGCCGGTACAATTATTTCCCATATTAATTTCTTTCGTTTGATCCAAGTTTCTTGCTGATATGTTCTAAGTTCTGACTTCGTTCGCCCCTTAATTTCTTTACTTGGTATGTGGCTCTGTGCTTTTCGTTTAAAGCTAGCTAGAGAGATATAATAATAATAATATGACGATGGAAAAAGAGAAATCTCATCAACATATATAATAAATGTTGGGTTTCTTTAGGTTTCGAATTTGCATGGATAATGGAGCCAAACCACCAGCTAGACTTATCTTCTCAAGCACACAACACTACACCTCAACTGTTTGATCGATTGCCTGATAAAAGAACCTATTCCGGGAAGAAGATGAGCCAAAAAGGTTTAAAGAGAACCTATCAATATTGTTGACAGGAAGAAGATGAGTACTGTAGAAACAAAAGAAAACTGAGAGAGACAGAGAGACTGAAATGGGGAAAATGGAGTTTGTATTGTGATGTACTAGTTTCTGTTCGTTTTTGCTTTTCTCTTTTCTTTTTTTAATGTTTGTTTGTATCACAATTTTGGACGGGAGAAGTGAGTACGTCGGACGGACCTTTGTATCAAACCATGCCTCTTTAAAGAGTTTCAAGTTGGCAGCTAGCATTTGTTGTACTTGATTGTCGAATATTTAAGGGTACATACATCAAAAGTTTTCACAATGAATGCCTGCTTACATTATACGACTGGTCATTTCACATGATACTTTGGTAACACAAAATATTGTCATTTTCCCTGGATGACATGGGCATGGATATGGCTATTTATTACTCTAGTAAAATAAAAGTAATCACTACTACTACTATCTAATAGATAAACAAACACCAACCCGGTCCCCTCGTATTCAAAGGCAATTTCTCGGCTCTGAAGAACCATCTAACAGCTTTTTCCTGTGGACAAGTAAATGCGCAGAGATGCGCTTGCCAAAATTTCACAACAAGAAAATAAAGAGAAATGGCCCTATGAATCATGCTCCTACTGGGCAACGCCAACTTGTATTCTAGGATCAATGACCCATGACGTATTATGTTCTCAATTAGTACTTTTTCTTTCTTTCTAATTCTTCACCTCTATTTAAACACCACCATATGCCAGTCCCGAATAACAGTGGGATGGTTAATTCAGTCACTTGATTTAGTGGAACTGATCACCTGGTTAGTTGAACAGATTCAACTCGCCCTAGTCGCCTCACCACCTGGTTTGGTAATGAATTTCTACTGATTAGGATTTTAATGTCATGTTGTTTGCCATTTCTTGCACCATAATGTCCAAGTTTAGTGTTGGAACGTTATGCTGAATGAAAGGGGGAATAAATTAGAACTTGAACGTTTCTGTTTAACTAGGTTCTCTTTATTTTCTATAGTAATAACAAGATGATGATGGAAAAAGAGAAAGCTCATCAACATATATAATAAATGTTGGGTTTCTTTTGGTTTCGAAATTGCATGGATAATGGAGCCAAACCACCAGATGGACTTATCTCTTCAAGCACACAACACTGCACCTCAACTGTTTGATCGATTCCCTGATAAAATAACCTATTCCGAAAAGAAGACGAGCCAAAAATGTTTATTTAGCACGGAGTCCGGTATAAAGTGGGACCCTATTTTAAAAGGCTAAGTCATATGAGCTCCCATGTTGCACGGTGAGCATGACAACCACCTCAAATTAAATTAGATAAAAGTTTTAAACTACACCAATTCTGGAGAAGACAAGTGTCGTAACGTTAATGGTCGAAGATTTTTTTTTAAAAAAACACCCCCTTAGTAGAGAACGTTATTGGTCCAAGCCCCTGATTTTAACGGCCAAATACTAAAACCGTTAGTAAAAACGTGGGTGTACAAGACTTATGTGGTTATTTACACCTAATTAAAAAATTACACCGGGTTTACACCAAATACTTAACTGGACGTTAAGTAACACCGTCAAATTGAAATATACGAAATATCCAATTCAAAATTCAATACCTGATGCAAAGTCTTGGTTCGGGGCAATGGAAATAGAGTTTTACTTGCCGAGCTGTCCATATCTGCCGAAAGATCAAAGAACAAACTTATGGGTTAATATTACTACATCTATTATTTCCATAATAAATGTTAGGTTTCGAATTTGCAGGGATAATGGAGCCAACATTGTTCGCATTTTGATTCCTTTTTTTCTCTTTTCTTGGTCTGTGCTGTTCGTTTGAAGCATAGGTAGAGAGATGTATTAATAATAAGATGATGATGATACATGTTGTCTGCCGGTACAATTATTTCCTATATTAATTTATTTCGTTTGATCCAAGTTTCTTGCTGATCTGTTCTATGTTCTGACTTCGTTCGCCCCTTAATTTCTTTGCTTGGTATCTGGCTCTGTGCTTTTCGTTTAAAGCTAGCTAGAGGGATATAGTAATAATAAGATGATGATGGAAAAAGAGAAAGCTCATCAACATATATAATAAATGTTGGGTTTCTTTAGGTTATGAATTTGCATGGATAATGGAGCCAAACCACCAGCTGGACTTATCTCCTCAAGCACACAATACTGCACCTCAACTGTTTGATCGATTGCCCGATAAAACAACCTATTCCGGGAAGAAGATGAGCCAAAAAGGTTTATTTAGCACGGAGTCCGGTAAAAAGTGGGACCCTCCTTTAAAAGGCTAAGTCATATGATTTCCCACGTTGCACGGTGAGCATGACACTCACCTCAAATTAAATTAGATAAAAGTTTTCAACTACACCAATTATGGAGAAGACAAGTGTCGTAATGTTATTAGTCGAAGATTTTTTTTTTTAAAACGCCCCCTTAGTAGAGAACGTTATTGGTCCAAGCCCCCTGATTTTAACGGCCAAATACTAAAACCGTTAGTAGAAACGTGGGTGTACAAGACTTATGTGTTGATTTACACCTAATTAAAAAATTACACCGGGTTTACACCAAATATTTAACTAGACGTTAAGTAACACCGTCAAGTTGAAATATACGAAAGATCCAATTCAAAAATCAATACCAGATGCAAAGTCTTGGTACGGTGCAATGGAAATAGAGTTGTACTTGCCGAGATGTCCATATCCGCCGAAAAATCAAAGCAGAAACTTATGGGATAATATTACTACATCTCTTATTTCCATAATAAATGCTGGGTTTCTTTAGGTTTCGAATTTGCAGGTATAATGGAGCCAACATTGTTCGCCTTTCGATTCCCTTTCTTCTCTTTTCTTGGTCTGTGTTGTTCGTTTGAAGCAAAGGTATAGAGATGTAGTAATAATAAGATAATGATGATACATGTTGTGTGCCGGTATAATTATTTCCTATATTAATTTCTTTCGTTTGATCCAAGTTTCTTGTTGATCTGTTCTAAGTTTTGACTTCGTTCGCCCCTTAATTTCTTTACTTGGTACGTGGCTCTGTGCTTTTTGTTTAAAGCTAGCTGGCAAGATATAGTAATAATAAGATGATGATGGAAAAAGAGAAATCTCATCAACATATATAATAAATGTTGGGTTTCTTTAGGTTTTGAATTTGCATGGATAATGGAGCCAAAGCACCAGCTACATTTATCTCCTCAAGCACACAACACTGCACCTCAACTGTTTGATCGATTGCCTGATAAAAGAACCTATTCCGGGAAGAAGATTATCCAAAAAGGTTTATTTAGCACGGAGTCCGGTAAAAATTGGGACCCATCTCTAAGAACGCGGGATTCTGCAATGGCGCTATTGTGCCTTGAAGATCCCGTGGAATCCCCGAGCAGTTCATGGCCCACCGTTTATAACAGAGAATCCCTATCGGGAAATTTACTTGAAACTGGAAAATCTTGGTATCCATTAATGTCCTATGACCACAAATTTTTACCCAAACAAAATTTTTGGCAAGAGAGTACATATGGAAGAAGGGTACCCATTTGATAAATCCAACCGCATACATAATATTCGCTGTTTTCAACCGGTCAAAGAATAAATCGTCGTCCCAACTGGGACTGGATATTCTTTCAATTAAGATCAAAGACTAATTGGTTTCTCTTACACTACGCTATGAAACAAATTCTACCATTCAACCATTATAGGCCCACAGGGGCATCGGCGTGTAGAACTGCATTTGGCCAGGGCCAGCACAAGTCAGAGACTTTGACCAGTACATTCATTTCTTGGGCCGCTCTATATATAAGGTTCCAAATTCCAAATTTGTATGATCGTTAAATCTCTGATTACAAGAACTTACAATAATACATAAGCGACGGGGAGAGACGAAGTTGATCCACACCAAATAAAAAATCCTAAGCGACGGGGCGAGGCAAAGCCGAGCCACACCCAATCCAGAATAGATGGTTTTTGGGTCCGCCCGGTGCGTAGCACGGGCACAAAATCTAGTTTGATATTAAATGAATTAAGAGTTTATTAAATGCATCCTCTAGCAGTTGAACACTTATGATGTTGGAGGAGAATTAGACCAAATTCTAAATACCCTATCAACTCTTGCATGTTTAGCTGCCACCTTATTTCTTTCTTTTGGCATATAACTAACTAACTAACTATATATATATTATTTTTATTTATTTATTTTGATCAGAAGAGAGAATTATATTAAGAGAAAGAGAATGTGCAAAAATTACCAGAGGTAGTTAAAAGAAAGGAAAAATTACACGAAAACAAGACTCCAATTATTAATAGTGTAAGTGAAATCTAAGTGAATTCTATTTCCAAAAGCAGCAGCCCACAACAACACCAAAGATTTTGCGTCAATGCACAATTCTTTATCTGTCTTGTAGGAGTGATTTTCTTTAAAGATTCGACCATTTTGTTCCTTCCAAAGAACCGAGATGACTGCAGCTGAAATGAGATTCCAAACCACTTTATTATTACAGGAAAGTTTTTTATTGGCCCAAGTTCTGGCAAGATTTAACATAGAGTCTTGAAAAACCCATGCCCACTTCTCATCTGGTGTAACAGAAGGCCATACCTTGTATGCAATTTTACAGTGGAGTAAGATGTGATCTTGAGTTTCAGGACACTCACCACATAAGATATAGGCGTTGTAGATGTGTTATCCCTTTGTGCTACATCATGTCTTGAGAATTCAAATTTCCATGCACAACACACCAAAGCAATAAGTTCACTCTAGGAGGTATGCCATAATCCAAATCAAAAATGTGAGGGAAGTCCTCAACCCCAATATTACTAATCATTTTTGCATAAAGGGATTTAATGGAGAAAGTCCCTAGAGAGTGTAAAGACCATCTTCTAGTATCATGTAAAATATCAAGTGTTAGAGGTGTAGAACCAATTATATCCAGAAGAGGAGCAAAAGAGTTAGCTTCATCATTTTAAAGAATTCTCTTAAAATCAAACTTCCAAGAACCATCTGTTGTGATGAGCTTAGTTATGCTTTCATTCTTCAGTCTGTCAAGCTTGTATAAAATATTGAATGAGTCCATGAAACACAAATCTCCCTTCCATGTATCATGCCAAAAAGAGGTCTTTGTGCCTGAGTGTATTGATAGAGAATAATTTGCTATTACAAGCTTGGTGGTATCAACAATATTTCTCCAGCAAGAAACCCCATAAGTAGAATACACTTATTTTGGAGTCTAGTAAGAGAAGGTACAACCAAACTTTTCAACAATGAGCTTGTACCACAGATGATTTTCTCAATTCCAAATCTCTAACACCATTTGTCTAACAAAGCTTGATTCATGAGTTTTAGATTAAGCACCCCTAGACACCCTCTTTCCTTAGTAGACAAAACTTGCTTCCAGTTAATCAAATGAGAGCATTTACTGCCAGAAGAGTTGTGCTCCCAAAGAAAATTTCTCATCTTCTTTTCCAAGATATTAATGATTGAAACAGGAGCTTTGAAAATAGAAAAGTAGTACATTGGAAGAGAACTAAGGATACATTTCAAAAGAGCTAATTTACCTCCTTTTGTGAAATAACATTGATTCCAAAAATAGAGCCTTGCATCAAATCTTTCAATAGTGGGATTCCAGATTTTTTGCTGTTAGATTTAGATCCTAAAGGCATACCAAGATACATAAATGGAAAAGTATCTGTTTTACTTCCAAAGTCATTGGCCCACTCATTCAGTTCTGGAACCTGGCCAATTGTTATTAATCTTATTTTAGAAGTGTTAACTTTCATCCCTGCAAATGAACTCAAAACAATGGAGAATAGAAAAAATATTTGTGAGTTCTTCATTTTTGTTGTCTACAAACAGGATAGTATCATCAGCATAGTGCATATGATTCACCACAAGACCATCTCTCACAACTGAAAAGCTATTAAATAAGCTTAGATTAGCAGCTCTAGCAAATGTGAGAATGGAAGCCTTGCCTAACTCCTCTTGAACTTCAAAAGAAATCAAAAGCAGAACTATTAATCAAAACTGAAGAATATGTTGTAGAGTAACAGAATTTGATCCATTTGCACCACTTAGTGCTAAACCCCATTCTCTTCATGACAAACTGAAGATAGCTCCAATTAAACCTGTCAAAATGTTTCTCTATATCTATCTTGCAGATGATCCCAGGCATATCATCTTTCAATATTGAGTCTGCCAACTCATTTGCAATTAAAGTTCCATCAAAAATATGTCTTACTTCCACATATGCACACTGCACATGTGATATGAGCTTTGGCATTATCATCTTTAGCCTTGTAGCTATAATTTTATATGTGATGGTAAGTAAACAGTTTGGCCTGCAGTCTTTGAGTGATTCAACATGATATTTTTTTGGGACCAATGAAAGTAGAGTTATGCTTCACATCAATGTAACCATCTTCATAAAATTCTTGTATTGTACCTATTATTAGACTTCAAGAAATTCCAGCACTTTGAGAAGAACAAGAGAGGATATCCATCTGTTCTTGGAGCCTTTTCTTGTCCCAAGTCTTTCATAGCATTCAATAGTGAAAAAGCGGGGGTCTAACAACCACACCCAATATTTCAATTAGCAATATGTATGGACAAACTCCGAGTTACTATACTAAAGAATCAACTAAACAGTCAGACTCAATCTAGATAAAAATATCTCAAGGAGTTATTATCTCAATCTCTAAATTTGATTTACTCAAGCAAATACCATATGCGAGTCTTAATCAAAGAGAGATAACTTGGATGGTACCAAAGACCAATATCCAAGTGTCAATCAATTTACATCAACAACCAAAAAGGTCGGATATTCTAATTGATTGAACAACGCACAGCCTATATTATTTCAATTATATAACAAAATATAATGCGGAAAAGAAATAACACAGACACCAGAATTTTGTTAACGAGGAAATCACAAATGCTGAAAAACCCCTGGACCTAGTCCAGATTAAACATACATTCTATTAAGACGCTACAGACACTAGCCTACTCCAAGATAACTTCGGTCTGGACTGTAGTTGAAGCCCAATCAATCTCACACTGATCCAAGGTACAGTTATGCTCCTACGCCTATGATCCCAGCAGGATACTGCGCACTTGATTCCCTTAGCTAATCTCACCCACAACTAAGAGTTGATACGAGCCAAAGTCGAAGACTGAGCTCGCGCACTACTCTGGTTTCACTTGATCAACAAAGTTCATAAACTTCGGTTCAAGCAATAAGGACTTACACATATATGTGTTACCACAACAATGATTATATCCTCCAATGGTTACATTGTCTAAACTCTCATGTCAATTATTGAAACATTCTCAGAGGGCGTTATATAGTTGTTATTCACAAACTATTTTCGTCAGAGCAATTTCCAAAATGATTGAAACATAACATGCCTTTTGTCACTAGGTAAAGATGAACTTGTCTAAAGCGAAAGCTTTACCAACACATATTTCGAGAAATAGATAAGCGAGATATACTCAGCTCGAAATATCATATGTGTATAATCTTAGTCTATATAGTAATACGACTTTTGTCTCAAGATAGGAGATAGAGTAGATAGATTTTTGAGTGATAGATAAGTTCAAGTCTCCACATACCTTTTAGTCGATGAAGATCCACTGGTTCCTTGAGTAGTCCTTCATCTTGTATGATGATCGCCATGGAGTTCTTAAGCTCAACTACACTTTCTATCCTAGTCCGAGACCTTAGATATAGTAGAATAGAAATCAAAGACTTTATAGTTTTGATCACTAACATTGACAAACATGCTTGAGATAGAAACACATGCGAGTTCGACCGCATAATTCTCTAACAATCTCCCCTTTTGTCAATTTTAGTGGAAAAACTATTAATACATATGGAATACAAAATATATAAAATAAACTTTGTAGCTCCTATTCCACATGTCGTCTAATCTTCAATATTACTCGAAATCTTCATCACTTCCAAGTAGTCCAATGATCCCAAAGGTTGTAAGTTTAGCATCATCGTTGTTGAAAATCCATAGCTATAACAATGTGAAAAGCAGTGGTTCTCAATCATTGTTATAGAGTGTCATAGTATTATTACACAGCGTCAAAGTCCAATTGCATCACAACTTTAACAACAATACTGTGTTGATACTTCACTCCCCCTTAGTCAGTACTCCATCTCACATGGAAACCACTCCCCCTTACATAATGATCCGAAAACCATATGTATTTGTAATGTAAACTACATATTAATTCTCCCCCTTTTTGTCAATAAAATTGGCAAAGGTACAAGAACGGGATCCTAATGAAATTTCAGTAAGATACATTTCATGACCAAAGGTAAATGTATATCATCTTGTTTAGATGCAATCATAAAGCCGAAGCTAAATGCATTCATCAAGGAGTTCATAAAGATACAAGATAACCCCTCTAATATTCCACAGCGGCACTCCCCACAAAGATTTGGCAATTAAGCACAAGTTCAAAAGAACTCTCCCCCATAATATGTCATTCCCAAGGGAACAACAAGAGCGACCTTAATTTCAAAAGATAAAAAAAGGATTTCTTTAGACTCAACAAATCACATACAAGTATGAATTTGGAATCCAAAAAGAAATATTCAATCGTATTAATCAAAGCGAACCAAGATTAATTTGACTAAATATGCCCGACACAAGTAAACTTAAGGAGACTTAAGAAACCAATTTGATTAATCACAAGAAAACTCGGAAACAATCTAATTGTCATACACAATCAAACCAATTACAAAAATTAATCAATTTAATTGGCCACACTCGACATAAGAAAATCTATGGATCAATGAATAAGTTAATCACGAATAACCAACCCAGTCAAAGAAATGCTCAAACATAAGAAAACCTATGGATTGATAACTAAATAATCACACAAGATGATTAAATTAGTTCAATCATGTTCAACATAAAGTACCTTACGGAACAACAACTAAGATAATCACAAAAGCAATCAACTTTTGTTGTTTTAGTGCTCAACATAAGACACTTCATGGAACAACACTGTATTTACACAAAAATTGTGGATCGGAGAATCGACCTTATACCGTGGAATAAGCAAGGATTCATTCTATGTTTCCATTACTATTTGCATAATGACACACAATAGACATAATCCTTGAATCACAAAAGATTTTAACCTATCTTACATCAATAAATGACAATATAGGCTTAAATTTTTTGTTTGTCAAAAGTTTCATTCTTTTATAAATATTTGCATATCAATTCACGAACGACTTTACTTTTGACAAAATATGGGACAACAAGTTCACAGACGTAAACACACATATCCCATAAAAATATTACAATATATAAAACCATAAAGATTAATACTGCAAAAATCATCTTCCAAACAAGTTTAGAATTTAAGTCAATAAATCTAAAAACAAGAAGATGAAAACTTTGGACATAGCTATGTGTAATCACAATAATGGCTAACAAAACAAGAAAAATAGAAGATTTACTAGGAAAACTAAACCCGGTTTGCAACTAAAGATCGAAAAAGAATAAGTTCATCAGATGCTTTCTTCAGTTCGTTCTTTAAAAACTCAAGATTCCTTATTGCTATTCCGAGTTGTTCACGAACGACTTCAAAATCTCGAAGAAGATTTCCTACCAGTTTTGAAGACATCTGAACTGGTAGATTATTTTCATGATCAATAGCCTGATGAAAAATAATGAAAACAGGATCTTCATGGAACTCGATAATCTTGCCATCCTTGATCACATCTTTGTTGCTTTCCTCCATTGTACTAAAAATTCAATAGAATATTTTTAACCTTATAGAATAAAGTGTCAATTAATGACAAATATATAAGGAGGTTCATATAAAACCCTAGGCAACAAGATGTCCGTGTGGGTCTTGTGAACGGGCGCAAGTATTCAGAGATGTCCAAAATGTGGAGAAAAAAACAAACAATGGAGGGATGGTTCAACAAGGAATTCTCTCCCATAAACAATAGAACAGCCTTTAAAAAGAAACTCAAAAATAATTTTTGAGATCAATCAAGAGAAGGGCATACACCTTTGACAGCTTTCTCAAGACACTTTCTTGAGAACACAGAACATCCTTCTTATTCTAAAAGAATGATGCTACGGGAGGCAGTCATGGTGTATTAGGATGAGCATTTTGCTCATCATTATTGACTTCTTCTTTTTCTTCTTTATGGGAATTTAGAAGTGAATCACTCAACAGAGTTGAAGAAGTTTTACTAGGAGAGGAATAAGGAGTACCTGAATCGACTGCTTTCCATGTTTTTCTGATGCCCCGTTTGAGTCTGTTTATGTTTATTTTAAGTTCTGAGACTCAATTATTAATATGTAAAGAATCTGGGACTGAATTGTTGGATTTGCAGCATTTTTCAGAGAGAGACAAGTAGCTTGACCCTTTTTTCTTTCTCCTGTACCTTTTTATTTTTTCAGTGTTGTTAGGGAAATCAGTTACCCTTCTACTGAATACATTTTTTGTTTCAAAGACAGTATTAGAAATTAATTTACCACAAATGTTGACTGTGTATTTTACTCCAATGAAATGAGAAACAGGTCTGATAACTTCTTTAGACATCCATGCAAGAATGTTATGAAGTTTTTTATTCCTTAATCGAAGACGATATTTATGCTCAGACTGTCCCTTGATCCCACAATAGTGGCAAATATAAGGAATGTTCTTACCTCGATTTGCATGTACTGGCTTTGGAGGTTGATAGACACTGCTTACTTTGACTTTAACTTCCGGTGAAGGTGTTCCAGTTTTTCTATTAGTGGAAACATTTTGTTGAGAAGAATCACTAGCTTGACAAATCTTACCTCTTTTCTAATACTTGGAGCATCTATTCCCTTATAGCCCAATCCTCGTGTATCACGATGATTTTTACTTGCTCCTAGCATAGTGGTTAACTTGCTTGAACTAGTATTGAACTTTTTTAAGTCATCTTCCAACCTCTTGATTTTATCAAGAACAGTAGTTAAGTCAGCCTCAAGGCATTTTTCTCGGGAAAGACACGCACTTTCTCTGTCATCAAAACATGTCTAACAACCACACCCAATATTTCGAGGAGTTATTATCTCAATCTCTCAATTTGATTTACTCAAGCAAATACCATTTGCGAGTCTTAATCAAAGAGAGATAACTTGGATGGTACCAAAGACCAATATCCAAGTATCAATCAATTTAAATCAACAACCAATAAGGTCGAATATTCTAATTGATTGAATAACGCATAACCTGTATTATTTCAATTATATAACAAAATATAATGCGGAAAAGAAATAACATAGACACTAGAAATTTTTTAACGAGGAAACCACAAATGCAGAAAAACACTGGGACCTAGTCCAGATTAAATGTACACTGTATTAAGCTGCTACAGACACTAGCCTACTCCAAGCTAACTTCGGTATGGACTTGTAGATGGGGAAAAACGACCCGCTGGTTTTTACGGAATTGAGGAGATGACCATGCGGTGGAGACTCCTTGAACTGAGCGAAATGTTCGACCTCACACAGATGCACCGCTGCAAAGCGGGTGCTTTGAATTTGAGAGATCAATTTGTAGTTGTCTGGCCTAAACCAAGATAATGGTCGTTCCAGAGTAAATTCGGTCACAAGAGAGGATGGGTCGATATGTAGAAGGGAATCTAAGAAATATGTGGAATCAATGGTAATCAAAGATTGTGGGTATGTTGAGAATTTTATATACAATAAGTTTCGAATGATTGAAATTGCTCAGTTGAGAGTAATTGCTCAATTGATGAGTTATTGATCTCGGTGAGACGTGAGATTCTCTTCAATGTTGACGTTGTTGTCCTTTCAATCATGATTCAGAGACTTATATATATTGTTGGAATTGTAGACACCATGATCCCATGAAGTGTGACAGTTGATGGAATCAAAGAGTGGAGAGATGGAAATAGTGTTTGAAACCAGTTGCTCATCGTGCGGAGACCTGGTTGATTTTCCACCCACTACTTTGTTAACTCCTTCAACTGATTGCCTGACTTGCTCACATTTCAACGTGTGTTTGAACACATGTGTCGTAGATCGCCAGACCAAAACCCTAGTTGATATCCCCCAAGTGACACAATTGACGTCTCGTGGTTAGTTTAGTCAATTGCTGACTTCGTGATATCATGGGACGATGAGTCCATGTATTTACTGAGTTGAACACGATTTTGTAAAATGTTCTGAAACTCATGGATTGAACGTGGGCATGATCCTCACGTTGATATTTGAGGCGAGAAAGTATTTCTCATTCAATGATTTGTTGAATATTGATAGTTGAACCAATATTCTCTGATTTGAGCAAGTATTGCTTATCTGAGCAAGTGTTGCTCATCAGATGAATTATTGGCAACGTGACCAAAATAAAATATTAATTAAAATAATGGTAGTTGAACTGAGCATAATTAATAAGAATATTGATCATGATATCGTCATAAATTTATTAGTGTTTGAATCTGGAATTATGATTCTTGGACTCAGAAACCCTAATTTGATCAATTGATGACCACTTCATGGTTTGTTAGGAATTGAACCATGGAACGAAGGAAGGATTGGTTTTATGAGACCGTGGGTCAATCATGTAACACCCATATGCTCACGTGAGAAAACACCAAGACCTCTTGAAGAGTTGGTGACTTGTTGATGAAAGAATGATTAAATGCTGGTTTAATCATTTATTCCAATTACTGCTGGGTTCAGTATTAGGTGATAAAACCTAATTAATTATGAAGAGGTGGAGGACCAACCAAGGGGTCATAAAACTGGCCCTGGGTGGTCACGGGATCAAGTGTTGATCGTTCCATGAAGTTCCAAGTTGTTTGGAAGAGTTTTAGACCTAATAGTGCAATTGTGCAAATTAGGTCAAATTGAGAAAATATGTGATACTGGCTCATTGAGAGCCAAAGAGCCAACCTTAGTCAGTCAAGGTAACATGCTTATGTCTCTAAAGTGTTCGTATCTCATTTCTAAAAAATTTGATATTTTCAGATGTGCGTTTGAGAAATCATTTTAGAAAATATGAAAACCAGGGTTTTTTTATAAAACTGTCAAAACTTCATGAGATGAAGGAAAATAATAAAAAAGTGAAGGAATTATGAAGTGTGGGACCGGCCATGTCCAAGGCATGACCGTCCGGCCAAGGGAGCCAATCCCACATGTTTTCCAAAATTTTGTAATATTTTCATGATTTTAGGGAAATATGATAAAACCAAGGAGTTTTACTAAAATTAAAGAGTTTTGTTGAAATCAAGGAGTTTCCATGAGATGATGGAGACATAAAAAAATAAAATAAGGGACGTGTGGGACCGTCTTGGAGCATGGTTGGCCGGCCAGGGCCCGGTCCCGTGTGTTTTCCCTAATTTTATGTATTATTTCACAATTAAATTAAAAGGAAATTTCATAATTTGAAGGAAATATCATGAAATCAAGGAATTTCATGGGATTATGAAAACATGAAAAATATAATAATAATAATAAGGGACTTGTGAGGCCATCTAGGGTTTCGCCGACCTGCTATGGCCCGTGCACACGGGTTTTCCTAATTTTATATTATTTTTCATGGGACCAAGGAAATATCATAAGATTAACGAGTTTTAATGAAATTAGGAAAATAATAAGAAAATAATGAGGAATCATGAAGTGTGGGGCCGGCTGGAACCAAGGCATGGCCGGTTGGCCAATGGTCACGCCCCACAATATTCTTCCCTAATTTTATATTATTGGTGTGAAAGAAACACCATGAAACTGAGGAGTTTCCTCAAAATGAAGGATATTTGTTCAAATGAAAGAATCTTCATGAACTCAAGGAAAATAATAAAAAATATGAAACTGGCGTGGGATTGACCACGGCACGGTCGACCGGTCAGTGGGCCCATGCTCCCAGCGCCTTGGTCAATTTTTAATTATTTATTCCTTTCTTTCCTATTTTGCATAGGTTCACCGTCTCATCGTATTTTGAAATACTCGTTCGTGCGGTGATTGTTAGTGCATCATCATTAAGTACACTTTCACCATTTAAATCGGGGCTTACTCAGAGCTAGCTCAGACACCCATGTGTTGAATATTTATTACTACTAACACATGGAATTCTGCTGGGAAGAACCATGGTTTGCAGTAATGAAATACTGCGAAAATATTTGAATATTTTCGGAAATTCAGTGGATGAATCCAAGAATTTAGGAATAATTAACTTATGGCTCTATACTAGAAGAGCAAGCTATCTAGGACCATTAATTATCCCAATATGAGCTTGCTAGAGCTTCATATCTTTTATATAGTCAGGTTAAACTCGTTGTTTGTATCCTGAATATGTTATCGCTCTATACTAGCAGAGCAAGCTGTCTAGGAGCCGTCCATCTTGTGATACTATATAAAAATAATTACTGAAGTGTTCTGTATTCATGAGATATGATGTTGCCTAGCCATGAGACTACATATCTACATGTACTCTGAGAGAAAGTATTCTCAGTCAGAGGATTCGATGAGAGACCCGTGTCTCAATACAAACATGTCGTTGTCCAGCCGAGAGACTACATATCTGCATGTACTCTGAGAGACAGTATTCTCAGTCAGAGGTTCGATGAGAGACCCATGTCTCAATACAGATATGTCGTTGTCTAGCCGAGAGACTACATATTTGCATATACTCTGAGAGACAGTATTCTTAGTCATAGGTTCGATGAGAGACCCGTGTCTCAATACTCGCATCTGATTGTTGGATCATAAGTTCATATAATTATGGGTTTACGATTTTAGCCTTTGTCAAAAATCCACCATCTATATTAAGTCCCCTGCTTAGTGTGGAAAGCTGTGTTCCTCGGTCAGCATTGAATGGTGATTTTCCGGTCATAAACAATATAAGTAATTGAACTTAGTCGTAAGTTAATACATTACCATATTTTGATAGTACGAGAAAACCATGACTTGAATGAAGATCCCAGTGGCATGATGGAGCATTGTCTAATGAGCATAAATTGGTGTTGAACCGCTGATCTTGATGACGGGACCTTGGTCGTTTAGGATTTCGTTAGTTTAAGGAACAAACAAAATAGACCTGAGGCTAATGGTATAAAATTGTCTATGAGCTTTCACGAAAACCAAAATTTTATCTTTGTGAGATTTCACAAAATGGAATAAACTCTCATTCCAAATGTAAATGCTTGTACGAGAGAAAAGTTTATTTTTTTTTGAAAAGACGTGCGTTAATAAAAAAATTGTCTATGAGCTTTCATGAAATTTTTTATTTTCGATATGTGAGCGTTCACAAAATTTGAAAACATTCTCTCACTTCAAATACAAATGCTCGTGCGAGGGAGAAAAATATATAGATATATTTTTAAATTTACGTGAGTTTCACGTTAAATATATGTATTTTGTAAAATCAATGTTTTGATTTTGAACAATTGTTGAAAGTAGACAATTATACATAGTGAAATAATGTCTATATGTGAGTTTTCACAATTGTAGAATGGAGGTCTGTCCGAATTTTGAAAAACCGTTCATACAGTAAAGTATTACATGGGTTGTTCACGATTTTATGAAAGATTTTACAAAATCAAGTTTTGATTTTAAACAATTGTTAAAAGCAAACAATGATGTTTTCATGAATTTCGTGATTTCATAGTGTATGCACACACGGTAGAAAATCAGTGAATGTTCACATGAAGGGTTATGTGAATTATTCATAATTTCGTGAAAAGTCAGGTGTCATACTTTTAAGTAATGGGTGTTGCTCGTCTTTGCGGGTTTGAAGGAGCGAGCAAGATTTTCGAAGTTTTACGTTATTATCACTAAGTTCGTGAAACCGTAAATAGGTAAGAGTTGAGAGTTATCATTTTTATAGACGCTGATGTGAGCATCCTAATTGCATGATTCATTGTTTTGTCGAATCCTGCGCTTTGTATGAATGATGTGATGAAATAGCCACTTTGCAAGAATGACTGACTCCAAGGATGATACTTCCAGAGATGGTGTTTCCAGAGATGACATCTCTACGGATGAGACTTTAAGAAATGGTACTCCTGGGATCTCTGAGTGATGGTGAGAGATCCTTCATACTGAGTTGTACTTCTGCTTATTTCATTAGCTTTACCACATGATGATCATATAGTGAAATACAGGATAAATGTAGATCCAAGAACTAAAGGATGTTAGAAAATGACGTGCAGTCCCCAGCCGTTTCTTTGGTGAGTTGTTAGCGCTCCTTGTGTCATGACTTTTCCCTGCCCGTGAAATTAGGATCACGATACCAAGGTTTGTTACTTATTTTAGAATTTTTCTCCATCGATTGACAGCCTTCAACTTGTTCTCGGTCAAACAATCCAGCACTGATGAAGAAATCGAGTAAGCATCTCTTTCGTGCAGGCGATCATGGCATCTCCTTGAAGGAAATAATAATAATTACTTTTGATGAGTCCCGGAAGAAGTCAGTGTAGATAAGCATCATGTTGATGAAGCGCACTCTTCTTTTGGGCATGGAGATATGGAGAATTCCAGACATCCCAAACCAAATGGAGATAGCGGCGTTATCAATGGAGATTCCGGCATTGTCGAGCCAGAAATTTTCAGACTTCAGCCTTTAATAGAAACGCTATAGAATCTTCGTATGAAGTCGGATTTTCGCGGTATTCCTTTGTATCCTCATTCCCAGGAAATTTCCATGCTTTAGTGAAGAAGAATTTTAAGTTTTGAGAACGTTTAGGGGTCGAAATCGATGAAACAGTAAACTTCCGGGAGACCTTCAGAAAATTTTCAGCTAGCATGTGGTATGTTTTGTCCACAACTCTTCGCTTGCTTCTCCAATTGCTGTTAATTTTGGATATGTTGTATAATACATCCATACGAAGAGAATGGTATATGACCCATCCCTAGATTCTTCACCAATTGCTCCCAGCTCGCCTCTTTGTGCATGACAGTGAAAAATCATCTCAGACGAGCTTGTTGTAAAACACTCTTGTTGTGTCTTTGGACCATTCACTTGTGTCTTGAACGGTTTGTGAAGGATTTTGATTTCATTGATTCATTTGATATCAGGAACCCTTTATTGATACATGATCACGGTGGTGCTTGCAGTGCCATCTTCTGTCAGTACTAGAAACATCACTTCTGAAACCCTGGTCACGGGACCATAGATGAGGTTGCTCTCAAGAGGGGGTGATGTAACGACCATGGTTTCATGTCCCGGTGGTAGCATTCCTTTTATGATGAATTATTAGCACATGAGAGTTTGTGCCATGGGTCTTTGGACTGTGAAACTGATCATCAGGATCACTGGACCGTCAGTCCCTAGTATTTTGTTAAATCTCTTCTTTTCATTTTCTCTTCTTCTTGCAAGACTTGGATAGAGGACCCAGGTAGAAAAATTGATGCTAAGACCTAGTTGGTAAAAGTTAGAGGTACCTTTATGAAGTACTTAGTGGAAAGACTTGGTGGACACCGATCGACTGTGGAAGTGATGAATCCCGTCCAAGAATTGCTGCTTGCATGTTGTATGCTCTGGAAGCTGTAGGAATCTCATACGACGTCGGAATTCGATACTTAACCCCAAATTTTGAATCTTAGAGACTGAGTTATCACATGAGAAAATAATCACTCAATTTGGAGTTGTAGAGGGAAGCCAAAGAAGCATGCACATTTGTAATTTGTAATCCCGAACAAATTTTTCAGATCTCGTAGACCTGACAGTAAAGGCCATATCTTTTAGCTCGTATGTCCGATTGATGCGCCATTTTGGTATGTTGTATAAGAGACATATACGAACATATTTTGTTGAGGAAGTATTGTCTCATTCCTCACCCATTAGTACGGTTTTGCAAACCCATGACATGAAGTGTGTAGTATCTCATTTGTAGAGGTGATGAGAACATCTTGTAGAAGACTTTGGATTATTCCCACCAGTCGTGCCAGCTTTGGGAAGACTTTCATGTGAGCATGTTATCAGGTCTACACATCTTGATATGAATCATTGGTTCTTAGAGGAATCCACTTCATGTGTAACACTTCAGAGAATGATTAGTTGATGAAGCCGTGAGGATGTTGCTCCTGAGATCGTCGTTGGTGTTGAGACTATGAATGATCACGCTCCAAAGATCCTTGTCGACCCTGAGATCATGGATGGTGTTCCTCTAGAGATTATTATTGATGTTGATACCATGTTTGAAGTTGCTCCAAAGACCGAAAAGGCTAGAACCATGATTATAGATATAATCCTTGCTTCTTCATCCAGTGAGCCTTTTAAATTCATGAACCAGTTGATGAGTTGAGTGTCCCTAAGATGAAGGTATACTGGTAGTTCAACCTAAATGCTCCTGAAAGCATAACTTTAGCAGGAAATGTCTTTGTCAGTGAGTCGATGTTGTTGCGGTAGGTAGCATCAGCAGTTTTCATACTGGATATGATTGGTGAAGAGAGAAAGTTCCTCAATCATGCAGGGGCTTGTGATGTAGAGAAATCCCGTTGATGAAGTTTCATGGAATCTCCTCAGGTTGACAGTGTATGTTGAAGAAGTTAGTGCCATCCATGTACGAATAATGTTGCATCTGCTTCAGAAGTATTATCATGGGATAATGAAGACTTATCGATTGTAGTTTAGTAACACTTTGATCTCGCTGGTATTGAATCAATATGTCATCATCGAGATATTTGTGCTGAAGCTTTACTTTTTGATTGGGAGTACAATTTGATGGCTTCTTAGATGCTTGAGTGTTGAAACGTATATTCCTTAAGCATCGAATTTCTTAGGGGTTTGATTATCTCGGCCCTGGAGTTTCTTATGTTGATTAAGCATCCTTTCGTTGCGGTAGTGGGATTCGACACTTGTGCAGACCTTAGAGCTTTCTGAATTTGAGGAACACATGGACTTGCATGAGAAATGCCCAAAGTGTTCTTTGCCATGTTTGGACATTATCTTAGTAATAATTGTTTCAGTGCTTGATTCGGAGAGACGTCAGATTCAACCACTTGGTAAAATACTAATGCGGTGAAGCTACCATTCATAACATCTTGCAGAGTTATTAGCAGAATTGAGTCCCCATGATAGGATAGTATGTGAGGAAATAAATGACATAGACATGGAATGATACTTTCCTGAGTGCGGAACCTCTTGATGAATGTCTATGCATCTTTTGTTATTGCTTCAACCTCGTCAAAGTTTGAAGTTCCTCCAAGTACTCTGATAATGAAATGTCCGTCAAATCTTCTGGATCAGAACTTTCTTCATTGGAGAGAAGTGTAACTAAAGGCGCTTTGTAAGTACCCATCTTTTCAGTATGGATCCACGCTCGTCTTAAGGACATGTCATATCCTGGATCTTCCTGATTATGTGAAACTTGGTTTCTGTCCAGGTTGAACTTACGTTTTCTTTGAGAATGATGTATCCATAAGTATTTCCGAGCGCTCCTTCAAGGTTTCTGATTGAGATGGAGCATAAGTATCTTATTGTCGAGTGATGCATATGGATCCGATGGTTTTCAGTGGAATATTGTTGATGGCTGTGTCAGCATCGATCAACGTTCTTCCAAATTTGTTTCTTCTGAGATTGGATATGGTAAGCCGTCCTCAGTTGTACATCTCTTGGTCTGTGGCTGGAGGCTCAAGAAGTATTTTCGGAATGGACTTCTTGACACGATGTGGTTCAGTACTGTTAACATGTCTCTCTTTTATGCCTTCGACAGATAACACAATTCACGTTCGACCAAGGAATGAACTGCCTCTTTGATAGGTTGTTCAAAGAGTGTAAAGGTTCTAACCGGGAGAGAATTCTTGCGTACTCCTTCAGTCCCCAGTTGAGGCTATTGTGGATCAACCTTTTCTTTGGTGATGTGCTTCAGAACGTTGCAGTTACTTGCCGGATGATTGATAAATCTATGAAGGTGACAGTACCTGGGATTCTTAATTTTTCTTCAGTTGGCTCAGAGCAACGATTTGATTGCACCATCTTCAACCCAGAATTCTAGTAACTCAATCACTCCTTCATGAGAAGTTTGAGTATGTCCGATCATTTCCCCGTTCGTTGATGCCGGGTCGAGGTTTGTGCAAGATTAGTTATCCTTAAGTGATGCTTTTGTAGGATGAAATGTTGGATGTCGCATGTTTGAGCATAAGCTTTCCTTTTGCCTCCTTGAGCAACAACGTTCATGAAAGGTTGGACATTGCACTATTTGTTGATCAGGTGTCGGCTTCTCCGAGGTTCCTCGACCTTGTAGACTTTGCTTAGTAAAGAAGGTGTAGTAGTCGCTGATCGTTTGGCTGCTTTATGAAGTTCTGAGAAAGTGTGGAACCGGAGGTTTTCCAGCGAGGCTCTATAGACCGGGATGATTCTGTTAATGCACAAGTCTACAAGTTATTGTTATGTGACGTTTGGGTCGTGTAAGTTCAAGGATTGAATTGTGAACCATTTCACATAATCATCAGGATGTTCGTTGCTCCTTTGAAACATCCTTCCTAGATCAGTTAGAGTGATTTGCTCTTACACGAAGAAGTATTTTCTGTAGAAAGCATTAATTATCTCTCTCCAATCGATGATACTTCCCGGTGCGATGTTTTTGTACCAGGTGTATACTCTGCCTGTCAGAGACTTTGAAAATTCCTTCTGACGGACGACATGTTGTGCTCGTGTTTGCCCAATAATTCTGGAAACCGAGAAATATGTTTTTGAGTATTGCATGTTCCATCATAAAGAATGAATGTTGGAGCGGTATAACCTTTGGAAGAGGAATCCTATGTATGGAAGCAGGATATGAAGGTTGGTGAAGATGGACGGATGATGCCTTATCTTTTCCTCGATCCTCAAAAGTGCTCCAGATCTTCACGAGTGATAAAACTTGCGGGTTCCATTGCTGGAGAGTCATATGCAGCTTTGCGGAATTCTTCATCATGTACAACATGGATTGGAGAGATTTCAGGATCAACAGTTGAAAATGTTTCTTTAGCTTTTCCTTTCTCACATTGAGGCTGAGTTCGTTCAGATGCAAGCTTGTCTGTGAGAGTTTTGAGATAAGCACACAACTTTTTCTGTGCTGCAGCTACGTCAGTCTGAACCTTCATGAGATCTACTATGGTAGGCTGATTTCCTCTGGTTTCTTCAGGAGATCAACCGATGAGTAGATTGTTTATGGCGTCAGTTCCGTCACTTGCATGGGTGATCACTGGAGCATTGCTTGTAGGAGTGGCATCAGCGGTACCACTAGATATTAGGATCAGGTTTTGAACCCAGATTGGCAGACCTAAGACCGACCTTCTTTGTGAGAATTGATATTGTAACCGAGAGAATGATCTCCCACTGTGGTCGCCAATTTGTAGATGGGGAAAAACGATCCGATGGTTTTTACGGAATTGAGGAGATGACTGTGCGGAAGAGACTCCTTGAACCGAGCAAAATGTTCGACCTCACACAGATGCACCGCTGCAAAGGGGGTGCTATGAATTCGAGAGATCAATCTGTAGTACTCCGGCCTAAACCAAAACAATGGTCATTCCAGAGTAAATTCGGTCACAAGAGAGGATGGGTCGATCTGTAGGAGGGAAGCTAAGAAATGTGTGGAATCAATGGTAATTAAATATTGTGGGTGTGTTGTGAGTTCTGAATACAATAAGTTATAAATGATTGAAATTGCTCAGTTGAGAGTAATTTCTCAATTGATGAGTTATTGATCTCGGTGAGACGTGAGATTCTCGTCGTTGTTGTCCTTTAAATCATGATTCAGAGACTTATTTATATTGCTGGAATTGTAGACACCATGATCCCATGAAGTGTGACAGTTGATGGAATCAAAGAGTGGAGAGATGAAAATAGTGTTTGAAACCAGTTGCTCATCGTGCCGAGTCCTGGTTGATTTTCCACCCACTACTTTGTTAACTCCTTCAACTGATTACACGACTTGATCACATTTCATCGTGTGTTTGAACACACGTGCCGTAGACCGCCAGACCAAAACCCTAGTTGATATCCCCCCAAGTGACACAATTGACGTCTCGTGGTTAGTTTAGTCAATTGCTGACTTCGTGATATCATGGGATGATGAGTCCATGTATTTACTGAGTTGAACACGATTTTGTAAAATGTTCTGAAACTCATGGATTGAACGTGGGCATGATCCTCACATTTATAGTTGAGGCGAGCAAGTATTGCTCATTCGATGATTTGCTGAATATTGATAGTTGAACCAATATTCTATGATTTGAGCAAGTGTTGCTCATCTGATGAATTATTGGCAGCGTGACAAAAATAAAATATTAATTAAAATACTGGTAGTTGAACCAAGCATAATTAATAATAATATTGATCATGATATCGTCATAAATTTATTAGTGTTTGAATCTGAAATTATGATCCTTGGACTCAGAAACCCTAATTTGATCAATTGATGACCACTTCATGGTTTGTTAGGAATTGAACCATGGAACGAAGGAAGGATTGGTTTCATGAGACCGTGGTTCAATCATGTAACACCCATATGCTCACGTGAGCAAACACCAAGACCTATTGAAGAGTTGGTGACTTGTTGATGAAAGAATGATTAAATGCTGGTTTAATCATTTATTCCAATTATTGTTGGGTTCAGTATTAGGTGATAAAACCTAATTAATTATGAAGAGGTGGAGGACCGACCATGGGGTCATGAAACCGTCCCTGGGTGGATCAAGTGTTGATCGTTCCAAGTTGTTTGGAAGAGTTTTAGACCTAATACGTGCAATTGTGCAATTGTGCAAATTAGGTCAAATTGTGAAAATATGTGAGACTGGATCATTGAGAGCCAAAGAGCCAACCTTGGTCAGTCAGGGTAACATGCTCATGTCTCTAAAGTGTTCGTATCTCAGTTCTGAGAATTTTGATATTTTCAGATGTGCGTTTGAGCAATAATTTTAGAAAATATGAAGAAACCAGGGTTTTTTTATAAAACCGTCAAAACTTCATGAGATAAAGGAAAATAATGAAAAAGTGAAGGAATTATAAAGTGTGGGACCGTCCATGGCCAAGGCATGATCGTCCGGCCAAGGGAGCCAATCCCACATGTTTTCCAAAATTTTGTAATATTTTCATGATTTTAGGGAAATATGATAAAACCAAGGAGTTTTGCTAAAATTAAAGAGTTTTGTTGAAATCAAGGAGTTTTCATCAGATGATGGAGACATAAAAAGTAATAATAATAAAATAAGGGACGTGTGGGTATGTGGGACCGGCTTGGAGCATGGTTAGCCGGCCAGGGCCCGATCCCGTGCGTTTGCCCTAATTTTATGTATTATTTCACAATTTAAAGGAAATTTCATAATTTGAAGGAAATATCATGAAATCAAGGAATTTCATGGGATTATGAAAACATGAAAAATATAATAATAATAATAATAACATGGAAGGTAGTGTTAGTTTGCCCCCCTTGTGACACAATCTCGCCCCCCTCCCGCTTCGGCTCCTCTTGGCAAGGTTACCCATGAGGCTCGCTGGTAGGCTAGCACAACAACCTGTTCAATTAATGTAGTAGTATGTCGTTGGAGCCTAGCTTGTTAGGCTTCAGACTAGTTTCATGTAATAATATTAAATAATTTCTAAAAAATAATAATAATAATTATTATTATTATTCAATAAAAGCCTCTGATGGCGTCTTATAATAAAAAAAAATATAATAATAAACCTATGGACGTGTATGGAGACCACGCAGTGCATTGCGCTAAAGATGTAGGTCCTAAATACATACATGATATAATTAGAGATGTTGCTGCTGAGATTTGCTACAAGGATGGAGTAGCTTCCCGGAAGGAAGTGTCGCTTGGTTTCTTGTCAGACAGCGCTACCGGGCTGAAGCCTGCTGATATATTGGTGTACAATTGGATTGATGGGAAGAATGTGTGCTTCGACATTACTGGCGTATCACCGTTTACGAGTGCAAGAACTCGCACCTTTATACCAGGTCACACTATCACTGCAGCTGTTACGCGTAAAAATCACAAATATTTGGATCTGTGCACCTCCAATGGTTATGGTTTTGGCGTTTTGGCTTTTACTACTTTTGGCGAATTAAGTGACGATTTTATTGCTTTTCTAAGAAGGTTGAGTAACTGCCTATCTAGCCATGATGCAAACTATAAAGTAGGCAGCTTACTCTTCCACATGCTAGGAATTCTTATTCAAAGAGGTGTTGGTGCCCAGATTGTTGCTAGGCTACCAACCGACCCCGTGTAAAGACTTTATTTTTCGTTTTTCAATAAAGCGCCCTGGGTGGATATTTATATAATAATAATAATAATAATAATAATAATAATAAGGGACGTGCGAGGCCATCTAGGGTTTGGCCGACCGGTTATGGCCCATACACACGGGTTTTCCTAATTTTATATTATTTTTCATGGGACCAAGGGAATATCATGAGATTAAGGAGTTTTCATGAAATTAGGGAAATAATAATAAAATCATGAGGAATCATGAAGTGTGGGGCCGGCTGGGACCAAGGCATGTCCGGTTGGCCAATGGTCATGCCCCACAATATTCTTCCCTAATTTTATATTATTTCTTTGGTGTGAAAGAAATACCATAAAACTGAGGAGTTTCCTCAAAACGAAGGATATTTGTTCAAATGAAAGAATTTTCATGAACTCAAGGAAAATAACAAAAAATATGATAAAAATATGAAACTAGTGTGGGATTAACCACGACATAGTCTTCCGGTCAGTGGACCCATGATCCCAGCGCCTTGGTCAATTTTTAATTATTTATTATTTTCTTTCCTATTTTGCATAGGTTCATCGTCTCGTCGTATATTGAAATACTCGTTCGTGCGGTGATTGTTAGTGCATCGTCGTTGAGTACACTTTCACCATTTAAATCGGGGCTTACTCAGAGGTATCTCAGACGCCCGTGTGTTGAATATTTATTACTAACCCATGGAATTCTGTTGGGAAGAACCATGGTTTGCAGTAATGAAATACAGCGAAAATATTTGAATATTTTCGGAAATTCAGTGGAGGAATCCAAGAATTTAGGAATAATTAACTTATGGCTCTATACTAGGAGAGCAAGCTGTCCAGGAGCATTAATTATCCTGATATGAGCTTGTTGGAGCTTCATATCCTTTATATAGTCATGTTAAACTCGTTGTTTGTATCCTGAAGACGTTATCGCTTTATACTAACAGAGCAAGCTATCTAGGAGACGTCCATCTTGTGATACTATATAGAAATAATTATTGAAGTGTTCGGTAGTCACGAGATATGTTGTTGCCTATCCATGCGACTACATATCTACGTGTACTCTGAGAGAAAGTATTCTTAGTCAGAGGATTCGATGAGAGACCCGTGTCTCAATACAGATATGCCGTTGTCCATCCAAGAGACTACATATCTGCATGTACTCTGAGAGACAGTATTCTCAGTCTGAGGTTCGATGAGAGACCCGTGTCTCAATACAGATATGTCATTGTTTAGCCGAGAGACTACATATTTACATATACTCTGAGAGACAGTATTCTCAGTCAGAGGTTCGATGAGAGACCCGTGTCTCAATACTCGCATCTGGTTGTTGGATCATAAGTTCATATAATTATGGGTTTACGATTTTAGCCTTTGTCAAAAATCCACCATCTATATTAAGTCCCCTGCTTAGTGTGGAAAGCCGTGTTCCTCGGTCAGCATTGAATGGTGATTTTCCGGTCATAAACAATATAAGTAATTGAACTTAGTCGTAAGTTAAGACATCACCAGATTTTGATAGTACGAGCAAACCATGACTTGAATGAAGATCCTAGTGGCATGATGAAGCATTGTCTAATGAGCATAAATTGGTGTTGAACCGCTGATCTTGATGACGGGACCTTGGTCGTTTAGGATTTCGTTAGTTTAAGGAACAAACAAAATAGACCTGAGGATAATGGTATAAAATTGTCTATGAGCTTTCATGAAAACTAAAATTTTATCTTTGTGAGATTTCACAAAATGGAATAAACTCTCGTTCCAAAGGTAAATGCTTGTACGAGAGAAAAGTTTATTGTTTTTTGAAAAGACGTGCGTCTTGTTATAAATTTTTTGTCTATGAGCTTTCATGAAATTTTTTATTTTCGATATGTGAGCGTTCAACTATAGTCATGTATATGGTGGATTTTCGACAAAGGCTAAAATCGAAAACCCATAATTATATGAACTTCTTATCCAGCAATCAGATGCGAGTATTGAGACACGGGTCTCTCATCGAACCTCTAACTGAGAATACTGTCTCTTAGAATATATGCAAATATGTAGTCTCTCAGCTAGACAACGACATATCTGTATTGAGACATGGGTCTCTCATCGAACCTCTGACTGAGAATACTGTCTCTCAGAGTACATGCAGATATGTAGTCTCTCGGCTGGACAACGACATGTTTGCAGATGTGGGGATAATCACAGGCTTATGGGTCGTTGTTATCTCCTCTACAATTTCACCAAGAGCAGTAGCAATGGAGAACCATCCTTCATAACAATTTCCGGATGGTATATAAAAGGAGACTGGATCTTCTTTAGGATTGGATATAGATAATAAAATGAGTAAATAAAAACCATTGTTATTGGATTATTTGTTTACCACAAACCATATCTTATTTTTAGAAAATTTCCAGGTGTTTCTACCAGCATCTCCATTTTTTGCAGCTTCAAACAGAACGTTGAACAGTTGTTTCGCAAGTGGTAAAGGAAAAGATCCTAAGCTTGAATCGGTGGGATAGAATTATGTTAAATTAATTGGTGAAGAATGAATGTTTTTTTTTTAAGAAAACCTAAAGAACTTAGGGTCTATTTGTGTATAGCCATGTTGGGAATGCATGATTAAGGATAAAACAGGGGAAAAGGATGATCTAAATGGCTCTAAAGTGTTCTAATAGGATCTAATAGGTTCTAAAGCTTAAATATTTGCAAAAAACTGCAAAAAAAGTAGAATGGAGAGAAGAGCGATGAGAGAGAAAGTCATTTCCTGCTGCTACTAGTTTCTTGGAATAGTAATCTAGTTGGCACATAACTATATTGCCAAGAGGTAAAATTTCTAAAAACGTTTTTGATATCAAAAATTAAATTATGGAGTCTCCAATCAATGTTTAAAATCTCGTTATTCACTGCATCCACCAACATCTTAGAGTCTAGTTTAAAGTGCATAACCTCCATTCCTAAGTCTGTTGCCCATTAAGTCGCTTCCTTTAATTCCCCGCACTCCACCTGCCCTACACTAACAAGTTCTGCTAAGTAGGTGTGTTTTGAGCTCCAACCCCCCTGCCAAATCACAAAGAATTAGACCGATATCACCTGTTTTTGTATTATCATGGAAGCTACCATCATAATTAATAGTAAAAGCTCTCATAGGAGCTTAACCAATGAATGTTCTCCCTGTTTACTCTAGATTCTGTAATTCAACTCAATTTAAGTCTAGACTCATGTTTAGCTATATGTTTCTTGCAATTTACAATTATCTTCAGGAGAGAAGTCCATTCCCTGAAAGACTTTATCGCATTTAGCTGACCAGATAGTTCAATCAACAATAACAATCTTGTTAATATCCTCTTCTATAATTTGTTTAGCATGCAAATTATTAGACCAGTCACATAACCAATCCTCTAGAGGGACATTATTATTATATTGCAGACCCAATATCAAAAACCACACAACTTTTGAAACCATATATACACTCTATAATAATGTCCGATGGATTTCTTGAACCTATGAACAAAAAGGATATGTTGCATCCATGTTTTGAGTCACATTCACTAGTTTGTCTCTTTTGGGAAGTATATTTTTGATGCACTTCCGCTAAAACTGGTTCACCCTTGGGAAAATAAGAAGTTTCCATAGCCTCTTGAATACCCATTTCATTTTGTTTCCCACTGTGTTACTATGATGTAGCTCTTCAAATATTTTCATGTAAGCAGACTTCATTGTCAACCTATCCTTTTTCAGCAAGGTCCAAATAAGTTTAGCCTCATAATTCTAGTGCACAAAGATATTTTGAAAGAATCTTGTTGTAAAACATTCAAAGATATTGAAGATGAGATTAATATCCCAGCTACCAAATTTGATAGACATATATGTATTGTTGATGATTTGTAACACCTTGTTTTGGAGTATGGGGTGCATCTAACTCTAGAATCCACATATCCTTCCTTATTAAGATGTTAATATTGTTTCCTATACTCCAAAAGCAATACTTTTGTATGAAGTCCAATTCTAAAGAAATACTCCTCAAAGACCATATAGTCTTACTTTTTTTGCCGAGATTGAAAACATGACCATCTGGAAAATATTTGGCTTGTAGAGACCTGACACATATCGAAGTAGCGTCTGAGCAAAATTTCCAGGCTGATTTTGCACAACAAGGTTATGTTATTACAAAATATGGCTTCCATACTCTTATTAAATAATTATTAAATTTCTTTGTTATCATGGTTACAGAATTTAAATTTTTTTCCAGTGAGTATAGGGACCATTTAAGTCTCCTAATTTAACTCCCATCAAGAGTCAACTGACATGGGAATTATTATTTCAAAAGACGCCTATTTTCATGAAAAGATGTGAAGTTGAGATATTAGTTGGTTGCTAACACAATAGTTGTTTTTGGTGATGCAACACTTAGGCCACATACTGGTTTTCCAACATTCTTCTACTTGGCCTAGGTGACATACTTGTCTTAGGCATCTCCTCTTCGTACCATATATAGATGAAATTTTTACATGGCCAGTGATAATTATCAATAAAAGGGAACTTGTAAACAAAGAAGAAAGTTGTAAGACAACCATTTTTAAGGCAAGGTGGATGTTGTCCTAAAATCTACTGCAAAATAGCAACAAAAAATGCAAGGATATAATAATAAAAGAAGTTGTACATCTCAACCTCACTATGAATTTCCTCATCAACTCATGTAAAGCTATCTGACGGATTTTAGACCTTCTATAACTGCTAGTAATGAACCAAGCTAACACCTTTCCTCTGAACCCATACTTGTAAATAAAAAAATAAAAAATAAAAATTTCACTTAAGCGAGGAAACTCAGGATTGAGGCAACTGATGCTACTTAGAGTTTTGGGATACAGAGAGTTGTGGGATCCTTTTCTTCCAACTTTCCTCCTCAAACCCTGACATTTTTGGGACGCTTCCAAATTGTATCTCCAAATCGCATAACATTAAACTTTTAAAGGTCCTCGGAGTTAGAACTCAAGCTAATTCTTTTCGAAATACACCCAAATAAGTTTCCTAATCCATATGGCTAGGACAAGAAAGTTGGTTTCTCCTTAATATTGACAGATGGCTTACTATGAGAAGATGACTTTTCGGCTATCTTTTCCTTACCAGTATGTTTTTGTCTCCGGTACGAAAATAATAGATTATATAGTTATTGCACATGGGGTAATTCGCACTATAAGAAACAAAGAAAACAAATATGGGTACATGGGCTTGAAACTTGATATTTCCAAGTTTTTTGATCATGTGGAGTAAGATTTTTTGCAAAAAATAATGGAAAAATAGGCTCTATCAAAAGCTTGACTTGTTTTATTTTTCAATACATATGAAACACCTTGAGAATTATAATGGTAAATGGGGAACCAACGACTTTCTTAAACCTACTCAAAGTTCTGGACAAGTAGACACTCTTACACCATAGCTATTTATAATATGTGTGGAAGGCTTTTATGGAGTTATGAAAGAAGCGGAAGACATGAAACTCACTAATATGGTAAAATTTACTAAGACATCCCCATCCATCTTTCACTTTTTTTTCTTTTTATGATTGTCGTATCTTTACTAAGTCGGGTAAAATGAGTGTAAAAATCTAGTAAAGAAACCTGATTTATTTAGTGTTGGGTCTCGATAACACATAAATTATGAAAAATCAGGCATTTTCATTAGCAAGGAAATATCTCGAATAGAGAGATTTCAAAAAATAATCGACATCCATAAGGTCAGTAGAATGAAATTGATAAAGAAAAAGTTAGGATTAAAGGATAATCTGGTAAATTCCTATTTATTCATGGATTTGATGAAAGATATGATTCATGGATTTTAGGTTGCTGAAAATGGTACCATGACTTCTCATCTAGAATTTGTATATAATACACTGGTATTTCTTGATGCTAACGTTGAGGAGGTACAAAGACTTTTCATAGTTTTTTTCAGTATTTGAAGTCATTACATGTTTGAAGTTAAATGTTGAAAAGAGAACCATGATCAATGTTGGTGTTGATGAAGTAATTGAAGTTTTGTCTAAGGAACTTGGTTGCAAGACTGGGAAAATGCCTTTTAAATACTTTGGCATGCCAATTGGTGCTAATTCCAGAAGTACTTCATTTCGGGGACCCGTTATTGAAAGTTTTTGAATGAAGTTGGTAGTTGGTCCTTATAAATCACTGCCCCTCTAGTTTCCAAGTCTAGTTTCTTTCTCTCTTTTCATCTTCCAAGTAACATGGAAAAAAATGAATAGGATTAGGAGAAATTCTTTATGGGGTGTTTGGATGCTAAGAAAAAGATGGATTAGGGTATTTGGTCCAAAGTTTGCACTCTTTAGAAGAATGGTGGATTATGAGTTAGAAGTTTAAGAACTACTGATAAATCCCTTTTATCTAGATGGCTTTGGAATTATTCTAAATACAATATTGCATTATAGAGGAAAATTATTCAATATAAATACAGGTTTGTGGTTATGATACCTATGCCAGCTGGGGATAGTTCTACTTAATCTTGTAGTCTCTAGGATGGTTCCTGTTATTCAACTTCATTGTACTTACAAGGTGGGAAATGTAAAAGCAATAAGATTTTGAATTAATAGGTAGCTTGAAAGAGGATGTTTAAAAGACTTATTTTCTATAATTTTTAAGGTCTGCAAAGATAAACATGCCTCTATAGCAGACATGATTAAGGATGGGTCGTGGGAGTTGGTGCTGTAATTTCAGGAAAACTATTCTCAATGAAAATGAGAAATTGGAACAAAATATCCTTAGAAAATATTTGGTCAGGTGCTTTATCTTATTGAAACTGAAGACGTAGTGAGATTATGGATAATTTTTATATTAAAAGGTGTTATGAGTTACTGAATGGTGAGCATGTTGAATGTGGATTTGATAGTTTTTTGTGAGGACAAAATATTCCTCAAAAAGTCAGTGTCATGATATTCGTTACTATCATAATTCACTTCCTCCTAGATATATGTTCCGACACAATAGAATTAATATTGATCCTGAAGTTTGTCCTTTATGCTACACTAGGGTGGAAGATGGAGTTATCTCTTACTGGAGTTATCCTTATCCTTATACTTGCAAATATCGAGTTTAACTGGTTAATATTTTTCGAAAATATCCTTTGCATTCCGTGGATATCCTTGAGCTCTATCTCTTATCATATTTTTGGATAAGTTTTCATAATGTATCACATGACATTTCAGATTCTTGTATATGTTGCTTTTAGATTTCATTCACAACAGAATTTCTTCGTTGTTATTTATTTCTTTGTTTGGAAAACAATTGTTTCAAAAATGTTAGGCCTTATAAATTATATTTCTTTATAATAAGAGACCCTGAAGTCGCCATATGTCGATCCCGTAGTCACTCTTGATTTTGGTGAAGCCACCTTAGCACTAACTATCCATCTCATTGCTATATAATTGGTTACTCCAGTAAAACACAATCCAGTGGGAAACCCCAACAATCACTTGGAAAAGACACAATAGGCAACTCCAACAGTCACATCCGCCTACGATAAGAATTTTCAGATGCCTAAATCAATAGATGCAATTTTAAATAAAGAACGTGACCCTTTACCACCAACGGTCACAAACACTAAGATGTCCAACATATGCAATTATAAATATATAACATCACCACACCATCAACCGTAGCTTCATTAGAAAATTCAGTTTCCTGCCGCGTGCCATAACCCCCCAACTTCTAATATTTGAAAAAAAATTTTCATCAATCATAAAGAATACATCAAATAAGCATAGAGTTAGAACAAGAAGAGAAGACCAGGGGTGATTTCTGTTGGAACCGCGAAAGAGCAAACCAATGATGATTGTTACAATTAAAGGTAATAGTTTGGAACAATGCGGATCTATCGTATGATATGGAAAAACAAATTATAAGAGCATGAAAACATCTAATATGAAATTCCCGATATGTTGTCAAGGTGGAAAGGTTGAATTCATTTAGGGAGAAAGAACCTCCACAATTTTTGAAGGAACTCTTGGATTACAAGGTCAGACATAATACAGTTATATGTTTTCTTTCACATTGATAGGTGGAACCCTTGATAAAACAAAACTAATGATGGAAACGAATTGAGGGAAAGAACCATATGTAGGCAATCATCATAATATTTCATACATGATACTACAAATGAAGTCACTCGAAAGTTGAAGGCAATTATTAGTAGGGGGCCTAATCCTTTCGCATAAGAGTTCAAATTCACAATGGAAAGACATAGTCATGAAGAATCTAAAAGGGCATAAATTATATTAATGGTCATTAGCAAAAGATAAAAAGATTCATGTCCATTATAACTCACCAACTATATCACAAGTGGCTGCTTTGATTGGCAAAACAAAATTAGATCATATTGTGGAGACATGTTACGGTATGAAGAAAGAAATGATAAAAGCAAGAAAAACTCAAACCCTAAGTTTTCGATATGTTATCTAGAACAAAAGGTTAAGTTACATTCGGTCATAAAACCTCCTCCAAACTTCAATTTGATGTTTTCTCTTACACCAATCTGTGCAACATATATTGGTATACAGTCTATACTTTTCCTTTGTTGTACGTCATCTCTACGTCACAAGCCAATGTATACTTTGACTTTGCTTCATGCCATATCTGCTTCACAAACCAAGGTACCGAGTCTTCTGATAAGGTAAATAGTTCAAATTAATAATGTAAGTTTAGTTAATGCGAATTTTATGCACGAACGCTTTACACGCTTTCGGAGCGTATGCCCCGGGTTAGAAGCTTGTTCATTATAAATCATTGTTGAATGTGATTTACAAAATATAGAAATGTGTTAATATTAGACAATCCTTTCTAATATTTCTTGTTTTGTATATAAAAATGAATAATATTAGACAATCTGAAAACCTGATTTGAAGCTATAATCGGGTCGGGTCGGATACCAAAACAGGAACGGGTAACCGTCATCTCTCAAACCGCCTAATATCTGAATCTGACTTGTGTGCTCTGTTTTTTTTTTCCAGAAAAAAACTATTTTGATGACTATGATCTTTTTTTTAACTTGAATCAATCATTGAAATATTTTTCTTTGTGAATGTAATCTTGCATAAATTGAGAAGAGATTTGTATCTGAATTGGTCTTCCTTGCCTTCCTAATATTGGTCTTGCCGATTTCAAACTCAGACTAGTGTTCAAATTGTTACAATTCAGTTTCATAATCAAAAAACCAAAGAGATTAGATAATTTTCTGCAAATTCCAAAGAGACCCACATAATTACCAATGATTTTTCACATGTGGATTATTTACATTATGGGACTGTCACTATTGGATTTCCATATCAGAACAAGATCTTAGTTTATCGGACAACCGATTGTTGTACAATAGTGCAGACCACAATGGGACTGTAGCCATCTGTTACGAGTGGGATTCTAGTGTGAAGAAGAATCCCAAAATAATATAGAAATGAATAATATTAAAAACATGTCTAATAATATTACAAAATATTGTTTCTTGGTAAATATTATTTCTGATTGTCTAATATTCCTTATTTTGTACTAGGGAATGACCCGTGCCGTTTGCATTGTCCTAAACTGGGGCATTAATAATGTTCTTAGCACTAATTAATTAATTGATAGGTTATCATTTCATTTGGTATTTGAAATTCGTACTGATTTTTTCTATGTATTTTGAGATTTAAATCAGTTAAATATAACTATTTATGAGATGTGTTGATAAATACTCAAAATGTGTAATACAAATGGGATTTTCTTTTTAATCCTCCCGAGTACTTTTTTTTTTTTTAAATCCGTGTTTAAGTCGGTATTGGAATGATGTTGCCTATACTTCCATAGGAATAGTGGTATCGATAGGCCAGCATATGTGAATGGACATTACTGAACGACACCAATTTATTGGTCGATAAAATTATTTCGAACTCTTGTTGACGCTGTCAACACTACGTGTACTGAAAGACCTAGTAATACTCTAGATACAGATTCAAAAGGGAAGTCCTAGTATTTCTCTAACTCCCTATTCTTACTCCATCTAATCCTACGGGAAGTTGTACCAAACAGTATACTTGTATTCCCTGTAAACTTGTAAACCCTATCCATATATAAATGAGTATCCATCTCCACAAGAAGTGTGTGAGATTTTACCTGTAACATTAAACTCTAGTTTCTGTTTTGGTATCACGCCAGAGATCCTAGAAACCACGCAACCAAACCCAAAAAAAAAAAGAGAAATCTCAACACCAATGGCAGCTGAAATTGCAACTCTACAACAGATTCATGTCAATCACCTAGTAACACTCAAACTTACTGAAACCAACTTCCTTCTGTGGAAGACTCAATTCAAACCCCTTCTGAAAGGGTACAAACTTCAAGGCTACGTCGATGGCACAACACCCAAGCCACCACGAAACCTACCAAATTCAGAGGCAATAAACCCTGAATTTACTAAATTTGAAGAGATTGATTCCATACTCTTAGGATGGCTACTCTCTTCACTGTCAGAATCTGTATTAGGCAAAGTTACTGGCCTAGAAACGTCAAAGGATGTCTGGGATACTCTAGAGAGAGAGTTTGCTCCAAAGACGAAAGCTCATCAAATGCATCTGCGGCGACAGTTACATAGCCTCTCCAAAGGTAATCTTACTATGCAAGCCTTTTTCAATAAAGCTAAGTCTCTGTCTGACAGTCTTGCAGCATCTGGGTATGTTGTATCCGCTGATGATATGAAATCTGTAATCTCCAATGGTTTAAATCAATCCTATGACCCAATTGTTACTGCACTTGGTACCATTGATGAGATGGATATGGAGACCTTTAAGGCGCATCTTCTCACCTTTGACATGAGATTGGAGCAACAAATGGCGCTACTGCAACAGCCAATAGCTAATGTGGCTGTCTCCAATACTGCAACAACGTCAACAAGACCAGATCAGAGGAGACCACGGCACCCGTATCCAACAAATCGTGCACCCACTCAAAGGAACAATAATACATCTAACCAAGGTCCTTGTCAAATCTGTGGAAGGCGAAACCATACTGCTGCTAAGTGTTGGTATCGCTTTGACAAGGAGTATGTGCGGCAGCCAAGACCACCAGCCGCCTATGTTGCACTGCCTGGAGGAGGAGCTGATGCTAACTGGGTCACTGATACGGGTGCTACACATCACCTCACTGCAGACATCAGTAACCTTAATATCCCTCATGAATATGAAGGTACTGAACAGGTTCAAGTAGGAAATGGTAATTCTCTACCGATTGCAAATATCGGTAATGCCGTTTTTACTCATAAGAATCGCTTGTTTCAGCTAAACAACATCTTTCATGTCCCTATGATCAAAACAAACTTGTTATCTGTCTATCAATTTTGTAAAGATAACAATGTGTACTTTGAGTTTCACACAAACTTTTTTATTGTGAAGGACAAAGAAACGGGGACAATGTCTTTGAGGAAAGAATAGAAATGGGCTTTACATGTTTGAAGATGTTGGAGATATGAATAATAAGATTGCACCTAAGTCCTTTCTGTCAAACTCCCTACCAATCTGGCATCAGCGTCTAGGGCATCCAATGATCCGCACCGTTGCTAGAGTTATCAACAAGTTTTCTTTACCCGTTTCAAATAAAAGATTTGATTTCTGTCACTCTTGCCATGTCAGTAAGAGCAAGAAACTTCCCTTTCCTGTTAGTAATACAATTATTGATAGACCTTTAAGTTTGTTAGTCTCTGATTTATGGGTGTCTCCACATCTTTCAAGAAATGGCTATCGTTATTACATGCTTATACTTGATGCTTACTCTCATTATACTTGGATTTTTCCATTAGTACAAAAATCAGATGCATTACCCACTTTCATACAATTCAAAAAACAAATAGAGAACCTAACAGACTTTAAAATAAAGGTTTTTCAGTCGGACAATGGGGGTGAATATCAAAAGTTTACTCAGTTTCTTAATAATTCAGGTGTGGTTCATAGGTTTTCATGTCCTCACACATCGCCTCAAAACGGTCTAGCTGAACGTCGTATTGAACATATCAATGAGTCAGGTCTAGCGCTCTTGTTTCATGCATCAATGCCCAAGTCCTTTTGGGCTGAGGCTTTTATCACTGCCTGTTATTTAATCAACAGAGTTCCTGCCTCGAAATCTGAAACTAAAACTCCGTTAGAGCTCTTATTCAACAAAACCCCAGACTATTCGTTTTTGAGAGTCTTTGGGTGTCTATCATATCCTTGTCTTCGTCCTTACAATAACAACAAGCTCGAACCCAGATCCTTAGCTTGTGTTTTTATAGGATACAGCAGTGCCAATAAAGGATACCTATGCCTGCATCGACCTACTAATAGAGTTTACGTCTCTCGACATGTAAGATTTGAAGAAAGCTCATTTCCGTTCTCTCCCAAGCAGCAGGTCAGTTCTGGCATACATCATGAAAACCAATTTCCTAGTACTAAGTTACTTGCGACACCAGTTTTCAGATCTAATACAATTTCTGCAGCTCCACAAATTTCATCTGAAATAGTTCAGGTGCAAGGAACGAGTATGTCAGCGACTTCTACAAGTTTACAGACTGATATTCCAGTCACTAACGTCAGGCCTGAAGTTTCTGCACCTGTGTCAACTACTGCTGCTACCAGTACACCTGCAGCTCCACAACAACATGATCAAGTTCAACAACATTCAATGGTTACCAGAAGGAAAGCAGGTATAACAAAACCAATACAGAAATTGTGTTTAACAGCTTCCAAGCATCCTTTGCAAGATTCAGATTTCATGGAACCAACTTGTTATTCAAAAGCATGCACTAATCCTAAGTGGAGAACAGCCATGGATGTACAAATAAATGCACTGCTTACCAACGGAACTTGGTCGCTTGTCAAATATGAAGACGGAATGAATGTAGTTGGCTCCAAATGGGTTTTCCGCATCAAGCAAAAACCAGATGGAAGTGTTGATCGCTACAAAGCACGGTTAGAGTTTAATGTTACAGGTAAAATCTCACACACTTCTTGTGGAGATGGATACTCATTTATATATGGATAGGGTTTACAAGTTTACAGGGAATACAAGTATACTGTTTGGTACAACTTCCCGTAGGATTAGATGGAGTAAGAATAGGGAGTTAGAGAAATACTAGGACTTCCCTTTTGAATCTGTATCTAGAGTATTACTAGGTCTTTCAGTACACGTAGTGTTGACAGACGCTACCCAAAAGTGCCAATTGATTGGTCCATAAAATTATCTCGTGCAACGTCTCAAGTTAAATGCACTCAGTTTGAAACCAAAAGCATTCGTATTGCATTACCAAAGAAATGTATCCAAGAAACTAAATTGTTCATTGCACATTGTATCTTTCGGTGTACCTAGGAACTTGAATGCACCATAAGTTTGCATCTGATTGAATAGAGTTGATCCGGATCATTTAACCCAAGTCCTTGAATTTGCTGCAGCATGCAGTCTTGGAACCGAATGAGAATGCAGCATGGTAAAAAAATATGGCACCCTCTGGGATTAGATCATAAATATAAAAGTAGCAGAATATACGGTTAAAAGAATGCAGCTAAGTGAAATTTAAAATTTACTGAAGAACATATCTATTCCATTCATATCAAAGTAGAGAGATGCATACCGTAAATTTTGGTAGCCCAACTGGTGTACCATTTTTATTTCTGTGCCATTATTGGGTTAAATATAGCTCTCTCTCTGGTGTAAGAAATAAATCTAAACACCCATCCCAAATTATTGACCCCAATAATCAAGTTTATCCTAAGCCCACTTTCAAATCAATCATAGTTTCTTAATCTTGGATTTTTCACGGGTCTATGGTCAATATGAGAAGCCTCCTCCAAGAAGGGTTCACATTGAAGCCTCAAATTTACAAATTTACTTACATTTTTTCTCATACTCATGGAGCTTTACAGCCAGTATTCGCATTCCATCCTTACTTATGGCACCGAGATGTATCCCATTTGTGGAACTGAGTTCTTACTCCCGTGTAAATAACTTGAGAGAACTTTAATATATAACCTGAATATAAACATGGAATAAGATTACAAACTGGCCGAGTATGTTAAATGCATTGTTAACAATCTGGAAAAGTGAGGAACATCAATTCCTATTAATTTCCCAATATGTACCAAAATATTTTCCAATTCTAAAGTTCTTCACATTTACCATGCATAGGGTAGGGCTTAAGTTGTTGCTACTCCAGTGTTGATTTTATTAAGTAAAGGGGTTAGGGAAATAAAAAGGATGGCCAACCAAAAATACTAAAGGTAAAACTTTAAACCTCAAGTACGTTAAGGTCGACGATGCATTAGCAGTGCCCAATTATATTGAACTCTCAAACTTAAATTTTGATAGTGATAAAAGGGGTATGGTAAATTAAGGTGTGTTCCCAAATGCGCATATCTTACCAACATATACACTGCTCATATATAATGCCAACAACAAATTATTTATTTAAACCTAACATAAATATATGTACGCCGCTAAAACTGTCAACGAAGTTCATAAATATCCAGTTGCCATTCAAAAAGCTGGTAGATATTTACCTGCGCTCAAAATTGAACTCCAGTCAGTGGCGGAGGCAGCTGGAAGCAAGGGTATGCAACTGCACACCCTTCCCAGCTCACTCTTAAGCCTAAAATTTGGATGAAAATGGACTTGCAAGCCTAATTAAGAAATCTTGCTACCCCTAACATTATGTTGCTCCCCCATAGCTAGATTTCTAGCTCCGCCCCTGACTCCAGTAGTCGACGGTGTACATGATGTACACAAATGTTGCATAAAATGTAGGCATGTGATAGATTCTGCAAACAATTGCCAATTACATTTATTAAACCATCGTTTAAATTTCCAGTTGCCAATTACATTTATTACTATGTGTTTGGCTGCTAGATATTTACATGCGCTCAATTTTGGAAATTACTTGCAATGCATTTCCCCAATGTTGGATCGAACTGCGTCGCTTGAGAGTTGTGGGGAGGCTGTGCCGCATTGGTGGAACCTATTGAGCACTTTCCTGTAGATGACACAAATGGACGTTAGGTAACAATTTATTGAAGTAGATCAAATGGTAGTGGTTGAGGGGATCGAAGTTATTTCTACATTCAACACTTTGTCAGTAGTTATCCATTTTTTCACCCATTGATATTATGATCAATAATTGTGGGAAGTAGATCCTCCTGAAATATAATTACTCGGAAAATACTTGCATGTTGATTATGTTTGTATCTCTTGAGAGAAAGTCTAAACTACGCATCTCAGTTGGTATTATATCTGTCGTTGCCTGATTCATTCTTCACTAAGGTCACTCATGGAATTCCTCCATGAATTTGATGTCTAATCAATTTGTTAAATTCAAATTGCGCAATGTAGGTCAGTATTCTTACACGATTGGACTCAATTCATAAGATTGGAAAAAGAACTTACTTAACGATGTAACTGTATCAAAGTTCAGATTTGCTCAGAATCTCAGCACCAATGGTTTGTATCAATACAGTTGATTAACAATGACATATGAATCTTATTCTAGGATTTATTTTTCATTCAAATTTTATATCAACGAATATGATATAGAGTTGAGGTGCAAGATAAGGAGAAGAAGATGAACCTTTCCATTGATTTTTCAACCATCAGCAAGGCAACCTGTCGCTTTGAAGCTTTGAATCTCTTCACCCGCAAAGTCCACTCCCTTGATGAAAGTTTTATTGTAAATATAATTAAATCCTGCAATTAATCCAAGAACAAACAAACATCAGGCCGCAAGAAGAAACACTAAAGGTAGATCTTTCTGGAAAACTGATGGTATAGATCGCCAACAACTTACTGGTGATTTGCAAGTAACCATATCCTTGTGGCAGTAGCAGAACTGAAATTTAGATTCATGGGTTACCAACTTTCCTTTAACTTTAATTGCTGGATTCATGAGTTAGTCTTGGCATGAGCAGAGATGAAATTTGGTCTCCCTGTGGAATCAATTGTTTAGATCAGCAGTATATTTGAGCCCCTCATAGGGTATTTTAACACTAAACTTAAAACAGAATCGACTAAATATAGTGAAGCAAACTAAATGGACGTACGAATACCTCCTCGTCAACGATAACATATTCCCATTTCCTTGTCACTCAAACTGTGACGACATTTGACTTTCGTCTTCCAGTAATCGCAAGAACTTGAAGTTGTCCTATGTGGCTGAGAAGCCTACCTTTGACCTGCACTGTCGTTTTGATGTCGATGTACAAATATATGCCAACGAAAAACACATTCAATACTTACATAATCACAATACAAAAGTAATATTAGGTAAAGCATATCCAAAAATAACAAACATCCAAACTGAGAAGTTGGATTTCGGTTGAAATCATAATTTCTAAAGAACAACATCAATATGTTTAAATCTGTTACCTCCTCATACATAATCAATAGCAAATCAAAAGCAACAATGAAGTTTTCACACGGAGGTTGTTGTTGTGGAGGATTTGATTGAGTTTCATATACAAAATTCTTTCCATCCAGTGATTCTGCTGGCATATTCATCACTTCCTCTATTAAGGAGCTAAGATGAGCAATCATTAAAGAGAAATAACAGTCGGAGAAACCCTAGATTTAATTATTTAGTTGGTGTAATGCTCGACCTCAGTAATGAAAAATCGGATTAAGCAATCAAAAAACAACAGGAGAAACCCTATGAAGCAAACACTATCAGATTAAGCAATAAAAAAACAACAGGGTTTATTGATAGAACTAAAACTCCTTTAGGTTTACAACTCAGTAGTGAAAAATCGAATAGCAGAAATTCTAAAAATCGAAAAATCAACTAATGCAACGAAAAATTCTCAAATTATTTTGGGGAAAAGACTGAAAGTGCAGAGAGGAAGAACATACATGTTGAAGGGGTTAAATTGATGCTTCGAACTGGATCAGACAATTTGTAGGGAAAAAAAAATTGAAATCTGCCATTTTTTAAGAGTTTTTAAGATGAGAAATTGATAGCAGAAATCGAAAAGATGGATATGAGAAGGCCACCGTTACAGATTGGAAGAGTGGGGAGGGAGAAAAGGAAATAAAGACATACGTGGAAGAGGTATCAAGAGTATTGTATTTACAACGCCCACGTGGCACATGAATATGGATGGTTGGATTAATTCTAGAAAAGTACACTCGGAGGTGAGGGTAGATCACGACCATTAGTTAGAACAAATGAATGTATCCTGACCGCTGGGTGAAACAAAAAACCCTCTTGTTGTATAAGCATAGATATACAAGGGAATAATATTAGAAATGTGTCTAATAATATTTACAGAATATTATTCATCAAAACTGGTGTTAGACATTATTCATTTTATATAGAAATGTGTTTAATGTTATGATTGTCTAATATTATTCCGAATGTTGAGTTTTGAATAAAACTGGCTGGTTAGTCCTTATAAATCACTGTCTAGCCTCCCAATCTAATTTCTTTTACCCTTTCATCTTCCAAGTAATGTGGAATTTTTTTTTATGAGAAACTCTTTGTGGGGTGATGTGGATACTAAGAAAAAGATGGCTTGGGTTGTTTGGTCCAAAGTTTGCACTCTTAAGAAGAATGGTGGACTATGAGTTAGAAGTTTAAGAACTATAATAAAGATATTTTAGCTAAATGGGTTTCGAACTATTCTAAATGAAAGATTGCATTATGGAGGAAAATTATTCCACAGAAATTCAAGTATAAGGAGATGACATTTATGCCAGCTAGGGATAGTTCTTCTCAATCTTGTAGTCTCTTGGATGGTTCTTGTTATTCAACTTTATTGTACTTACAAGGTGGGAAGTGGAAAAGCAATAAAATTTTGGATTGACAAGTGGCTTGAAAAGGGATGTTTAAAATACTTATTTCCTGTCATTTTTAAGGTCTGCAAGGATACATAAGGCTCTATAGCGCATGATTAAGGATGTATCATGAGAGTTGGTGCTGCAATTTCAGAAAAACTATTAGAAGTTAGAATTGGATATCTTTAGAAAGGAGTCAGGTGCATTCTCTTGTTGAAGTTGAATATGAAGTGAAGATTATGGATAGTTTCAGTATTAAAAGGTGTTACGAGTTAGTGAATGGTGAGCATGTCAAATGTGGATTTGGCAATTTTTCGTGAAGAATAAATATTCCTCAAAAGGTCGGTGTCTTGATATGGGTTGTTTTCATAATTCACTTCCACCTAGATCTATGCTATGACATTGGGTAATTAATATTGATCCGGAAGTTTATCCTTTATGAAACAATTGTATGGAAGATTGAGATATCTCTTACGGTGTTGTACTTATACTTTTTTGTAATGAGAAAATTGTATTAAAATAAAAAGAACCGAAAAAAAAAGCAAGGGAGATATTACACAGTTATTAGCGTCTTTCAATTATCCATAATCAAATTAGAGTTTACAAATTTAAACGTATCTTGTTCATAGCACCACAGAACAACTTCTTGCTTGATTAATTAAGGTTATACTCTCTATTGGCCTTGTATATACTTATGAGGTGTGAATGCACTTTGTGGAATATTTTTTGGACTACACCTAACACTCTTAGACATCAATTTAAAGCTTGGGATACATTTTTTTTAGCAGGTAAGATATATAGAATAATCTTAAGGTTTTGGGCTAAGACTAAGGAGAATATCAAAGTTTTAATCATGCAAACTATTGGTCTACGGAGTTATAATCTAGATAATTTAGGCTTATCAGTTCAAGCCAAATTATTTAATAACTGGGAGATGATTTTGCATTTGTAATCATCTACCAATAAGATTGTAATTAGTTTTTTTTTTCCTTTTAGTATAAATTTCTTTTCTTTTTTGCAAAAATAAAATAGAATAAAGAGATAAAATCTTTTTTTTTTTTGACAGAAGGGGAGTGATGCTAAAACTAGACGTACATGCTTGAAATGTTGGTCGTCAACCCGGAAACCAAACGACAAGAGAGTTGTGGTATCAAAAAGTTTGATAAATTTAATTCCGACTAGGGCTGCAAAGGAACCGGCATGTACTCGAAAAACCGGATTGGAACCGGGAAACTCGAACCGAATCCGGACCAGAACTGGTTTATGGGGTACATAGAAAGGGAATGAAAGTGGTAACTGGTAGAGGACTGGGTGCAGGGAACGGTTGTATCCTATTCCCTACCAGTACCAGACCCAAAAGAACCGGTTAATAATAACCGTCGATATATAATTTGTAATTTAATCCTAGCCATCTATGCCAGGTTTTATATATACATTATCTTCACATTTCCTCACTTCTTCTTTTTTCTTCAAAGTCTCCATTCTCAACTCTCTCAACGGAAAAGAAAAATAGCAGTACAATTTTCTCATCATTTCACGTCTTCTTTTTTCTCAACTCTCAAGTTTCACTTCTTCTTTTTCTTCATAGTTCACTTCTTCTTCACCAACCAACTAAAGATAAACAATGGAAGGTAATCACTTATTCTTCTTCTTATTTTGATTTAGAGTTTTATTTTGATTTCTCTGTGGATTGATGGATTGAGATTTTTTTTATGGATTGGTTTATGAAAAAGCAGGGGTCTAACAACCTCACCCAATATTTCGCTTAGCAATCTTTATGGACTAACTCCAATATACTTACAAGATAATCAACTAGACAGTTAGACTCAATCTTATAAAAAGTATATCAAAGAGTTATATCTCAATCTCTTAATTCAATCTGCAATCAAACAAATAATAATTTACGAGCCCGATTGAATAGAAGAGATATATCTTGAATGGTACCAAAGACCAATGTTCAAGGATCAATCAACAATCAAAGGTTGGATTTACCAATTAATCAATTCAACGCACAACCTGTGATATTTCAATTATATAACAAAATATAATACGGAAAAGAAATAACACAGACACCATAAGTTTTGTTAACGAGGAAACCGCAAATACAGAAAAACCCCAGGACCTAGTCCATATTGAACACCACACTGTATTCAGTCGCTACAGACACTAGCATACTACAAGCTAACTTCGGTCTGGACTGTAGTTGAACCCCAATCAATCTCACACTGATCCAAGGTACATTTTCATTCCTTAGGTCTCTGATCCCAGCAGGATACTACGCACTTGATTCCCTTAGTTTATCTCACCCACAACTAAGAGTTGCTATGTACGACCCAAAGTCGAAGACTTTAATAAACAAATATGTATCACATAGAAAAGTCTACAAAAATAGATAAATTTGTCTCCCACAGAAATACCTAAGAGTTTTGTTCCGTCTTTTGGTAAATCAAGGTGAACAAGAACCAATTGATATACCGGACTTATATTCCCGAAGAACAACCTAGAAATATCAATCACCTCATAATAATCTTAATCGACTAGCGAAACAAGATATTGTGGAATCATAAACGATGAGACGAAGGTGTTTGTGACTAATTTTCTAAATTTCTTATCGAAGAAATTAATCTCAATCCAATCTTACGATTGTACTCAAATACGATAGAAACAACAAGATCAGATCCACAACTACAAAGAAAATAGTTGGGTATAGCCTCACAATCCCAATGAAGGGTCTCGATAGAAACCTAAGGTTAAAGGAGAATCGACTCTAGCGTATACAACTAGTATCACACATGAGGTGTGGGGATTAGGTTTCCCAGTTGTTAGAGTTCTCCTTTATATAGTCTTCCAAATCAAGGTTTGCAATCTAAGTTACCTTGGTAACAAAGCATTCAATTTTCACCGTTGAATGAAAACCTGATTAGATTCAAGCTAATATCATTCAACCGTTAGATCGAACTTAGCTTATTATACACAAATGAAATGTAACTTCATTTAGGTTTGAGTAACCGTACCTAAACATGTACACCTAGTTGGTTCAACAATAATTAACCAATGGTTATCCATATGAGCACTTTCATATCAACCTTATTCATCTTCACCATAACTAGTTCAAATAACTCAAAAGAACTAGTTAGAGAGTTGTTCAATTGCTTAGATCTCATAGAAGTATACAAGACACACTGAAGCAAAAAGTATTTTGATTCTCTCGAATCGATTCATGAACATTATATCCACGGTTTGCAAAGATTGCATTCCTTAATTTATAAATGTCTTAGTTCACGAATAAATCGTTTTTAGAATATAACCCACTTAAGTATGCATACCGGTAAGCATACTTAAGTACCCGGATTGAGCTTGTTTTTATTTCACAAACTCCAGCAGAAATTCACGGGATGTGAACTTCCGGCAGTATGCGTATGGGTACGCGGACTTAGCTCCGGACATCCTAAACCAGTAAAGTACGCATACTTTGGTTCAAGGATTTTGGACTTACACGAGTATGAATTCGCATACAATGTTTATATCCATTCAAGGTTATATATTCTAAACTCTCATTTCAATCATTGAAACATTCTTAGTGGATGTTATATAGTGGTTATTCACACACTATTTTTCATCAAATCGATTTTCAAGAGATTGAAACAATCAACATGACTTTCGTGACGAGTAAAGATAAACTTGGCCAAAGCGAAAGATTACCAAGACATATTTCGAGAAATGGATAAGCGAGATAAACTCAGATCGATATAGCAAATGTGTATAATCGAAGTATATGTAGTAATACGACTTTTGTCTCAAGATAGGAGATAGAATAGATAGACTTTTGAGTGATAGATAAGTTCAAGTCTCCACATACCTTTTTGTCGATGAAGATCCACTAGTTCCTTGAATAGTTCTTCATATTTTCATGATGAACGACGTGGAGTCTAGAGCTCAACTATACTTACTATCCTAGTCCGAGACTTAGCTATATGTAGACTAGAAATCAAGACTTATAGTTTTCGCAACTAAACTTGACAAACAAGCTTGAGATAGCAACGCTTGCGAGTTCGACCGAGAAGTGCTCTAACAGTTTAGGGTTTTTTTTTTAATTTCTCCCTTTCCTCAGTGATTTCAGAAACTAATTACATGTTTGATTTAGGGGTTTCTGGTTTTGGTCAGAGATTGAGTCGATTAATTCTGTTGAAATCAAACAACAAGGTTTTTGAAATTTGGGTTATCTTTTAAATTGAATGTTATAGCATAGCTCGATTGAACTCACCAAGCGTTCGTATGTTAGGTTTGGTTGTCATATTTTAGTGTGTCAAAACTCATCTAAAGTTGCTTGATTAAATACGAGAGTCAATTTCATTTAGGTTAGACTAGAAAATCTAGGAATGTTGAGACATACAAGTATTACTCCGAAGACCTGAAGAGTGTGAATAAGTAGTGAACTACAACGACGACATCATCCTTCCACTTGAGGTTAGTAATATTGACTTGAACTGTTGCATTCCTTACATATTTTTCAAGTCATTCTATATTGAAACATAATTGTGAAGATGTATATAATATACATATTGTATAATACTATGGTGATGTGACATGGTCACAATTGTATGATCATAGAATTACAGAATTAGACTACTAAGTATAATGCATATATTATGAACTTCGTAGATATTACATCGACATAATCTTGTATATACTGTTATGATTATGTGAATGGGTTATGGTGAACATTTCATCATAGGAAACTGAAAAGGCGGGGGTCTAACAACCACAACCAATATTTCGTTTAAAAATCTGTTTGGACTAACTCCAATATACTTTCAAGAGAATCAACTAGACAGTCCGACTCAATCTTAAGAAAATTATATCCAAGAGTTATATCTCTATTTCTCAATTCAATCTGCAATCAAACAAATAGGAATTTGCGATCCTGATTGAATATAAGAAATAACTTGGACGGTATCAAAAACCAATATCCAAGGGTCAATCAATTTAATCAAAAACCCAAAGGTCGGATTCACAATTGATTGAACTTACGCACAACCTGTGATACTTCAATTATAAAGAAAATATAATGCGGAAAATAAATAACACATACACCAGAAATTTTGTTAACGAGGAAACCGCAAATGCAGAAAAACCCCGGGACCTAGTCCATATTTGAACACAACACTGTATTAAGACGCTACAGACTGGAATGTAGTTGAGAGCTAACCAATCTCACACTGATCAAGGTACAATCGCGTTCCTTAAACCTCCGAATCCCAGCAGGACTCTACGCACTTGGTTCCCTTAACTGATATTACCCACAACTAAGAGTTGATATGACCCAAAGTCGAAGACTTTATAAACCAATCTGTCTCACATAGAAAAGTCTATTGAATAGATAAATCTATCTCCCACGGAAATGCCTAGAAGTTTTTGTTCCATCTTTTGATAAATCAAAGTGAACAAGAACCAATTGATATACCGGACTTATATTCCCGAAGAACAGCCTAGAAATATGAATCACCTCACAATAATTTTAATCATAAGGTAACGAAACAAGATATTGAGGAATCACAAACGATGAGACGAATATGTTTGTGACTACTTTTTATCTTTCCCATCGGAGAATAAATCTCGAGCAAATCTTAGAGAAGATAGTACTTAATACGATAGAAAACAACAAGATCATAACACGCAACTACAGATAAAATATTTGGGTTTGGCTTTACAATCTCAATGAAGACTTCAAGTCGTTAACCTACAGGGTTTCGTGAAAAACCTAAGGTTAAAGGAGAATCGACTCTAGTTGCAACTAGTATCACACATGAGGTATGGGGATTAGGTTTGCCAGTTGCTAGAGTTCTCCTGTATATAGTCTTCAAATCAGGATTTGCAATCAATGTTACCTTGTTAATAAATCATTCAATATTCACCGTTAGATGAAAACCTGATTAGACTCAAGCTAATATATTCAACTGTTAGATCGAACTTAGCTTGTTACACACAAACGAAAAGTGACTTAATTTAGATATGGGTAACCGTACCTAAACGTGTACACCTTGTTGGCTCAACAATAGTAACCGAAGTTATCCATATGAACACTTTCATATCAACCATATTCATCTTAACCACAACTAGTTCAAATGACTCAAATGAAACTAGTTCTAGAGTTGTTCAATTGTTTATATTCTCATAGAAGTATACAAGACACAACTGAAGCAAAATCGATTTTGATTCACTCGAATCAATTCATGAACATTATAGCCACGATTTGCAAAATATTTCATTCCTTATTATATAAATAGTATTAGTTCATGAACAAACTGATTTTAGAACATAACCTACTCAGTATGCAAACGGGTATGCATACCTAAGTGGCCGGACCAAGTTTGGGTTCGCCAGTATGCGAACGGGTACGCATACCTTCCAAAACACTGTTGAATTTCTGGAACTTGAAACTCACGCCAGTACGCATACCGGTATGCATACTAAGTTCCCGGACTTCCATAATCAACCAGTACACATACAGGTAAGCATACCATGGTTCCCGGATTTGGACAACACATATGAAAGTATGCATATTGTGCTATATCCAATCATGGTTATTTGTTCTAAACTCATGTTGATGGTGGTTTTTAGCTTAGGGTTAAAATCGTAAAACCCTAGTCAGACAGTGACGTCATAGAACTTGAGTAATGGTGTCTCCACTAAGCGCATTTATTGAACCCTTTAATATTTCTGGGAGAAAATTACCAGGTACCTTTTTTTAATACTAATTAGGGTTTCGATAGGCCAAACCCTAATTCCCACCCCACATGTGCCAATGGCATGCTGTGCCAGCCACATCTCCGCACCAAGGCATGCCAACCATGCTAACTGCACCACTGTGCCAATGGTAAACCATGCTATCCACATATCTGCGCCAAGGCATGCCAACCATGCCAGCCGCACCACTGTGCCAATGGCAAACCATGCCAACCACATCTCCACGCCAAGGCATGCCAACCATGCTAGCCGCACCACTGTACCAATGGAAAACCATGCCATCCGCACCACTGTGCCAATGGCAAACCATGCCAGCCACGTCAACCGCGCCAAGGCATGCCAACCATGCTAGCATCACCATGCGCCAATGGCATGCCAAACCTTTGGCCCCATCAGGCCAAGCCAACCGCACTTTTCTTTGGCCCTAACCATGCTAGCCGCACCATGCACTAATGGCATGCCAAACCCTTGACCCCACCATGCCGAGCCAACCTCACCTTGCCTTGGCCCCACCATACCAAACCAACCGCACCTTGCCTTGGCCCCACTATGCCAAGTCGTCCGTGCCAAGCCATCCGTGCCTTTTTGCCTTGGCCCCACCATGCCAAGACAACCGCACCTTGCCTTGGCCCCACCATGCCGGCCTTCCCTATTGCGGCTGCCAAAACGAAGGCGTGCGACGATCAACGACCACCCTTCCATCCTAGATGCGAATCCTAGCCGTCCAAGTTTCCAAACAACGCATGGTAACTTTTGGCACAAAACCCTAGTTTTGGCCACGCCAAACCGCGCAAAAGCATGCCATGCCCGTGTGCCAATGATATGCCAACCACCTTTCCACGCCATGCCATATCGGCCTTCCCTATGCGGCTACTAAAACAAAGGCCTGCAATAATCAACTGCCGCTTTTTCATCTTATGTGCAGATCTTAGTTGTTCAAGGTTACCAGCTAACGCATGGCAACCTTTGGCCCTAGTTTGGTCGCGCCTAAAAAAAACAAAACCCTAACTTTTGGACGCACCTAAACTAGGCCATATTAAATCCATACTGATCATGCTTTCATGCCACTGGCTACCAAACTAAGGGTTGCAATAATCAACGACTACATTTCCTCTTAAGATGCAAAATCTCGACCGTCGAAGGTCACCACCGAGCCGGCAAGTCTCCCAAGCTCAACCTTCCAGACAACAACAACGTGCTACATATTTTCTACGAAAACACTCGAGACATCAACGCATGTCACAAACTGTGGGATGCTCATTGGGTATTGGTTTGGTGGTTTACAATGTGCGGTGTACACTACGCCTGTTATAAGAAAGTGTCATAAGGATGAGGCGGTTAGTAAATACATGGAGTAATGGTGAAATGCTTTCTTTTATGGAACATCAATTCCAGACGTTACCGGTTACCACCTCCTCCCATTTACTCACCCGTTTTCCATTTCTTAATGAGACCAGAGTACGTTTCACTTCGACTTGTATAAATAGGCATTACTTATCTCCACCGAACAATAAGTTCAGGTCTGGAACATACAACACTCAAAAAACATTTGCTAGCTCTACATCTGTTAGCTTCCCACTTTCTGATACAAGTCGTAAAATAACTACTCTTCCAGAATCAACTATTCTGGTATCAACACTTTCTTCGCTTCCCTCCCCAAAACCAACCCTTCTCCTTCACTTTGTGACCGAAGCAAGTCTAGAACGACCATTTCTTGGTTTAGGCCATTTTTGTACAGATTGATCTCTCGAATCTAAAGTACCCCCTTGAAGTACATTGTTTAGGGTTTAAATTCGTTTCTCACACACACACCCGAAATTACTGAAATCAGCAGAAACCATTTTTACCCTCAAACAACTCTCATTTCAATCATTGAAATATTCTCTGAAGATGACAATAGATGTCTCACACAACCTATCAGCGTCAAAGTAATTTTCAAGTGATCGAATGATCAATACGAAATATTCCGAGTCTACATCAAATGACTGTCTTACACAAATCATATTGTAAGATGTTACAAGGCGATTTTCACATGATCATCTTTTGACTTTCGTCAAGAATATAAGATGAACTTGGTTAAAGTGAAAGCTTACCAACACATATTTCGAGAAATATGTGCTTAGTTAAACTGCTTTTCAAATATCAAATGTGTATAATCGAAGTCTATATAGCTATATGACTTTTGTCTCAAATAGGATATAGGGTAGATAGACTTTCGAGTGATATATGAGTTCAAGTCTCCACATACCTTTAATTGATGAACTTACACAAGCTCCCTTTAGTAGTTATTTGTCTTTAATCGATGAACATCGTGAAGTCTAATGCTCAACTACACTTAATATCCTAATCCGATACTTAACTATAAGTAGACTAGAAATCAAGACTTATAGTTTTGGAAACTAACAGAAATAATATTTTTACATTCGTTTAAAGGAAGTACATTCATGAACTTGTTTTGTGAATTGAAATGGAAATCATTAGGCTTATTGGTTCGGCTATTCATCGTAAATCTTTGGATGACCAATATGTGTGAGATGGTAGAAACGCGATCTTAACCTTGGTTATGTATCTTGGTATAACTAATCACAATTCCTTACTTATATGATTTGGTATTGACTGGTTTTTATTAATTGGTATAACCGATCCTAAGTAATCACCATGTGATGGTATGATCGATCCTTGTAATTGGTGTGACAAATCAAAAGTGTTGTAATCGATCCTTGTAATTGGTAATTAGTGTAACTGGTCCTTGTAACTGGTGCGATCGTTCATAAGTAATACCATGGGAATATGTAACCGATCACAAGTATTTCCATAATTAGGTATAACTAATCCTAGTGATTGGTAAAACTGATTGAACCCATGTATGTGATTTGGTATTAGATCAATCACATTGTAATGTTGGAATACAGGTCAACCAATTCTAAACTTATTTGGAAGTGTGGTATAACCGATTCCAAGAATGTAAATCCATGTAAATTTGAAATAAGGATTTAAGTGAAAAGATGTCAACATACTTTGAACACGTACATTAACTCTTATCATTTATTGTTCAAAGATATTTCTTAGTACTCAAGGTGATCATGTGCCGAAAAAAATTGAGAATATTTTAAATAAGGTTTTTGGTTTTATATGCTTTAATTACCAGTAATTAAATGCATATCTCTAGAGAATAAAAATTAGTAATGTGTATTTACTAATTGGATATTTTCTGTTGAGAGATTTCGGAAATATTGGACAAGCATTTATTAGAATTAGGAAAATCGAATTTTTCCATTCATTGCATATCTTGAGAATATTTTTGATTTTGGAAATTCCTTGATGTTCAAACATCCTTGGTCTATAAATACATAAATTTTGCATTTCTAGCAAACTATCCTAAGAGCCATGCAAACTTCATTTCTTGTTATTTGTGATGGAGCCGTCTAATCGAAGAGGAAAATATCCTAATTAGGTGAAATCTCTTACGACCGCTCGTTTAAAGACTTCTGTAGGAAGCTCTACGAATACCGTTGGTGGGAAACTAGATAATTGCAGTATTATTAGTTTTCGATTGATTTGATTGACTAAACGATGTTGAATTTTTGATTGCACCTAGTTTGTTTATTCTTGAGAATCTTCTCTTCTGATATAAGATTCACTCAAACTAGATCGAAGTATCGACGGGATGTTTAGAGCTGTTGTTATATCTAAAGACATCTTGTGATAATCCATTGTTAATAGACTTCGTTCTGTGTGTGATTGATCACAAGAGATTCAAGCGGTGTTGTGCAGGTTATTTGAAGATAAAGAAGATTTGAAGACGAATAAGATTTCTTATTGGTTTTCTTATCTTATTGTGTGCACAAACCTTGATCGGCTGGGATCCAACTAGAATCAAATTTATTCGATTGATTAGTTGCGTGATGCATCAGCTTTATAGTTTTTCTTTCAGATATATATTGATTGATTGCGAATCTATACTTGAATATTTCGATAGTTAAAGTTAGACTGATCTAACCAGGCAAAGGAGTTTATAAGATTAAACTGAAGATCCTTTGCTTATGACTTGAGATATCTTTATCTTGAAAAGAATCAATAGAGTTGTTACCAAACAGATTTGTTGTTCTTTTACTATTTGGAATACGATCTAAAGGAATTGTACCAGTGTGTGCGAAGCGTAGAGATACTGAAGAAACTAAGTGAAATAGGGGTAGTTGCTTGGTATCAACTATACGAAGTTGGTGTAGATTTTTTATAGCGGCTTAATTATGAGAGTATTCAATTCAGGACTAGGTCCCTGAGTTTTTATGCATTTTTAGTTTCTATTAGAGCATTGCTTGGTCGAACTCGCATGCGTTGCTATCTCAAGCATGTTTGCCAATGTTAGTGATCAAAACTATAAGTCTTGATTTCTAGACTATTTATAGATGTCTCAGACTAGGACATAGATAGTGTAGTTGAGTTTAGATTTCTCGGCGTTCATCATTTGAAGACGATGAACTACCAAGGGGATCTTGTGGAACTTCATCGACAAAAGTTACGTGGAGACTTAAACTCATCTATCACTTGGAAAGTCTATTTCTACTCTATCTCCTATAATTGAGACATAAGTCGTTTTACGATATAGTTTTCTACTATACACATTTGAGATTTCGATCTGAGTATATCTCACCTACGTATCTCTCGAAATATATGTGGGCAAGCTTTCGCTTTAGCCGTGTTCATCTTTACTCGTAACGAAAGTCATGTTGACATTTCAATAACTTGAAAATTGATTTGATGCTAATAGTGTGTGAAAACGGCTATTGTCATTATAAAAGAATGTTTCAATGATTGGAATATAAAGTTGATAATATAACCATCTTTGGATATAAGCATATATAGTGTGTTCACACATTAGTGTATAAATCCATAAACCTGGAGCCAAGTGTATGCATATGTGTGTATACAAAATTGGTGAAGGAGATAAGATAAGTATGCGTACCCGTACGCAAACTGGCGGAAGTTGTCGAACCGAAAATATATGATGGGTTTGGGAATTACAAACTCCTAAACTAGTCACCTTAAGTATGTACCCGTACGCATATTGGCAAAAGTTTTCGAACCGAGAATTTATGCTGAGTTTGGAAACTTAACAAACTCAAAATCTGGCTGCTTAAGTACGCATACCCGTACGCATACTTAAGCTGGTTATTATATCAAATCGGTCTGTTCATGAACTTAAACATTTAAATCTTAAGGAATGCAATCTTTTTAAACCCTGGATATAATGTTCATGATTGATTCAAGTGAATCAAACAGATTTTGCTTCAATTGTGTTCTTGTATAATTCATGAGAATACAACAATTGAACAACTCATTAACTAGTTTCATTTGATTCATTTGAACTAGTTATGGTTAAGATAAATAAGGTTGATATGAGAGTAATCATATGGCTAACCTCGGTTAACTATTTATGAACCAACATGGTGTACACGTTTAGGTACGACTACATAAACCTAAATGAGGGTACATCTCATTTGTGTGTAACAAGTTAAGTTCGATCTAACAGTTGAAAGGTACTATCTTGGTTGAATCAGGTTTTTCATCTAACGGTGATTATTGAATGCTTTGTTACCAAGGTAACTTGGATTTCAAACCATGATTTGAAAACTATATAAGGGAGAACTCTAGCAACTGGGAAACCTAATCTCCACACCTCTTGTGTGTTACTAGTTGCATAACTATAGTCGATTCTCCTTTAACCTTGGGTTAACGACTTGAAGACTTCATTGGGATTGTGAAGCCAGACCAAACTATTCTCTTGTAGTTGTGTGATATGATCTTGATGTTTCTATCGTGTTGAGTACAATTGAAATAATTGACTCGAGATTTTATATCTCCGATAAGAAAGATAAAAGTGGTCACAAACATCTTCGTCTCATCGTTTGTGATTCCACAATAACTTGTTTCGCTAGTCGATTAAGTTTATTGTGAGGTGATTGATAATACTAAGATGTTCTTCGGGAATATAAGCTTGGTTTATCAATTGGTTCCTGTTCACCTTGATTTATCAAAAGACGGAATAAAAATCGTAGGTATCTCTATAGGAGACAGATTTATCTATTCCTATAGACTTTTCTGTGTGAGACAGATTTGTTTATCAAGTCTTCGACTTTGGATTGTAGCAACTCTTGGTTGTGGGTGAGATAAGCTAAGGGAATCAAGTGCGTAGTATCCTGCTGGGATCAGAGACATAAGGAACACAACTGTACCTTGAATCAATGTGAGATTGATTAGGGTTCAACTACAGTCCAGTCCGAAGTTAATTTATAGTAGGCTAGTGTTTGTATCGGCTTTATACAGTGTGGTGTTCAAACTGGACTAGGTCCCGTGGCTTTTCTGCATTTGCGGTTTCCTCGTTAACAAAATTCTGGTGTCTGTGTTATTTCTTTTCCGTATTATATCTTGGTATATAATTGAAATATCATAGTTTGTGCGTTAAGATCAATCAATTAGAATATCCATCCTTTGGTTGTTGATTTACATTGATGGACACTTGAATATTGGTCTTTGGTACCGTTTAAGTAACTCCTTTTATATTCAATCAGGCTCATAGATTTATGTTTGCTGATTGCGGATTGAATTAAGAGTTAGAGATATTAAACTCTTTGATATACTTTATTCTAGATTGATCTAAACCACCCACCACTAGTCATAAATTTATTGTCCTTTTACAAAATAAGTCTTTTGAATCCTAAATCCTACACCTCCGTCCATATCCGCGTACCTTCAGATTTATATGACAATGATTTGCGCTGAGTACATGAATATGAATATTTCTAGGTAACTAGGTTGGGTAATGTATACAAGTCCATTGCGTTGAAATTCAGTAGTTTTTTAAGACGCCACAGCCATTGTCGAGGATGTTATTAATCAAGTGAAATTCCAAGCTTTCTTTTGAGGCAGTAATTCGGAAGATCTTAAAGGTCTATCTTTTGATTTTGTCATCTTAAACTGGAACTCCTTATTTATTATGTAATTTGGGTTTGTAGTTTTTGTCCTTGGTGAATATTTTGAGTTGCTAAGACCTCTGTTTGGGTTGTATGCTCTTTTGAGTTTTTTTCGTTTACTTCTAGTAAGCTTTTTCGGTAAAAATTTTTGTCCCTTGATTAAAAAAAAAAAAGTATAATAAAAATAAAATAATGTATATGATTCAAAATCAATTCTAAGCGCAATTAGATCACTGATACCCCTTAATCAAGCATCGCATATTTTCAACAACAAGAGTGAAAGGTTAGTGACGTAAACTAAAACAGTGGGGGTGGGGAAATTCTTAACTAGATATGCTCCTAGGCCTAGCTAGTCCCCCATAATAAATAAAACTGGTCCTAAATATCTCTTGAGTCTTGACAGGTTATAAATACTTTAGAGCAACTGTAGTGGTGCGACCATAACCAAAGACCAAAGAGCAAAAAAAATTTGAAAATTTGGGTTTAGTCCGTGTTGCAACGCAGTGGTGGAGAGTAAAATTTGGTCAAGCGTAACCTAAAGTTGCGCCCTAATCAGGCGAAATTTCTGTTCTACGCCCCATTTTTTTTTTATTATATTTTTTTAATGGGGCGGAACTTAACAATTCCGCCCCTTCTTCTTTTTTCTTTTCTTTAAAATGGGGCGTAACTTTGAGTTGCGCCCCCACCCCCCTTTTTTATTTTCTAATGCCATGCGGAAACAAACTCTTACGCCTGTTCGAGCGGAATTTAACAATTACGCCCGACTAAAGACCAGACTAAAGACTATATATATTCTGGGTTTTAGTTATAGTCTGGTCTTTAATCTTTACTCCTTCCCCACTGCGTCTCCTATTTGATCTTTAGTCTGGGTTTTAGTCGCCCACTGTGGTTGCTCTTAGAGTTTAGGGATAGACAGTAGCTCCCCATTGGTTGCAAGTTGCAACTTTGACTTAATTAATTCAAATAACAAATTATCAGATAAAATGGTATCAAATCAAAGCCTATTAGAAGCGCTAATCACCACTTAATGCTTCTGATTGAATCCATATTGACCACGTAACAATTGTATTCATTATTGGTTAACGTGAGCCTACAGCTCGGAATTAATAACAAGATACCTATAGCTTACTGTGTCATTTTCACACTCAATGGTCCCTAACGGTACATTAAACTGGGGCCAAGTCTTAAAATGCTACTACATCTGTACTTCCAAGTTCCAACCATACAAAAAAGGACCAAGGGGCAAGGACTGACGTTTTGAAATCGTGAATAGTAGTAACTGGAACTAGTACTGTAGTATATTGAATGGTAAATCAAAAACTTACAATCAACTTTTTGGAAAACAAAATGGAAATTTAATTGTCTACTTACCACGTAGATTCTTACAGTTTAAAGCGGAATATGATTTGTGTACACTGTACAAGCATGAAAAACGTTTACTGACGTATATTTTTGGGAATATTATCTATATACCCCTATTATGAGACTCCTTGAAAATACCTTTATGAACTTTACAAATATCCCTAAGCTTAATACATTACTAAAATACCCTTTTTTATATATTATATATACAAAACCACCACCACCACTATTCAAAAAAAAAAAAAAAAAAAGACTACATCTACTGCCCACAACCGCCGCCGCCGCCAACCACCGCCGCCACCGCCACTGTCCACCAACACCGCCAACCACCACGACTGTCCACCACCGCCAACGCCAATAACCGCCATCCATTGCCACCACCAACCACCACCGCCGTCAACTACCATCACCACCGCCACCAACGACCACCACTACCATGAGGAGTCAACTTGGTGAAGTTGTGTCCATATAGGAGGCAACTAGCTCAAGTTGTCTCCAAAAGTGGAGGCAACTACCTCAAGTTGTCTCCAATAAATAATGTCTATACCGGAGGCAACTAGTTCAAGTTGTCTCCAAAAGTAGAGGCAACTAGCTTAAGTTGTCTCCAATAAATAGTGTACATGAATAAGTTGCAAAACAAAATGGAGGCAACTAGTACAAAGTTATCTTCAAAAGTGAAAGCAACTAGCCCAAGTTGTCACCAAATATGGAGGCAACTAGCACAAGTTTTCTTCATATATGGAGGCAACTATCATAAGTTTCCTCCAAAAAAATAAAATTGTACACAAATGAGTGAACCTAGTGTGAGTCAAACACACATCTTCTGACATATAGTCAGTTGTGCTACCATTACACCACAGATTCATGCATAACACATGGTAACATGGATGAAAAGCTACCTGGTTTGGCGAAAAAAAATGAAACAAAACAGAAATCCGAAGAGAAGTAAATAACTGCTCAAGCCAACATGGAAAATCATAAACTACTCACACTGTCATAATGGCGATGCACAGATGCTGGGAAATATTTAATAAGGGTGCATAACAAATCAATCTCTCATCCCGCACAAGCAACACAATGAGTATCGAATATCAACCAGAGTAGCTAAGGCAACATAAATTGATTAAGCCAATTAGATAAAGCACAACAGGAAATAAGTAATTTTCCGAAAAGCAATACACTCAAGCCAATGTTTCACTAAATTCAGATTGAGATGGTTCACATCATTGTGTCATGGTTATATAATCTTTACCAGCTCTTATTTGGCTTAAAGTATTAACTACGAACAGAAACCATGCAAGTAACCTTAATACTCAACTACACGGGCATTCAAATGACTTAATGATTCAAGTAATTGGTTCGCGGCAACCAAAAGTTTCACTAACAAGAGTCTGCAATTCCATTGAACCACAACATTTCATACAAAACCCATTCTAGGTACCCGAACACCAACTTCGCTGCCATTTTCTTCCATTCGAGTACCGACAGTTCATATTACAAACCAGCCTTCACAGTCATCGCTAGAACTCAACCAGAATTTTGAACCATCTCTTCCAGTCCATTTTCGTCTTCACGACTTCATCTTTATTCACATCTCAAAACCATCACTGCAACTAATTGAATCAGCCATTAGAAACAACCCATTACTGTAATCACAACTGTGATCCGACCATCAAAACCCCAAAATTCAGACCTAATTCACATCTCAAATCCCAGTAATCAATATTGTAATTAACACCCAATTCATTCTTCAGATGAGAACCCCAAATCCATTCCTTAGTTACACCGAATCATCACCAAACAAATATCCAAAATCCATCAATCAAGCTCATGGAATGAACCCCCAGATCTGTTGTTGTGACACTGTTGTTGTAGAGGATAAGAGAGACCACCATTTCTTTAATCAACCAAGATACATTAGAGATCTTCAAGCGCTGTATCAATTTTCGTCACCAACAAACCCTATTTTCATCTGCTGTTGTCGTTGCTGTTGTAGATAGTTAAATGAAACCTTCCTTTCGTTGCTGCCTTGAAAGCATCCATCTTCCCTTTTCTATGTTGTCTCGATCTCTCGCCATTAAAAAGGATGGTAACAGCAGCTAGGAGAAATGATAAATGAAATTGCTTTTCTTACCTTGGCAATAAGCTCCACCACCATCATTCACTTGCAATATTTTCTGCAAAAGCATATACACTTCCTAAACAATAAATAATATTTTTCATTCAATAGACAAGAAATATCAAACTGAATAGTGGAAAATTCGTAAGCTCATCAAAAACCAAACATCTCATATTACTGTGCACCACCACCCACTACCGGCATTCACCAACAACATCAATGACAAAAAAATCCAATTTTTCCTCATATTTTACAAGATGATGACTTCTCCTGGAATTACAATAAAACCAAAATCAAAACCTAATGAATCTCAATCTCACAAATTACTTATACGAAACTCAAAAATTGAATCTCGATCTCTAGAAATTTGATATTAAAAAAATCTCTAAATTTAGATTTGATATTGAAAAAATCGTTTACCATCAAATCATTTACAGATATTAATATTAGTTGTTAAGCTTCAAACAAAACAAAGATACAATAAATTAAATCTATACTTACCAGAAAACAAAATCGAAAACCTAAATCCGCGTATTGATCTTATGGATCTTCGATTAACACCGACATAAATTTGAAATGAGAAGAAGATCAACTGTTGATGGTGACTATGAAGTTCGATTCCGAATCTTTAACTAAAAACCCAACCAAAATCTTCATCTCAACTCGAATCGAAAATCGATCTCTGAAACTGTATTGAATTCGAACACAAATCATGGAAAATATGCTGATACTAGTGGCGGAGCTAACGGAGGTGGTGGTGCTAGTTGTGGTGGCAGTGATAGATCTTGGTAATGGTAGGGGTGACGGAGATGATGGAGGTGGGAGCGATGAGTTTTTTTTTCTTCTGTTATTAGAAATGAAGAAGAACGAAGGAACAAAGGTTAAAAGAGGAATTATGGATATTACATTTTTAAATAAAATTTCAATTATGCCATCAAGGGTGTTTGTAAAGACCCATAAGGGTATTTTTACATGACCCATGAATAGTAGGGGCATAAATAACATTCCCACTATATTTTTGTGACTTGAGATCGCTTTCGAATATGTTATTTCTTTCCTCATCCTATCATTTTTTTTCTCTCCTCTTGTTTTCCCTTTCGGATTGTTTTTTTGACTAAAAAAACTAAGTGTAAATGATAAACGTGAGGAACTCACCTTTCTTTATTTTTATTTTATTTTTTGATAAAATGGAGCTCACATTTTTAGACAACATAAAATAGGTTACATTGTGATTGTTGGTCGTAAATCCACAATGATTGAATAGAAATTTTGTATTGGTTTCGTGCTAATATTATAAGATTCAAATCAACATTGTCACAACTTGCATTCTTTGTAATAAAAGTGAGGAATCTGTTTCTCATCTGTTTATGGAATGTAACTTCGCAAAACAGGTTTGGATGCATCTTAATTTTGATATGAATTTTGTTTTGAATGATAAAACTAATTTTCAGGACTGGTTAAATGAGTGGTTTCAGTTGACAGGTAGAGGAGTAAATATTATGAAATGGGAGGTTTTTTGTAGTATCATAACATGGCATATATGGAAGGCTAGATGTGACATGGTATTTAAGAAAGAAAAACAAAACAGTGCTCGTACAGCTAGGAAAGTAGTAAAATTTATAAACAGTTTTCTATGGGTTCATAAAGATGGTTATTACCAAGGTAGTCAATATCGGTTGTACATGCCGATATTACAGGTTTTTATCGGATATAGGAAAATACCTATACGATATCGAAAATATCGGCGATACAAAGACGGAACAATATTATCGGTTGCACAGGTCGGTACAGACCGATATATCGGTTTACTTGTACACCGATAATATCGGTTTCGTGAATAAATTTTTCATCAACATGCACTAGTCTTTACATACAAGTACAATGTCAATAGGAGAAGGTAAAAATCCCTAATATTATATTTATAATATATAAAATCAATGACTATATGGTAGGATAGAAGATGGAAACTATATTTCGATTGCAAGCAGGGAAATATAAAAGATAAATATGAAGGATAATAAAAAAGATTTACCGGCATAATGGGACAACAATCACAACGATGTCTAATAAACCATCTTGTATTTTGGAAATTTGACATATGTGTATGATTCTTATTTTTTTTATATTATGGTTTTATAATTATTTGAAATTATATATTAAATGATGTATTACCGATAAAAACTGATATTATCTTTTGTATAGGTGTATCGGACCCGGTCGATACGATACCGATACGCGATATTAACTACCTTGGTTATGACATTATGCAATATTTATACTATAATCCTATGAATGATGATACTCTCACTGTAACTAATGGTCAGTCGGGAGATAATATGGGCTTCATGGCAGTTAAGATAAATATGGTATTGTCTATGCTGGAACCTATAACAAGCTCGGGAATTGGACTAACTATGATTGATTATGCAGGCAATACCATTGAAGCTAGGGGATAGTGGGAAAATTGTACCACACGAGAACAGTTAGAAGAAGCATGGGCTAAGGCAGCTTTCCAATGGGAAGCAGAATGGAGTGGCTACAATGTGATATTCTAAAACGACTCTCAACCAACACTCGTGTTGCTGATAGAAATGTATGCCAAAGCGATAGAAAGAAGATATGAACAAAGCGCTAACTTTGGGGGAAACAATTATTTTGATATCAACTTTAAAGAATTGGCTTATGTTTTACTTAGTAGATATGATCTTAGATATCCTGCAAACCTCTCAGTTTTTTGTAATAGGTTTTCTATCCAACTGTTGATGGTGGTTTTTAGCTTAGGGTTAAAATCGTAAAACTGTACAACTGACATGACGTCACTATGATCATTGGCACATTTATTGAATCAATCAGCATGCCTACACAAGAATTACCGGGGTACCTTTTTTTTTTACATGAGTCATGTTCCACGACAGAACCCTTAACATCGACTGACACCATCTATGCAAAACCATAATTCTCATGCTACCGCGCCAAGGCATGCCAACCATGCCAACTGCACCACTGTGTCAATGGAAAACCAAGCCATCCACATCTCCGCGCCAAGGCATGCCAACCATGCCAGCCGCACCACTGTGCCACTAGAAAACCATTCCATCCACATCTCCGCGCCAAGGCATGCCAACCATGCCAGCCGCACCACTGTGCCAATGCCAAACCATGCCATCCACGTCTCCGCGCCAAGGCATGCCAACCATGCTAGCCGCACCACTGTGCCAATGGCAAACCATGCCAGCCACGTCTATCGCGCCAAGGTATGCCAACCATGCTAGCCGCACCATGCACCAATGGCATGCCAAACCCTTGGCCCCACCATGCCAGCCACGTCTATCGCGCCAAGGTATGCCAACCATGCTAGCCGCACCATGCACCAATGGAATGCCAAACCCTTGGCCCCACCATGCCAAGCCAACAACACCTTGCCTTGGCCCACCACGCCAAGCCGTCCGTGCCAAACCCTTGGCCCCATCATGCCAAGCCAACCACACCTTTCCTTGGCCCCACCACGCCAAGCCGTCCGTGCCAAACCCTTGGCCCCACCATGCCAATCCATCCGCGCCATACCATGCATGCCTTCCTATGCGGCTACCAAAACGAAGGCGTGCGACAATAAACGGCCACCCTTCCATCCTAGATGCAAATCCTAGCAGTCCAAGGTCACCAAACAATGCATGGTAACCTTTGGCTCAAAACCCTAGTTTTGGCCATGCCAAAGCCATGCCGTCCATACCACCATGCCGCTGGCTACCAACATCCCTCTTGAATTCCTCGTGAGTTTTACTTTTGGGCTGTTTTCACCTCCCGAACAAGCTCAAAACCTACATATTCCCACATAGAGAGATATGAAATTCTTTTCCGTACAGAATGGAGGGCGGAACATCAAAATCCGATTCCGTATGAGAATTCTACATCTATTCTAGTAAAGGGCGCTAATTAGGGTTTCAACATACCAAACCCTAATTTAGACAAAAGCTGCAAGCGCTTCCCTTCCAAACCGCACACTTCCAGTGGCTCCATCCTACGTTAAAGCCATGCCGGCCTTCCCTATGCGGCTACCAAAACGAAGGTGTGTGACGATCAGCGGCCACCCTTCCATCCTAGATGCAAATCCTAGCCGTCCAAGGTCGCCAAACAACGCATGGTAACTTTTGGCTCGAAACCCTAGTTTTGGCCACACCAAAGCTACGCCGGCCATACCACCACGCCGCTGGCTACCCACATCCCTCTTGAATTCCTCCTCAGTTTTACTTTCGGGCTATTTTCACCTCCCGAACGAGCTCAAAACCTAAATATTTCCACGTAAGGAGATATGAAATTATTTTCCGTACAAAATGGAGGGGCGGACCATCAAAATCCGAGTCCGTATGAGAATTATACATCTATTCTAGTAAAAAGGGCGCTAATTAGGGTTTCAACATATCAAACCCTAATTTAGACAAAAGATGCAAGCGCTTCCCTTCCAAGCCGCACACTGCCAGTGGCTCCACTCCACGTTAAAGCCATGCCGGCCATGCTTTCATGCCGCTGGCTACCAAAACGAAGGCCTGCAACAATCAACAACCACCCTTCCACTTGAGATGCAGATCTTAGCCGTCCAAGGTGGCCATCTAACGCGCGGTGACCTTTGGCCCAACGCCAAGACCTAATTTTGGCCGCGTCCAAACTATGCCAAAACCTTAGTTTTTGGCCGCACCTAATCTACGCCAAAATACTAGCCTGGCCACGCCAAAATCCTAGCCTGGTCATGCCAAAATACTAGCATGGTCACGCCAAAATCCTAGCTTGGCCACGTCACAATGCCAAAGCCATGCAGGCCCCGCTACATGTTGTTGGATACCAAAAACGAAGGCGTGCGACGACCACTCTTCCATCTTAGATGCAAATATTAGCCATCCAAGGTCGCCTAACAACGCATGGTAACCTTTGGCACAAAACCCTAGTTTTGGCCACGCAAAACTACGCCAAGGCATGCCATGCCACATGTGCCAATGGAATGCCAACCACCTTGTCACTCCGACCTTCCCTATGCGTCTACCAAAACGAAGGCCTGCAACAATCAAAAGCCAATTTTTTATCTAAGGTGCAGATCTTAGCCGTCCAAGGTTACAAGCTAACGCATGGCAACCTTTGGCCCTAGTTTGGCCGCGCCTAAACAAAGCCGAAACTCTAACTTTTGGCGCGCCTAAACTAGGCCATGTTAAAGCTATATTGATCATGCTTTCATGCCACTGGATACCAAACGAAGGGATGCAATAATCAACGACTACCTTTCCTCTTAAGATGCAAAATCTCAACCTTCGAAGGTCACCACCGAGCCGACAAGCCTCCCAAGCTCAACTTGCCAGACAACAACAACGTGCTACACGTTTTCCACGAAAACACTCGAGACATCAACGCATGGCACAAACTGGGGATGCTCATTAGGTATTGGTTTGATGGTTTACAGCGTGTGGCGTACACTACGCTCGTTATAAGAAAGTGTCATAAGGATGAGGTAGTTAGTAAATACATGGAGTAATGGTGAAAATGCTTTCTTTTATGGAACATAAATTCCAGGCGTTACCGGTTACCACCTCTTCCCATTTACTCACCTGTTTTCCATTTCTTAATGAGACCAGAGTACGTTTCACTTCGACTTGTATAAATAGGCATTACCTATTTCCACCGAACAACAAGTTCAGGTCAGGAACATACAACACTCAGAAAACATTTGCCAGCTCTCCATCTGTTAGCTCTCCATCTGTTATCTCTCCATCTGTTAGCTTCCCACTTTCTGATACAAGTCGTAAAAATAATTACTCTTCCAGAATCAACTATTCTGGTCTCAACACTTTCTTCGCTTCCCTCCCCAAAACCAACCCTTCTCCTTCACTTTGTGACCGAAGCAAGTCTGGAACGACCATTTATTGGTTTAGGATGGATTTGTACAGATTGATCTCTCGAATCTAAAGTACTCCCTTGCAGTACATTTATTAGGGTATAAATTCGTTTCTCACCCACACACCCCAAATTACCAAAATCAGCAGAAATCGTTTTCACCCTCAAACACCAACATAGATGGACAGACGAAAATCTAAAAGCTATTATGACGTATCTTGATATTTACAATTGGAATGTCAATGTAATCAAAAATCTTCCCTACTTGAGGAGAAGAGTTAGTTCTATAAATTTATGAGGAGGGTCTTCCTCTTTTTCAAAAAATAAAATAAATCTCCATTGTCTCCATGCACGGAGTTATGCCGTGTAATTGTAGGAAGTAGTGAATCCAGTTAATAATAAGGGTGTGCACTTTCTATCTCGCCAATTGGGCTTCCATGCTTAAATTTTTCATCCCAAAATTTCCTCCAAGCCTAATGTTGCTTTCTTGCTACTGCTAACAAGACTTTGCTTACCCTTAATCTAGGGAAATTTGTAGGGGTGTCTGTTGATTTTTTTTTCTTCTCGCTTTTGACTTATTTTTGAACTTTTAAGTATGAAATGTAGAAAAGTTAAATGGGTCAGACCAGTTGATTGTTATTTTCAACTCCCTTATGAGAACCAAATCTTACTTTGTGATTGGAGCATCAAAAAGAAAACCCTGGAGATGCTGGGTACAATAGTGGTCATATCCGGAGGATTGGGTGTGACTGCGAACTATTTTTGTCAAGGTCATTATTTTTCTATGTGCTCGTTAATGGTTATGTGTAAGTAATGGACTTTTACAGGTCTGCGTATAAATTTTATAGATATACTAGATTTGTGCCTGTGCTACGCACCGGGCATATTTATTTTTAGCTTGGTATGCGCGGGGCTTCGCCCTGGTCGTGGCGTTGTTTTTTTGATTTGGTGTGCGAGGGGCTTCGCCCGCCCGTGGCGATGTATGATTTGGTGTGCGCGGGGCTTTGCCTGCCTCGTAGCGATGCATTTTTTATTTGGTGTGCGCGGGGCTTCGCCACTCCCCATGGAGATGTATTTTTGATTTGGTGTGTCGGGTAAAATACATTAAATAGGTGGAAAATATATGCAGATTTTTTATTCTTTTCTTTTAACTTGGTGTGCGTTGGGATACTCCCCGTCCCGTGACAATGCATTGATTTGATGTGCGCAGAGCTTTGCCCGGCCCCGTGGAGATGTATTTTTGATTTGGTGTGGCGGGGCAAATACATTAAATAGGTGGAGAATATGTGCAAATTTTATTTATTTTTTCATTTTATTTTCGCAGAAAATATGTGGATTTTTTTCACTTTATATATTAATTTGAAAAAAAATAGTCTTAATATAGTAATTATTCGATCTCCAAATTGAATTTGGACTTCCATAAAATTCCAAACACGGTAAGTTATGTTTTCCTTTTAGGTTTGTAATTTTTAAACCAATCATACGGTTGCCAAGTGTCCTCACCTAAATATTGTCACTTCATGAATTCCAAATTTAATTTGGTTTCCTTTTTTTAATCTTTTTCCTATTCTTTTTAAACCAATCATACGCAAGGTAGTCAATATCGGTTGTACATGCCGATATTACAGGTTTTTATCGGAGATCGGAAAATACTTATACGATATCGAAAATATCGGTGATACAAAGACGGAACGATATTATTGGTTGTATAGGCCGGTACAGACTGATATATCGGTTTTACTTGTACACCGATAATATCGGTTTCGTGAATAAATTTTTCATCAACATGCATCTAGTCTTTACAGACAAGTACAATGTCAATAAGAGAAGGTAAAAATCCCTAATATTATATTTATAATATAAAATCAATGACTATATGGTAGGATATAAGATGGAAACTATATTTCGATTGCAAAGCAGGGAAATATAAAAGATAAATATGAAGGATAATAAAAAAGATTTACCGACATAATGGGACAACAATCACAACGCTGGCTAATAAACCATCTTGTATTTTGGATATTTGAGATATGTGTATGATTCTTTTCTTTTTTTTATTATGGTTTTATAATTATTTGAAATTATATATTAAATGATGTATCACCGATAAAAACTGATATTATCTTTTGTATAGTATCGGACCCGGTCGATACGATACCAATACACAATATTAACTACCTTGATCATACGTTGCGGCCAATAGGAAGTGAGGGTTTCCTCACCGCTCAACGTGAGAGCTTTATTTGTCAATACCTTTAGTCTTTAGATGTTGAATAAAACGGATTATCTCAAAAATGTCTATATACATTGGGAGATGGATAAAGAAGCAGACCTTGGAGATGGATAAAGAAGCAGCCCACGCAAGGTCTGCTTCTTTACAACTTGCGTCAAGGAGAAATTATATGTTCCATTTCCAAAAGGAAAATCCAAAAGAAGAGAAACAGAAAACCTTAGCCGGTTAAGTTAAAATGATAAGTTAAGAAATGAATAGAGATTTTTAAACTCGATTTTGCATCACATAAACTTGAAGCCGGAGAGCATGAAGTAAGTGTAAGATACGTGTACAAAGAAAAAGCACTTGTTCGAAAGAGTAAAGTGTCAAACACAAACGAAAAAAAGTGCAAACCGGGAGGGAAAAAAAACAAGTTAAAAGTGCTCAATCTACTCCCCATGCATACGTATACTCGTATGGCCTTCCGCCTTTGTGTGTGACCTTTGTATACCCTGGACCCATCATCTTTTGTGTTAGAATCTACTAACTTTCCATTCTCTAGTCCTTAAAGGCCAGTTTAGTTTTCTGTAACTCTTGAACATATAAAAAACATGTTCAAGAGTTACATGTTCAACCTTTTTCATTAATGCAACCTTTGCTTGAACATATAGGCTTTGCTTGTTCTTTTTTCCTTAATGCAACCTTTTTCATTTCGAAAAAAAAAAAAAAAACTTTCCATTCCGAGAATATCCTTGAGGTCTATCTCGTCATATTTTAGGCTTATTATTCATAATGCATCACATAACATTTCAAATTATTGTTTGCTTTTAATTCTTTATCAAAGAAAAGAAAATTGTTTGCTTTTAAATTTCATTCACAATAGAAGTATAGCAATGCTATTTATTGTAAATTTACTTGCCGGTTGCTTTTTATTTAACAACACCACAACGGATCATTGGATATATTGATTCTGATGATACTTGCTGAAACACTTAATAAGTATAAAATTTATTTTGATCAAAACCCCATTCATATTTTCCAAAGGATTGATTATGATACTGCTAAATCAAAAAAATTCCAAACAATAAATGTACGGAAAAAATTCCCTTGGTTGTCATCGACAGAGTAGAGCCTGATACATGTAAATCAGATCCGTTGTTCTCACATGCCAATTACCTCTCAATTTTTTTTTAAAGCCAATTACCTCTCAATTTTTTTTAAAGATTTTGTACATAAATCTTTTCAGATTTTTATTTTAATTTGATCTAGAATTTTGGCTTCGCCACACACTGACACCACCGGACCACCCCACTCAGTTTTGACAACACACTCCACAACTAAGCCACTAGAGGGACATTCAAGTCAGTATTTTGTACACTGTTCCTCCATAAATTCACCAACATTACAACCGTTGTACAAGGTTCTTTTTTTTTTTTTTGAAGCATTTGTACAAGGTTCTGATGTAGGCACAGTTTAATACGGCACATTTAAAAGAAAGGCAAATTTAACAGAACAGAATACATCAAGATACAGGGTAGCGCCATCAAACATGAATACGAAACCAAGGTTATTTACGTAAATTACACATCATCACATCAAGGATCCTCTTGCAAATGCCCATATAAATCCTTGACACACCTCCCCTGGAAGGCTTAAGTAAAACTTTCTTGGCCATCTCTCTCTCTTGGTGCTTTCTTTGCATCCCTACCACCTCCAACAACCAGGGTCTCCAACTGTTTATCATCATTCAGGTTTTTTTCTCTTACAAACATCTCTACTTTCATTTCTCTACTTGTTATTTAATCATGTAGTTTATCATCATTCAGGTTTTTTTCTCTTACAAACATCTCTACTTTCATTTCTCTACTTGTTATTTAATCATGTAGGAGTATAATTCTTCTTTCTTGCTTACTCACTTAGTTTCTTTGTTTATTTTGTTTTTGTGTTAACTACCTGCAGGCTTTTGTAATACTTCTAAGTTAAGATGATGGGACTAGAGAGATTTGTGGTGACAATAAAATCAAAACTGAAAGGATTGAAATCAGGATCATCATCATCAAAACACAACTACAACCATAAAGCTGCTACTTCGGCTAATTATTATGATAAGATAGATAAGAGTGAAAGTATGAGGATTGAAATCAGCAGTAGAAAAGCTCAGAAACTCATTCAGAAAACTCTTAAAATTGCTGATTCACCCATCAACAAAACTTATGCCTTTTGAATTCGATCAGCATACATGAAGAAGTTGTATTTTGGAATTATCATGCATCACACCATCATCACCATCAACATGTAATAATAATTATAATTCCTACTTGTCGAATTTTCTATATTTGGGTACTTGTTCTTCTTCTTGTTCTTTTTCACTTTTTAGGTAAGTCTGTAATCACCACTCAGATATATCGGGTTTCTAGTAGATAATACAAGGATTTTTCCATATTTAGATTTATTTCTCATGGCCTTTCCTATTTAGTTAATCATTTTTAATACTACTGGATTTCTAACTCTTTATATTTGTCATTATTTTCTTGGATGTATTACTTTATTAATCTCTCATTCTCTCAGTATGTCATATACTTAATCTATAGGGGTATATGCTAATCTTGGTACTACTATATCTTAACCATTAAATTAAGTCCAAATTGACTATTGACTTTTGACCTTTAGTTTTGAATTACTTTTGACTAACAAAAAAGTTACCTTTCTAAACCCGGCATGGGATTGTAAGCACCTGATGAGATTGCTGTTCACAAGCAGCTACAGTAGTGAAGATTGTTTGCGATTTGATAATCCTCGTAGAATTTAGCAACTTTGATTTAGTAGAAGTAAAGAAGATCCCAATGAAGTTATCATTTTCGTTTGAGTGGTCAATGGTAGTCAAAGATGGGTCAAGGATAGGATTTCATGTACCAGTAGCTTTAACAAACAGATCTGATCCAAAACATTAAAAAAAATACACAAAATTGGTTTAAAAGACTAAAATCAACAATTTTCGGTTGAAAAATATATCTAGATATTATTTAAATGAACAAAAACGTAAAAATAGCCAGGATTTAAACAGTTTTATCCTGCCCATTTTCAAATATTTTTTCTTATTTTTAATTTACACAGGATGCATCCAGTTTCATCATCGCTATTTTTTAAGTTTAAGCCATGATGAATCCAGTTTCATCTTTGCTATTTTTTTTGTGTCCATTTCACCCGTATTAATTTTTACTCGTCCATTAAAACCGTGTTTTAATTTTTTTTGGATAAATAACTCATTTTCCGTAAAAAAAATATATTAAAAGATTTCTTGAAATTAGGGGTGTGCAACGGACGGACGGTTGCGGATTAGGGGTCACCCGCAACCAATCCGTCAAAGTTGCGGATTTAGAAATTCAAACCGTGTCCGGTCCAATCACCTGCAGATTTCACATCCGCGGATCAGCGGGTGATACGGACCGGTTGCGGATTAACCGTGGATTCACTCAAGAAAAAAAAAAAGTTAAAAATAAATAAATACTAAGATCAAAAACAAGAATTTAGGGGGGTTAGACGCGGCTAGCCCTGCCGCCCAGCTTGCCATTGCCAGAAGCACCCGTGGTGAGTAAACTTATTTTTTTGTTTTCTTTTTGAAGTGTTCAGTATCGATTTTTGAATTTATATTCTCTATGCATAAGCTAAGCTTCTCTGCAAGTTCTTCAAAAGAATCCGAAAATTTAGTTTTTGTTTCAGTTAGAATTATAACATTAAATTTCTTCATTTTGTGTTAGTACAAAATCTTTCTTGCATTTCTGTCAGTTGCACACAACGAGCAGACCAACAGTCTCTGTACCTTTTTACATAAGACAACAACCAATATTATCCTTAGTAATTTTATTAAATACCCTTATTACCCTACGGTGCGGTTTAATCCGCGGATTTACAAAACCAACCGCAACCAAACCGCTAAACCATGCGGATTTGAAAACTCAACCGTGTCCGACCCATACACTATTGCGGATTGGTTTTCACCCGCAATTTTGCGGACGGTTGCGGGTGATAACCGCGGTTTCGGTTTTTCTGCACACCCCTACTTGAAATGGTGTTCATGAAGAAAAGACTCTAAATATCCATGCAAGAATGACTCAAGCCCATGATATACAAATGCTTCATGACAAGAGCGCTTTTGGGTAAACTACTTGTTATTAGGCAATATATGCAAAATAATTGCATTAAAGGGGTTTCATGCTATTGCGGCCAAAGAGATACACAAAATTGGTCAAAAAGACCAAAAACAAGAATTCCTGGGTGAAATAGATTTCTAGCTTTAGATACTGTTTATATAGCCAAAATTCAGAAAAATACTGTTTAAATAACCAATTTGGATATTTCACCCAGGAAAATAAAATAAAATATGGTTTACCTAAAATAACCCTTATGATTTAAACTCACAGAAAGGTTCTCTTCTCTTTTCTCTCTTGTCACCTTCTTCTTCTCCAGAAGGATTTTTTTTTTTCGTTTTCGGATCTTGAACGATTTTATTCAAAACTGATTTTGTGCAATTTTAATTTCGTTTTCGTCTAATTGAAAGTTTGATATAAATTTTACACCATCAGTTCGTGATGATACCTTTCATTTCCATGGCTGTAATCAATGGATTAAGATGGGTTTTCAGTAGAGTTGGTGTCGTGATATTAGCACAGATTTGTGAGGGTTCGATGTTTGCAAAACTGCCTCCCTAAACAAAACGATGAGACGGAAGAATGGATGGGTCGATATGGTGGCAGTTGTGGTTAACAACATTAATGGATTTCAGGGGTTCGTTATCGGACTGAAATTACAGCAACAACGAACACGGATTTTGGGAGTTTAGTTTGTGGAATCGAGGTAACAAAATGAAAAAATCGCTCAATTCCTCTCTTTGGCATTTTATCAGACAACTTGTGTTGGAATTGAAATTTTATATTTTGTGAATCTGTATTTATCTGTTTTTCAGTTTGGGGAGGTAGATATTGATAGTTCATTGATTGCTAGTCATTCTTCTGTTGCTGAAGAAATTATTATGGTCAATAATGGATGTCTGTGTTGTACTGTGAGAGGGGATTTAGTTAAAATGTTCTTGGAATTGGTTAAGAAGAAGCGAGACAAATTCGATCATATCGTTATTGAAACAACAGGTTTGTGAATTTCATTTGAATTGTTTTAAAATGTAGTTTGGCAGTAGGAACTAGTGCACATATGCTTGATGGTTTTCTCAAGCTAGTTGGTTTCAAGGGAAATTTATGATTGTGGTAGCTTTAATGTTCTGTATCTGCAGGTCTTGCAAAACCATCTCCTGTGATTGAAATGTTTTGCACTGATGAAATACACTCCAAATATGTGAAACTCGATGGAGTTGTTACCTTAGTTGATTGTAAGCATGTGACACATCATTTGGATGAAGTTAAACCAAGTTTTACTAATTTGGGAGCATCTGTTTCTCGACAAATTTGGAGGCATTCGTTGCATGGTATCAATAGCATGGAACATATCAAACAAGCTAAGTTTGGATTTGTCGACATGGACTTTGTTCTCGGTGTTGGAGGATATGATCTTGATAGGTCAGTAACTATGTTACATCCAGCATTTGCTCTGCTCTCTTTGTATAGAGTCTATAGACTAATCCGCTCCTGGATTTTGGTTTCGTTTCCTTACATTTTGAAATTTGTTCTTTTTTGAATTTTTACAGAATTGAGTATGAAGTTAAGGTAGATAAACCCCAGTGCTCACGTCATCAGCACGATTCTCAGCATGGTAATAATTTTTTTAATGTTCTGTATTCAAAAATGGTGTCGTCTCAAAAAGAATGTGAGTTTTACCGTTTTTCCCTTTGTTTTCTATGGCAGGAGTTTGGAAGGTGCTGCTGATATTTGCACTGCGGAGAAACATGAGCAGAGGGACTCCAGTTGGACCCAGTTGCATTTAGTGGAGAAGGACGGACACGAGGAATCGATGTTGTGGCCGGATTTGGCAGAATTTGTATTTGGAAGTTCAAATTAGTAATATGTACTAGATTGGGCCCTTGCAGTCACTTAAGAGAAAACAATTTTTGTAACTGGTTTCATCAGGATGTAACATATTTTGTACATTCCCTTCAGTGTTCACTGTAAAAATTGAATGTGTTGATTTAGTTTAATTGTACACTCTAAAAACAGTTTTTGGCCAGGCTAGGATGTAACTGGGTTTCATCCAAGCCTGGTTACATTCTGACAAAAAATTGCAATTTTGTACAGGCTAGGATGTAACCGGGTTTCATCCAAGCCTGGTTACATTCTGACAAAAATTGCAGTTTTGTACAGGCAAGGATGTAACCGGGTTTCATCCAAGCCTGGTTACATTCTGAAAAAAAATTGCAGTTTTTTACACGCAAGGATGTAACCGAGCTTCATCCAAGCCTGGTTACATTCTGACAAAAAATTGCAGTTTTGTACAAGCAAGGATGTAACTGGGTTTCATCCAAGCCTGGTTACATTCTGACAAAAAAAATAATATTTTCAACCTGCAAATCTAATCATTTTCTGGCTAACATATTCAAACACATATGCAGATTGAAGATAACCTATACTGATATAATTGAAGTATATGCAATTTTCAGTAAAAAAATTATATTTAATTAACCTGCAATTAAGATATAGACGAATCCCTGATCATAAATGTATGTGAAGATAGAGTTCCACAAAATAAAAGTACTTCTAGATGAACTACATTAATAAAAAAAATTCTAACGACCTATTTTGCTAAACAACCTAAATACATCAAACTTTCCAGAAATTATTCTCATCATTGAGGATTTCATATGCGATATCTATTTTCCATCCACATTCACATCATCCATTTCGCCATCCACATTCACATCATATATATTCCTTTTGCTTGAGTCGCCACCCCATGTTCACATCATGCCTATTCTTGGTACTTCTTTCAGCACCAACACCCTTCTTGATATTGCTTCCTGCAAAAATTTAAATCAAAATCAGTTAAATCCTATTTTCAAGTTGGATGAAAATCAGCTTCATTTAAATATGGATGAAAATCAGCTTCATCCTATTTTCTGCAGGTATCAGATGAAAACCAGATACATCATATATATTAGAGCTAGATGAAACTCAGTTTCTATATGTTAAGCGGGATTAAATACCATGAATATGAAACATAAAAACAGTTTAAGCGGGATTAAATTAGTTTCCATCCCAATCTTAAATCAGATGAAACCAGTTTCATCCTAGTTTAAAATGGGTAAACCCAACCTAAAACACAATGAAACTAGTTTCATCCCAGTTATAAACGTGTGAAACCAAATTCAACATAGTCTAAACACACAATGAAACCAGTTTCATCCGAGTTAAAATGGGTGAAGCCAAATTAAACCCAATTTAAGACACGATGAAATCAGTTTTATCTCAGCATAAAATAGAAATTCAACCAACCTACAAAACAATGTCAATATGAAAATTTAAAACAGGATGAACCCAAATTATTCCAATCAAGATAAACATGGAAACCAGTTACATCCTATCAAATTTAACTTAAAGTTAGATGTAAACCAGTTACATCCTAAATACACCAACAAATGCATTCTTACAAACACCTGTTGAGCATGAGTTCGATTATGCCTATTCTTAGAATACAATTCATATAACCAAATGCAAACTATTTTCATCAAAAACATAGAATTCATATAACAGATGCAATCCAGTTTCATCCAAAACATAAACATAAAATTATTTACAACAACCCAACTAAAATCCAATTACATCCAGTGAAATGAAAATAAAATCAAGCAATTCAACAATTCAATCATACGATTCTGAAATTAAAATCAGAACATAGTTAGGGTTTGGAAACTTACGATTTCTAGGAGATATTTTGTGAAATTAATAGATCGAAACCCTAATTAAGTTAGAAATCTTTCATGTTGCAGTTGGTATCGGTGTTTTGCAGACGGCGGCGAAACCAAATTCAACTATGCTGATACTGTTGATGTCGTTTGTTAGTGAGGAGACGATGGAGAAACTGATTTTCTGATAATATTAATGCTGGTGGTGGTTGTGGTGTCGATGATGGTTTTATGGAAAACGTGATATGGTCGATGACGAAGGAGTTTGAGGTGGTGGAGATGGTAGCAGTGGTCGTAATAGAGAAAATTGATGTTATCAGGTTTTGTGAGAAGATGAAGAAGAAGAAGAAGAAGAAGAAAGAACGATGGTGGGTTTTTTCTTTTCTCATCTTACATGTCCATATGGCCCACAAAACTAACACTTTTGGCTATATAGCCCATTTTTTGAAAGAGATAGGGGTTGAAAACAATGAAACGGGGAGAAAAGTAAGCCAACAAAAAGAAAGATATCTAAAATAATATTCATGTGATGTGATCCTCTAAATACCAACTCCATCGATCTTGGTTTCCCACTTTTAAACGACGGTTTACTGATCCTTCGGCTCTTCAAATAGCATGACTTTATAAGTTTTCTTTCTTCCCTAATAGTGACCTTATCAACACTTGGCTCATCCTTTCCTATTGAGCCACATGCAGATCATCAGTTACAATAAAACATAGGGTTATTTAACGTTTGGTACCCAGTAAATGTTCAGTACCTAGCTTTGGTACCCAATATTTGAAATATTAAGGGTTGGTACCTAAACTTACCGTTGACCGTCAAGGACCATGTTTGACCTGACATTTTCTTAATTTTTGATTTTATAATTTCATTTTTATTAATTATTATTCAAGTTTCCGTATTTGTCCCTAACTAGTGTACCCGATTCCGTTTTTAAGGCATAAGTTACCGATTCCAATTTCCACTCATTGTTTCTTCTTACTAGCGGCAACACTGGTTCCTAGATCCATTCTCCTCCGCTAATCAAGATGCTCCTTCTTCGTATTTATAGTTCCTGAATATTCAGAGAAGCAAAAAAATAAAAGAATAAAATAAGAAGCCATTAAAGAAAAAGACTAAAGACTGACTTGAGCTGTTACCAATTCAACAAAAGAAAGGTAAGAAATTCAATTCAAAACTTGGGTTTTCTCTTTTCTGTAGAAATTATCGCAATTGAAGTTTGGGTTCTTATTGAGGATTTTAGATCTAAGTCTTGTGAAGATGGAGGGAATATGTAGATAAAACCATACATTACGGTGGTGGTGAGCTTTAAATAAGATGTGGGGGATGGAGATTTTATGGAGAGATATAGATTGTTGATCAAATAGAAGGGGTGATGTTAAATGGAATCACCAGCACTTGAAGGGACTTTAGATCGATGGCGTTATGTGGTCTTCTTGGCTACCCATTAGCTTGCGTAGATGGATATTTACCCAATTTTGACGTGGATTAATGGGGTCAATTACTAAGATTTCAGATGTAAAATGAGATGACAATCAATGGTCCCGTATACTTTATTCTCATTCATCTCAGTGGAACGATTCCTAGTGCAACTTCAATGGAATTTGGGTGTTTTCTATTTGAATTGTATTATAAAACTTTGGCGCTTGGAATCTGAAACTGCAACAAGAATTATGTGTTAGCGGTGGTAGTTCATCCATGAATGTAGAGGGGTTTGGTTCTTACAGGTCCGATTAAAGCTTTAGAGATAGTGCAGGCTCATTTGGGGCAGGTTGATTGAGCAAAAAAATTAGTAATGGTTGGTTCTCTTACTGTGAGTTGTTTGGTCGCGATTAAGAAAAAAATTGGCAGCAACAAGGCTAGGTTCCAAGACAGATGGTAATTTGCTGAATCAATGGTTTCAGTGGGGTTGTGAATTTGCATTTAGAAATCAACCATTACTAAGTGTGTAAATAATAATAAATTTAAGGGTATAATTGTAAAATCGTGAAATTTATTGCAAAATATGAATTAATTTCTGGTCAAACGGTAACTTTGACGGTCAACAGTTGGTCTAGGTACCAACCCTTAATATTTCAAATATTAGGTACCAAAGCTAGGTATTGGACATTTGCTGGGTACCAAACGTTAAATAGCCCTAAAACATATTTGTAACAATAAAACATATTTGTACCAAGAAGAATACTAATACTATAAAATATTTTCTGATTTGGACATTTAACTAAATTAATAACATCGTTAAATTACAGATTTAGAAAAATATTCTACTTAAAAGCTATTCTAGTATTCGTCTAAAGCATGGTGTTTAATTTTTCAAAATCAAGATATAAAACCTCAACCGATTATTCAAAGACTACTATAGGGATCCTTCGGACTGACAACCCCATGAAAATTGGTAACCACTGCAGCAATCTTGTTTTTTGATGTAACATTATACCATGTCTTTTGAAGTTGCAACAAATTGCATGACTTCTAAACAGAAATTCTCACGCAAAATACTATAGAGATCTCTTAAAGTGATTAAGATGATCACTCAAAATTTCTCTCTATCTGTTTATGTAGGAGCGGAATATCACAACAAATGATAACTTACGAAATTGTGAAGAGAAAATACATTTTACGAGCAAAGAATATTTTGCGAGCAAGAAGGACATTTTGCGAGCAAAGGAAGCCACGAAGGTTCGCAAGATAATCTTCAAATCCGAAATGGCGGGACAACACAACTGTCATCTATTGTAAAATCATATAAATAGAAGAATTAATTGGGGGATATGGGAATTAATTGGGGGATATAGCTACGGGACAAAATAGGTGTCCCAATAGCAATTCTGGGTGACCCCCTATGTAATTATTTTTTTAATTCCTAATCTAGCCCCCACTAATTAGGATTAGTGATTAAGTATAATTAGTAAAATGTTAAGTATTTGGGGGATAAATTAGTGTGTATTTTTATTTGTGTTTGGGTGAGAGTAGAAGGAGGGAAAAAAATATTTGAGAGGAATTTCTTTTTTTGAAAATGGGAAGATGATTGTGATGAGATAATTACTGATAATAAGAGGTTGAAAAATTGATTTTTTTTCTTTGAATCCACCATTGTTGCAGCTGAAAAAGCTTGGTGCCGGCAAGGTATTCAACCAAAAACTCATGCCGGCAATTGTTGGAAATGTTCATAAATTGTTTGCCACTATCCGGGGGGGTTCGGGGGGCATAGCTCTCTCGTTACGATTTTTTTCCTGGTTTTGATCTTCTGAATGTTGATTTTTTTCTGGTTTTGAACAGTACCGGCATGGTAATAGTTTTTTTCGAGCGTGCGTGCACATTTAGGCATAGTATTTTGCTTAAATACCTATCTTAGGAACGTAATGAAAAGTATCCAGAATGTTGATTTTTTTTTTCACTTGACTACCGGCATTGATAGGAAATTATCGGGCATGCCGTATCGTGTTCCGCATATGGTCTTCATCAATTCCGGCATGGTATTCCTCACTTCCATTTTGAATTTTCCTGGCTTTAAAAAGCTTGGTGCCGGCATGGTCGGTTGTTATGAAGACCATCGGTATTGTTTTCCTAAGCATAGGAAATAAATATGAAAACTATGCTTGGAAAAAATACCTTATGGTCTTCATATCAACGACCATGCGGTACCAAGCTTTTAAAGACAGGGAAAATTCAAAATGGAAGTGACGAAGACCATGCCGGAATTGATAAAGACCATATGCCGGAACACAGTACTGGCATGGTCTTCATCAATTCCGGCATGGTCATCATCACTTTCAGCATGATCTTCATCACTTCCGAATAAAAAAAAAAATTCGTTTCCAAAGTGAGGTGAAGAGAATTTGATATAGAGTGGGGAGAGTTTAGAATTTGAAAGGGAATGGAGAATATTTGGGTTTCAAAACACTACCCCTAAATAAGATTAATAAGAAGTGGAGATGGAAATGAGGGATATGATTTAGATTTTTGATTTTAAGTTTTTAATTTTTATTTTGAGGGAAGAAGTGGAGATGGAAATGGGGGATATGATTTTGTTTTTTGATTTTAAGTTTTTTTATTTATTTTGAGGGAAGGGTATTTTAGTATATTCATAACCAAAAGTCACCCCTTAGCACACACCATGGGTTGGGGGAAGTAATTCATATCCCCCAATTAATTCTCATATCCCCCAATTAATTCTTCTATAAATAGCCATTTAGGCATGAGAAGTAGGGGAGGTCTTTTTTAGAGGGAGAGATAATTTTAGGAGGAGAGAGAAAATTTTTAGAGAGATTTTATTTTCTTTATCATCTTCTTCCCCAAAAATTCTAGAGTTCCAAATATTCTTTAATGGAGTCTCAATTGTAAAATCATGTAATTACATACAATCACTAGTGAAGCACCGTGGATGTAGATCACATTGATCGAACCACGTAAAAATCTTTGTGTCCTCTTTATAATTTTAGTATTTTAATTCTTAGTTTCATATCAAGAATAATTAGATTTAGGAATCATTTTAATGGATTCTATTGAGGGTGTAGTTGTGAGATAATCCGCAACTACATAATTGGCGCTAGAAACAGGGAATATCACAACAAATGATAACTTACGAAATTGTGAAGAGAAAATAAATTTTACGAGCAAATAATATTTTGCGAGCAAGAAGGACATTTTGCGAGCAAAGGAAGCCACGAAGGTTCGCAAGATAATCTTCAAATCCGAAATGGCGGGACAACACAACTGTCATCTATTGTAAAATCATATAAATAGCCATTTAGGCATGAGAAGTAGGGGAGGTCTTTTTTAGAGGGAGAGATAATTTTAGGAGGAGGGAGAATTTTTTTAGAGAGATTTTATTTTCTTTATCATCTTCTTCCCCAAAAATTCTAGAGTTCCAAATATTCTTTAATGGAGTCTCAATTGTAAAATCATGTAATTACATACAATCACTAGTGAAGCACCGTGGATGTAGATCACATTGATCGAACCACGTAAAAATCTTTATTTCCTCTTTATAATTTTAGTATTTTAATTCTTAGTTTCATATCAAGAATAATTAGATTTAGGAATCATTTTAATGGATTCTATTGAGGGTGTAGTTGTGAGATAATCCGCAACTACATAATTGGCGCTAGAAACAGGGAAAGATTAAATGGATTTATCCTTCCTGTAACTTGTTGGATCAACAATTTCGTTTAATAATTGGTCCTCTTCTCTCTCTACTATTTTCTCTCTACTATTTTCTCCCCCAATTTCACTTTCTAGAAAATTCAATCTGAAACGGTAATGGCGTCTTCCAGAAGTAGATCCAATAATGGAGTAGAAAACGGATTTAAAGATTTAATATCATCTTCAGGGAGATGTTATGATTCAATCAACTAAGTCCGCGTCTCAGATAGTTTAATAATTCGAAGAAAAATGAGGTTATGCGAAGTTATGGTTCAATCTAGAGGTAATTTATACTAAAATCAATGATTAGTATAAGTCAGCTAGTGGAAAACGAGAAGCTCGGATTGGTAAACTCAGATCTGTTGTCAAAATAAATCTGCGAAGTAGAGTCAGTGCAACTTCGTAGCATTTAAAATCCAAGTTCGCAGCATCAGTTTGCATAATATCAGTTCGCAGTATAATATATATATTGGTTCGCAGTATATATACTATTATAGTATTTCATTTGTTATACTATAATCCAAGTTCGCAGCAGCTTATACTATTCAGCATCAGTTCGCATATCCTGGTTCGCGGTATATACGAAGCAATCTAAGGAATTAGATTGTGAAGAAGCTGTTGAATCATCAAATGAAATTATGGTTCGCAGTATATACTATAAGTTGTTGAATCATCAAATGAAATTATATATTATGGTTCACAGCAAACTAAGAAGGAAGCAAAAAGGAAAGTACAAACTAAGAAGGAACCATAATATATAATTTCTACAGTTCAAGGAAGCAAGAGACGGAACTAAGAAGGAATTGGCAGCAAACTTACGAAAGAGATTATCCAAAGAATTTTATCATCGTGGATTCGAATTTTACGAACCTTCGCAAATTTGCAGCAATAAAGAAATATCTTCGCAAATATTTACTTTGCGAATATTCGCAAGACCAACACTACTACTCTTTTACACTTCGCAAATGTTTACGTTGCGAACATTCACATCACTAATACTTTGCAAATGTTCGTTTACTTCGCAAAAGTTCGCAAAACAGCAGAATTCTATTTCGCAAGAGTGGGCTAGAATAACTGGTATGCTATGAGAACATGCAAGACGATGCTAGCTTCGCAAGCAAATCACATACTTCGCAAGAGACAACAACGACTCACATAAAAGCTAAGTACCTCTTTCCTTAAACATTTTATTTGCTTACGAAAAATAAAAGATTTTTGATTTGATTTACAAAAAGCGATTCAATCACACAATTACAAAGATGATACAATTTCAAAGATCTCAAGATTTCACAATTACAAAAGAAACCGAGAAAAACATCTCGCACAAATCAATTTATATTTTTCTCTTGAAAAATTTACTTTATTTCCAATGATATGATATTCGACATGGAGAGTAGTAGCTGGCAAACCTTTATGGCAAATACTCGTAAAAGGCAAAGCACCTCAGTGTGTCATATGAGGGGGTACCTATTAGGATCATTTCCATGGAAAAATATTTGTCAAGAGAGATGAAATAGATAATACAAAGGAAATCAAAACAAACAAAAAGATTTTGAAGTAGCATATAAATAAAAAATAAGAAATTTTGATAAAAGAAATGTTGAATACTAATCTAAATTTTTATTTGCATTACAGCATAGCATGAGGCAAATAACATGGAGTGAGAGTTTCGCATGATAGGTTCGCAATACTTCTTACATTTAGAGGATTAAGTACTTCTTATACTTCTTAAGGATACTTCATACTTCTTATATATTTCGAGGATTAAGTACTTCTTATACTTCTTCAAGGATACTTCATACTTCTTATACTTCAATGGTTGATACTTCTTATTTACTTCGCAACATTAGGGACTTCGCAAAAGAATAGAGGCAAGTATATACTTTTCAAGACTAGTATTCTTTAGCTCGTTCCTTCATCAACAAAGATCAAAGACTACTCCAACAACCACAACAAGTGATTTTTTCTTAAAGATCGCTCTTCAAGCAATATTCAAGAAAAAAGAGGCAAGATGTAGGAGCGGAATATCACAACAAATGATAACTTACGAAATTGTGAAGAGAAAATACATTTTACGAAATTGTGAAAGAAAATATTTTACGAGCAAAGAATATTTTGCGAGCAAGAAGGACATTTTGCGAGCAAAGGAAGCCACGAAGGTTCGCAAGATAATCTTCAAATCCGAAATGGCGGGACAACACAAATGTCATCTATTGTAAAATCATATAAATAGCCATTTAGGCATGAGAAGTAGGGGAGGTCTTTTTTAGAGGGAGAGATAATTTTAGGAGGAGGGAGAATTTTTTTAGAGAGATTTTATTTTCTTTATCATCTTCTTCCCCAAAAATTCTAGAGTTCCAAATATTCTTTAATGGAGTCTCAATTGTAAAATCATGTAATTACATACAATCACTAGTGAAGCACCGTGGATGTAGATCACATTGATCGAACCACGTAAAAATCTTTGTTTCCTCTTTATAATTTTAGTATTTTAATTCTTAGTTTCATATCAAGAATAATTAGATTTAGGAATCATTTTAATGGATTCTATTGAGGGTGTAGTTGTGAGATAATTCGCAACTACAGTTTATTGTTTCACGGTACTTCTTGAACCATATTGGTGCATACACTTATCGTCGAGGGTTATTAAATAACCAGCAATGGACTTGGCTAATGAGCTTGTAGATAGGTGGGGCATAATGTAAAACGTGATCGAATCCATTCGTGTACTATCAGGAATAGTAAGAGAAGATAAGTCATCTGTGAACATCAATTGGATCCAACAGAGTGGGGTGTGGGTCTAACAGTAATAAATTGATGAGTGGGGTTCCAGCAGACCTGCCAAAAGTTAATGAGGAATCGAATCAGAAATAACTTCCTGCGCTGCAGCCTTGCCCGTGCACTGAATCTGAGTGGGTCTCACAACAACTTGCAATAACATCCCGGTGTCCAAAAACAGACTTGAATGGTTCTTAAGACTTTCTTTTGTGTCGCGACGAAAACAGGAGATAATATGGGTATGGGAGTTGGGACGTCCCCTCACAGCTAAATTAGTTACCGACACGCACATTAACTGAAGCGTTTGTTTGTGGTATGGTTGGCTATTCTATTTCTCCTAGCGTACGAAGATTATTGAATCGCCACATTCAGATAAAGAAAGAATAATAATCAATTTTGTTAGACGTTTAAAAGAAAATTTATGTCAAATTATAGAAAAAAGGAAGAAAAAAAATTGATCCCGAATGGGATGTCCGGGTTGCAGCTAAACAAAAGAAATGGAGGCAGCACCTCGTCTAAATTGAGTCCGATTTCGTGAACACTCTTTTGCATGGACCACGAGTGCTTCCGACTTTACATAACATCTCAATCTTATCATTTGATTTAATATCGATAGTTATATGATGAACGAGGGATGAAATTATGAGCATCCAATAACAAAGCCCAACAAGAGATTCTTTTGGGCATGAGTCCCTCCCAAGCTAATTCTCAGATAGTGTTCGATTGCAGCTCTTGGCCGGTAGTTCTTCCGTTTGAATTGTAGTGTCAGCTTTGATAAAAATGCAGAGACGCATTCCAAAACTAGTTCTTTCTTGCACGTAGCACCCCGTCATATAGTTCAGCATGTGGATTGTGGAAGAATTCTATTATTGGGGCCGTAGGGGCTTAAAATACTAATTGCAACTCAAACATGATAGGGGAGACCTCATCCATATAGAATATCAAAAATACCCTTACCCTTAAATCAATCAAAATCTAACTTTTTTAATCAATTATCTTCTCCTTCTTTTCCTCTTCTTAATCATATATCATGATGAACATGATGATCATTATATCAACTTAGATCTATTACTCTTTTTCCTCTTTTCTGCTTCTCCATCGCATCACGATGTCATAAAAACAAAAAACTAAGAAAACCCACCAAAATGTGTATAACTTCGATTGCCAAAATGCTTCGATAAATTAGAGTTTAAAAAAATAAATTTCTGAAATTCTTTACGGTTGGGAGTTCTTCTTAATTTCCCAACCATAAATCTTACTTTACGTCTTAGAAAATAGGATTTCCTAGCCGTAATTTGGTTTACGGTTTGGACAATTAAAATTCACGGACGTAAAATATTGTTTACGGTTAGGAAATCCTAACCATAAGCGATTCTGATAATCAGGAAAAGAAAATAAAAACAGAGGTTGGGTTTCGGTTAGGATTTGTTAACCGTAAAGCATAAATACGGTTGGAAAAAATAAAATTCCCAGTCGTAGATGTCGTTTACGGGTTAGAATTTCCTAACCGTAAGTTGACAAAAAAAATCCAGAATGAAAATATTAGCATTTTAATTTTATACTCAATCTTGGAATGAGTACTAGTTTATTAATGAGTAACTTTATACTCGATTTCTAAAAGAATATCAGATCATACTAGATTCTATCGGATCATGCTCAATTCTACAATTTTATACTCAATTTCAAAAAGAGTATAAATTCATACCCGATTTCAAAATGTGTATAACTTTATACGCGATTTCAAAATGAGTATAACTTTATACTCGATTTCAGAATTAGTACAACTTTATACTCGATTCCGAAAAGAGTATAAGTTCATACTCAATTTAGGACAGAGTATAAAGTGATAAAATGACTAAGTTCATTCTCTGGTCATAAAATGAGTGCAAGTATATATTCAATCTAAAAATATTTCACCTATATACTCATCATTTCATAAGGAGTAGAGCTCATTACGGCTGAGAAATGTTAATGTCTTAGCCGTAAATCAGGTACACGGACTAGGAAATCCTAGCCGTAAATGTATGTTTACGGTTAGGATATTCTAGCCGAATATACCACACCACCTGTATGTTTTTTATGTTACGGCTTGGTCGACCTATCAATTTCTTAGACGTAATTGGAAAAGCGATTAAGAAACCCATACATATATATTTACGGTTGGGAAGTACCTAGCCGTATATTACTCTGATAACCAAAAAGCAATTGACTCCTAGTTATGGCTAGGTATTTTGTATGTAACCCAGCCGTAATAGACTCAGGTGAATATGGGCAATATAACGGCCAGAAGTTCTTCACTTCCTAACCATTAATTGTATTTACGACTGGGAGTTCCTCAGTTTCCAACCATGGTTATCTATTTACGGCTGGTTCGACACATTTTCCTAGCCGTAACGGGTAAAAAACTCAGATTTTGCTTTGATTTTTAACGGATTTTAATCGATAAAATTGTTATTGGGAGTTGATTATAAGGTTTTCCAGAGTATGGTGACGAAGGCTTTCATCATTTTTCTTCAAAAAAATTCAAAAAAATTTCACCTAAATCACCCTTTTTCCTTCTTCAAAATCCGAGAAAATCAAATTTGGATTTGTAAAAAATTAATGATTTAATTAGTTTAATCCATTCACTAATACTGATTAGTTAGCTTAATCATTTTAATTAGCACTAATCAATTGAGGGTAGATTAGGCATTACAAAAAATAAGATAAGGGGTTCTATGAATTACTATTTCATGACCCCATGAAACCCCAAAAAACTCACCCATTTAAAGAACGCGCAATTGGGGGATGCCCAATCTAATTGGGGGATATTGGTTACTTCCCCCAACCAATGATTTCTGCTAAGGGGTGACCATTTGATATGAAAGTACTAAAATACCCTTTGGTTAATTAAAATTCTTTATGAAAAGACTGTTATACCCTTTTCCCTAAAACATAAATTCTCAAAACCAAATCATTTATCCCCCATTTACACTTAGGTTTAGGTTTTTGAATTATTTTTTTCTTCCATCTTCTTCTTCATCCGATTAATCATGCCTCCTCGAAAGAAATCAAAAGCCCAATCGAATTCAAAATCGATTGTTCAACACAAACAACAAGAAATAATCAATCTGATTGTCGAAGAAGAAGAAGAAGAAGAGGAGGAGAACTCGGACAACCAACCTCTCGTAAACATGGCTTATGTGAGAAGGTTAGTGATTTTGAACTAGTTTACAGTAGTGGTTTTAGCTTAGAATCGCGAACCTTAACTCAAACAGCTGAGTTTCAGTGATTTCCGGCATTGATATTTGTATGACTACAATGCTGGTACAAAGTAACGACATAGAATTAAGGTTGAAGCCAACGCCGATAGATAGTTACGGCAATTATTTTAGTATGAATGCTATGCCGGTATTGAGTTACAGAATCACCTGAAAATGAATGTTTTGTCCCGGCATTGATTTTAGGTTGACTTCAATGCCGGTAGTATGTCACGGCATTGATTTGAATTTATTCGTGTATGCTGGCAATCCACTTTAAGTACACAGGAAAACCCTTGGAATTTTTTATCAATACCGGCATATAATTTAGGTTGAATACGATGCCGGTACAAAATTTGTATTTTACGCAGGTGGTCTGGGGGGATCCGGGGGGCGTAGCTCCTCCCGGCTGTGTTCGACCTGCCGGCACAATCATTTAATTTTTTTCTACGAGAAAATTGAATTTCATTGCGTTTTGAATTTTTTTTCCGGTTTTCAATCCACTGCCGGAAAAATCATTTAATTCTCGAGCATGCCGGTACTGCTACCGGCATGGTATGTTGCTTGAATTTCTATGCCGGCACATGATGTAAAGTATCCAGAAACTTGAAGAAAAAGATTTCACTTGAGTACCGGCATTGATATATTTCTATCGAGCATGCCGGCACTTAGTTACGGCATTGAATGTTAGTTACCAAGCATGTCGGTACCATTTTCCGGCATGGTCTTCATCAATTCCGGCATGGTCTTTGTTGGTGTAAAATTAATCACCCCAATAATCTTCGAAATTTGTATTTGTTGATCGAATCTCCACCGTTTCTTTATTTCTCCAAAACTTTAGATAAAAAATGAGGGGGGTACCTGCAAAGACACTCTGATGCTTAAGTCATAGAGAGTTCTAGACAGGTTTTTTTAGAGGAGAAAAGGAATTGGGATTGTGTACCTTTTGAGTTGGATTTCATCCTCTATTTATAGGCAGAAACCAAATCTAGTTGTTATGATTTGTGGTTATCTCAAATAACCACCAAGATTTACCTTTATCTTATGAGATTTGTAGTTATCTTAAATAACCACTTAGATTTGTACTTATCTCCACAATATTTGTGTATATCCTTGAAGATTCATGTTTATCTTCATCATATTTGTGCATATCTTGAAAGATCCATGTCTATCTTGGCAAGATTTGCATTTATCCAAGAAGATCTATGTTTATCTTCATAGATCTGGATATATCTTGAGAGATTCCAGGCTATCTTCCCCAGATTCATAATTATCTCAAAATATCTATGTTTATCCCTTTGAGATTTGTATTTATCTTTAATGGTTTCCATAATAAACCATCGGGCTACCTTGATAACCCAGCCGGGCTTCATAAGCCATTTTCGGTTTATCTTAATAAACCACTGGGTTACCTTGATAACCCAACCGGTCTTCATAAGCCATTTTCGGTTTATCTTAATAAACCACTGGGTTACCTTGATTACCCAGCCGGGCTTCATAAGACATTTTCAGTTTATCTTAATAAACCACTGGGTTACCTTGATTACCCAGTCGGGCTTCATAAGCCATTTTCGGTGTATCTTAATAAACCACTGGGTTACCTTGATTACCCAGGCGGGCTTCATAAGCCATTTTTGGTTTACCTTAATAAACCACTGGGTTACCTTGATATCTGTGGGGCTTCATAAGCCATTTTTGGTTTACCTTAATAAACCACTGGGTTACCTTGATAACCCAGCCGGGCTTTATAAGCCATTTTTTGTTTTGAGGCGCATGTGTGCCCCGCACGTACACCATTTTATGATGGTACAAACAGTCTTCATCACTTCCGACGATTTAAGAAAAATTATTTCTGACAAGACTTGAAGTTCCGACATTCATTTTAATTAATTTTTCTATGCCGGTATTTAACTTTGGAAAGCAGTGCTTCTTGTATGTTTTCATGCAGTACCGGCATAGTTTTTGGTTGCTTTCTATGCCGGTATTGGCTTCAAAATGGGGAATATCGCCCTACCGGCATTGTCGTTCTATGAATACTATGCCGGTAAAGTGTGTTCCGGCATTGTATTCATACTTCTTCAATGCCGGTACATAGGTTTTTCGGATGAAAAAATGGCGGTTTCAAAGAAAAAAAATCAAATTTTCAACCTCTTAGCAGCTTTACCTGTGTGTTGGGATGCTTGTATGTTGTGCAAGTTTACTTTCTTATATAGGTTCTTCATATAACTCTCATTTCTCTTAAAAATCATCATTCAATGGTGTTGGCTCAACAAAGAGTTGCAATTGTGAGTTGTTGTCATTAACAACAATTCTCTCTTCACAATCATCCTCCATTTTCCCCAAATACAATTTCCCTCCCAAAATTTTTTTCCCTCCTTCTACTCTCACCACACTCACCCAAATTTAAATAAAAACACACACTAATCTTATAACAAATACTTAACATTTTTACTAATTATTATTAAACACTAATTAGGATTAGTGAGGGGTAGATTAGGAATTAAAAAAAAAATTGGATATGGGGTAACCACGAATTGCTATTGTGACACCATTTTTGTCTTGTAGCTATATCCCCTAATTAGATTGGGTATCCCCCAATTGTGTGTTCCATTTAAAGTCCCAATAATAAGATTCTTGTGGAAGTAGCACCACGCATGCCTAAAAATAATTTGATTACCAAAATAAAGTTCTGAAAATTGCCGGTGACGTTACAAGATAGGCATTGCGTGAGTTTCTGCGGAAGTGGATAGAGTGCCTCCCAAAAAATTAACTCACAGCTCATTTCTAATTACATCCCTTGCGCAGCTTAAATGCACATTAATTGCCACGGATATATGTACTTGCCTACTCAGTTCCGTAGTCCTTATCATGTACGGATATACACTCTTTAAACCCCGAAGATTTCATTGATTGTAAAAGATCTTGCAACTTAATTGTTTTGCCATAATCGACTCTATATATCCATTACCAGCTAATGTGTTTCTTTTTATGTTGTTGTGGATAGATAGAGATGCAACAATCTGACGTCGACAAAATTTGGATAATTTCACAAGATTGTTGAGATTATATATAAGAGTACACACCAACACAACACAAATCAAAAATCACTCAAAATTCAAAGATTAACTGTGCCATTGCAGTGCTGGTGGTCAAAGAAAGATTAGTGAGTTCTTATTAGAATTACAGTAAAATGGCAGGAGGTATGGCTATCCAAGGAAGTACCAAGGATTATGGTGGGAAGATTACCATGTTCGTGTTCGTTACTTGTCTGGTAGCTGCGACTGGTGGTCTCATTTTTGGTTATGACTTGGGGATTTCAGGAGGAGTAACATCCATGGATGTGTTCCTTCAGAAGTTCTTTCCATCAGTGTACAAAACAATGAAAGATGATAGCATTCATGAAAATCAATACTGCAAATTTGATAGCCAGTTATTAACAAGTTTTACTTCTTCTCTGTACATTGCCGCTTTGGTTGCTTCCTTTTTTGCATCTGCAACAACCAGAATCTTCGGGAGAAGAATTTCTATGATCGTGGGAGGGGTCGTCTTTTTAATCGGTTCAGCCGTAAATGGTGCTGCGGTGAATGTGGCAATGCTCATTATTGGCCGAATATTGCTTGGTATCGGTGTTGGGTATGCCAATCAGTCAGTTCCTGTTTATCTGTCAGAGATGGCACCTGCAAAACTGAGAGGAGCGCTCAATATGGGATTCCAATTGGCTATCACTATTGGAATATTGGTAGCGAATCTTGTGAACTATGGGACAAACAAGATCAAGGGTGGATATGGATGGAGACTTTCGTTGGCTCTTGCAGCGGTACCTGCAATCATGATGACTGTTGGGGCCTTTTTCCTTCCGGACACACCAAACTCGCTCCTTGAAAGAGGCCATCAAGAGAAGGCTAAAGTTATGCTGCAGAAAATTCGCGGGAGTCAACAAGTCGAGGACGAATTTCAAGACCTTGCCGATGCGAGCAACGCAGCAAAGAAGATTGAACACCCGTGGACAAACATATTGCAGCCGCAGTACAGGCCACAACTGACCATGGCTATTTTGATTCCATTTTTCCAACAGCTAACTGGTATCAACGTCATCATGTTCTACGCGCCAGTCCTGTTTAAAACTCTGGGCTTTGGTGATGATGCATCCCTCATGTCTGCGGTTATTACTGGACTCGTCAATATGTTTGCAACCTTTGTTTCTATGAGCACAGTTGACAAACTCGGTCGTAGAGTATTATTCCTGCAAGGTGGAATTCAGATGCTCATTTGCCAGGTAATTATAAATCTTACTAGCTACAATCTATCTTTCCCTTCTACGTATACATATGATGCTAATACATTTTTGTATATAAACTTACCTAAATAGATCCTTGTTGGAGTCGTCCTCGCCATGAAATTTGGAGTAGAAGGCGTGGGATCCATGTCGAAATCAAGTTCCTATCTAGTATTGATTTTGATATGTGCTTACGTTGCTGCATTTGCGTGGTCATGGGGTCCCTTGGGCTGGTTGGTGCCTAGTGAGATCTTCCCACTAGAGATAAGATCAGCAGGACAAGCCATCAGTGTATCAGTCAACATGTTCTTCACCTTTATCATTGCCCAAGCTTTCCTCGCCATGCTTTGCCACATGAAGTTTGGCCTATTCTTTTTCTTTGGTGGCTTCGTCTTCATAATGACTCTCTTCATTTTCTTCTTCTTGCCTGAGACTAAGAATGTGCCTATTGAAGAGATGAACAGTGTATGGAAGAAGCACTGGTTCTGGGGTAAATACATTCCAGATGATGCTATAGCTGGTGCTGGTCAAAGGCACTCATCAAGCAAGGTTTCTGACTGCTAATTATAACCAACAATAATACATAAAAATGTAAAACCAATCTGTATTGTTTGTAATCATGTAGGGGTTTTGGGAGGCAAAGATTTTACATTTCACTTTGCCACCAGCTAAGCTTCTTGATTTGGCACCATCAGCCTCCTAGTCTGATGGTCGAGTGTTTGTTCTTTTTCTGCCTCCTTGGCTTTTGGTGATTAATTTTGATATTTCTCAATAAAAGAAAAACTAAATGATTGTCCTGTCTTTTTCTTTTTGATAAACCCAGATTTTGGCACAACTTGTTAGCAATATCCATCTCCCAAATGACTCAACAAAATGAATGTGCTAAAAGATTTCAAAAGGACATAAGAAGGTAGGCAATTTGGTACGCGTATAATATAGAACTCGCAAGTAACAAGAAAGTTCAGTATTTTACAACTATAACAACACACAACACTGACTTCTTAGATATGTTTATAGAAAGAGCAAAAACAACTGAATAGGCCAGCTTGTGTTTTTTTATTTGAGGCGCCAACATTAACTGAAGAAGTGTTTTCCCATGAAGGTGGTGGAAGCATTGTTGGCATTGCCTTTAGAGCAAATGGGCAGTGGACATTATAGCGAGTATCGTACGAGTTATGAACACGATAACCTGAATGAGTCTTAGCCACAAAAGAAGGCTCAACAAGCTCTTCGTGTCCTCTAGTTTGAATGTTGTATGCCCAAATGCCGTACTTGTACCTGAGCAAGATAACATTTTTGTCCACCGGACTGAAACTTAAAAACTCAATTTCCTTGATAACCATATCTTGTTCTTCACGGTAGGCAACTGCACTTTCTTCTCCTTCTGAATCTTCATACTCATTCACATAAAACCTTTTAGTCACTTCTGCTACAAGATCACGCAAGTCAATATCCTTGTGCAGCAAGCGCCAGACCCCCTCAAACACCCAAACCCCCAAAGTCTTCTGGCTTGACACGATTGCAGCATAAAAAAGCAAACCTTCATATTCTCCAAGACAGTAAATGTCATTTTCAGCATAAGAATTTTCCGAGTCTAGGTTAGGGAAATCTATCAACCTACACTGATGGCCACCACTTTCTACGCTATTTTTTCTCTTTAGAAATTTACAGAGGTACGAGCTCATAGAACGGATGATATTAAAGTAGGGTTGTGTATCAACATTATTGTCATTCAGATTGTAAGCTAGTATACCTTTCACTCCATTACAGTACAGTACTCCACTTATAACTAAAGCGTGACAGCCAATAGAATCCTTGATGCCTGAAACTTCATAGACATTCCATTCACCCACATGAGAAGAAAATATTTCAATGTTAACTTTGTTGGATGGCTCGCCAAATCTTGGCATAACCACAACCTTGTAACTAGTAGTAGATGAAACAGACTCGCAAGTAAAACCAATAACAACCTCAACTGGGGTAGTGGAACTAGGAGATGGAGGAAGTGAAACCCATTCATGTGTAAGTGGATTACATACATAATAGTCCCTTGGTCTTAAGTATGGTCTAGCATAACTTGATGTACATAAAACCAAACCATTACTAGAACCTACCATGTAAATTCTGTTGTTCTCTGGATTGGATTCTGGATTCAAAAACTTAAAAGAAAATCCATGTTCATTTCCTGACATGAATTCAGGACTCAAAAGATTTTGGATGTGAAAGTAAGAATTTCAACTGAATATCAGCCTGATTAATATTATGATATACTAACCATGGGAGTTTAGCGGAGACATTGAGTTGAATCCATTTACTTATGAAATGAGGGTTTGAGAGAAGAGAAGACCATACATTCGAAACAGACCTCAATTTAAAGATTGATATGAAAGGAAGAAGAAGAAATATTTATAGACTAACCATAGCGTTCCAAAGAAACTGGTGGGTCTGCTGATAAGCAAGTTGGTGATAAACAAGCTGGGCTTGGAGGAAGAGAATCTGGCTGTCTGGCGAGGAGAGTGAATAGAGCCTGCAAGAGGCTATTATTTTGTTAGCTGGATATTGAGCTGCTCCGTATGACATTTGACTTGCACTTGCAACCATCCCCAGAGCTGAGGACTGTCAATGTCCTTGTTGGTCCATTATAACTGAAATAAGAGTGAGAATCTGTCTTTTGTTAACAGTTGCAGAGAAACATGTTTCCTTTTTCTCTAGTCTTAACATACAAAAACCAAGGTATCATATACTTTTCTAAAACAAGTAGATACATAATAGTTAATGCAGCACAATTCTAAAATTCTTTGTGATTGAAAAGCAAGAAACCATAACTTTCAAGGAAATTCTTAATTATGTTTGTAGAATGAAGAGAACAACTGGATTCAGTAGCATTACCTGATGTGTTTTTCCAAGAAGGTGATGGAAGTATTGTTGGCATCGCCTTTAGAGTAAACGGGTTGTAGACACAATAACGAGTTCCAACTGTAGGCTCGATGAGCTCTTCGGATGTTGTACTTTCAATGTCGTAGGCCCAAACTCCATCATTATAACCGAACAAAATCACATTTCCATCCAGCGGACTAAAACCTATAACTTTAACGTCTTCAATAGCCCCATTTTCTGTCACAATAGTTATCATCACTTTCATTTTGATCTTCACTTAAACCTTCATACTCCTCCTTATTGCAGCTTCTAAACACTTTCGCTGCGAAATCAAGCAACTCAATACCCTCGTGCAGCAACTCCCAATGCTCCTTAAACACCGAGACAAACAAATATTTCGGGGTTGTTGCAATTGCAACAAAACTTAGCGAGCCTTTGTACTCCTTTAGACAAAAAATGTTGGTTTCATCATCATAATCTTCTGACTCGAAGTCAGGGTAGTTTATCAACCTACATTGTTGGCCACCGGTTTGAATGCTACTGTTATTGTTTAGATTGTAAGATAGTATATCTTTCCCGTCAATCCAATACATCTGTCCATTTATGACAACTAAACTCTTGAAGTCAGAGAAATAACCCCTAGGCTCAGGGTGTGATACTTGATAGACATTCCATTTACCCACAGCAGAAGAGAAAACTTGAATGTTCAATTTCCTCATTTTTTTCTTATCAGGCATTGGTATAAGCACAACTTTATAAGAAGTAGTGGGTGAAATAGTCTCACTAGTAAAAGCAGCAAGGGTGGTGGTGGTGGACATAGTAGGAGTTGGAGGAAGAGAAACCCATTGTTTTGTGAGTGGGTTGCAAACAAAATACTCTTTTGGTCTGGAATTTGGTTTCAGTTTACTTGATAAACAACATAAAACCAAACCGTTACTACAACCTAACAGGTCTATTCTGTTGTTGTTTTCTAAATTGGGGTTTGGATTCAAAAACTTAAAGGAAAACCCATGTTGATTACCTGATACGAGTTCTGAATTCACTGATGATTTTGAATATGAAATCCCAAATTCCATAGAGTGATAAACGAGCCACGGGAAAGATTGAGAGCCATTGATCTGACTCCATTTGTTCATGAAACGACAGTCCGATAGAAGAGAAGCCCATCTCCTTGAGACGCACCTGAATTTAAAGATCGAATTGAAAGGTAGTAAAGTAAATATTTCAAGCAATACATCCTCTCCAAGTTGTGTCTTTGTAGATTTTTTCTTACGAGATGAAGAAGTTTTCTTACGAGATGAAGAAGAACCCAATTTCATCTTGTCGATTGTAAATCAGGGCTGTAATTTTGATTTTTGGAGTTTCTATGCAGTTTATCACAGAGGGATGGGTACGGTACAGGTATATACTATCGTGACCGATATTTACTGATAATGGACCGATTTTCGCCCGAAATTGCGCTTTTTACTGACATGCCGTTGTATTACTTATGGGCTGATTTGCCACCTGAATGAGTGTCAAGTCACGCACTGTCAACATATTAGCATGCTTGGAGGGATCAAATTCAGGTCTAAAGAGAGGTATTTAGGTTTCCAGGGGTCCTGCCAAATTCACCAACGGACCTTGCACAACATTATCTAGAACCTTCCTCACCTCATAATGGATTACTATGACGTGCCAGGCAAGTGGCACACAATGATCGTGCGTTACAGAGTTGCAGGCCAAGTCAGTGTGCAACCAGGATGGTGCGACACTGCGATGATTGTCAAGTGTTGAGATAGCAAAGACCCTGCAGGGCCAGTGATGCGCAAAGGTAACGCTACACTATAAATACATTTGGCTAAGTAATGAAGCTTATTGGCCGACACAATGAGGCTTCATTGAGGGATGGCAAGACATGGTCAAAGTTGTCAGATGCTACATGCGATGTTGGCATTAAGGAATATCCATAGAATTGAGTTGGCCCAAACTCAAGGATGATGCAAGAAGGTAGAATAGGCCAAGAGTGGGTCACAGCTTGAACGGTGCAAACAAGCTAGTAATGCAAGAGTGGCATTACTATTGTCAAACAAATTAGTTAAATGAAGCATATGACGCATGAATAACTAGAATGAGCTTAAGGAATTGGCTTTGATGATTGAAGCACAAGGATTGTTCATGCATTAGCTTAGAACTATAAGCATGCAGGGCCAAGATGGCTGAGCATTAAATCAAGGCAGAATTCAGTAAAGCACAACAGTTGTGCAATACGGCTCAAGTGACGGTTAGGAGTTGGTTACGAGCTTCACAAGCATGCAAATGATGCGAGACAAAGTAGAACGGTTGTAAAGGGAGTTTATAAGCGTGGGATAAGGTTCTTAACTTCTAAAGAACATGTGTTGGGCGATGTCGTCATCTTAGAGAGAAATTTTCCAGTTAGCACAGTTAGTGGCGGTTACAGAACTGCTTCATGGGACAGATGGTTGTCCCTTGCATGTGCAACGGCTGGGCACGGTTTTGGCCAAGAAAAGTTGTTATATAAATAGTCCTAAGGCATGGGAAATTCGGCAGCCTTACATATGAGAGTGTGAGACTCAAAAAAGGAGAGTGTTTGTAAGGATAAGGCTTGGTTCAAGAGGAACAAGTCTATGTAAGTCCCTAAGTGGGAAAATTTTGTATTTCTTCCCTTTGATGCAATAAAAAGAGTTGATTGTGTCATCTTCTAAGTGTTCTTAGTTGGATGATTGTTGTTGATAATGTATGAGAATGTTTGAATGCATTATGGGGTGCATTTGAGAAGTTAAGTGAAGAGAAAGAAGGCTAAAGACTCACATTTCATAACTCAGTGGATTTGGTTATTTGCATTGGTGCAAACTTATAAGGCTGAAGTGCAGGTGGGTGAAGCTTGATTCACAGAACCACTGTGTTTCCGGATTACACTTTCGCAGAAATTTGTCTGGGGCGTTTGAAGGTGTGACAACTCGGGTATCGGAGTTGTGTATGGTACACAGTTCAAGTGTATTTGTTAGATAATACGCTGGTATTTTTTCTCTCTTAAGTTATTTTTCTGTGAGAAAGTAAGTGGTGCATTGTATTTAGAAAGTTTGCATTAGAAATGGGTTCTAATGGCATGATGATCGACGAAGAACTACCGGTTATGTTTGATCAACTAGAGGAGTATGGTGATATTGGCAATATGACCATTGACATGGGTTGTAATGGCATTGATATTCCTCTTGTTTCTGAAGATAGGTGGGCTATATTTACTTGAAGGAAGAACATCAGATTGGTTTAAAGAATTTGATGAAAGGTAGGTGCAGTCGAGGACAAGGTGTCTGATGCAACCTTATTGAATTGCGAAACCAATGCTGAAGTGACTGAATTGAATTGGAAATTCAGTGACATGAAGACCATACTAATAAGCCATGCGAAGAAAATATCATATGAGATGACAAGCCTTCATAAGTTAATCAGTGACGGCATGTTTGCAGGGGCTAACGTGAATGCAGAAAGCACTAATCGAGTCTCTGATCCAAGAGTTTACGCTGGTTCCAGAAATTCTAAAGAAATTGAGAATTTCTTGTATGATGTTGAAGCGAATGGAAAAGGGAAAGGACAAAAGGTAACTCTTGTAGGCAATTACCTTGGTGGTGATGCAAAGGTTTGGTAGAGAACTATGCTGCAAGAATATGAAGCTGCTGGTTATGCCAATCCTATATCATCGAATGACATGAAAGATGGATTGAGATGTCATTTCTGGACGAGCAATGGTGCTTGGTATGTAAGAGAGAGTTTGTGTAGGCTAAAGATGACGGGTACACCATATGCCTACGTTAAAAACTTCCTTGCATTAGTGCAAGAAATGTGTGGCATGAGTGAAGAAGATCAGATGTTCCAATTTTTGGATGGCGCAAGTTCGGGAGTCATTGCTGAACTCAAGAAGCGGAAAATACAGAGTATCCATATGGTCATACATGTGGTAAGAGAGCTTTCCAGTTGCACAAGAACAGAAGATGTGCAAAGCTATGAATAAAAGGCCAAAGGAAATGGAAAATCTGTTGGCAGTAAGCGTAAGCATGAACCAAAGGAATATGAGATATTCCCTTTATCCGGGAAGTATAGGGATGATTCATTTGCAAGGGTTTGAATTTCGCTAGAAGTTGTCCATTCAAGGCGTGTCATGTGTCTGCATAATTATGTATTCAGAGTGCCCCTAGAATAACAGGTGGGTGCCGTGGTAATAGTTTGATAGCTGTTTAGGATAGCTGTTATGATCACGACATGTGTCCAGTCGTGGTTAGTTGATTTTGATTAGGGTTATCCAATAAATGTGTAAGAAGAACTCCTGGTGACGGAAGAAATGAAATAGAACTTGTTTTCTTCCTTCCCTTCTCAGGATGGTTCTTACCAGATTTCTCTTAATTTTCTCGATTTTGGTCGTTAATTTTCGTGGTAACACAACAATTGGCATCAGAGCCGTTCTATCCTCACCATGGGCGGAAATAATCATCCCACTATCAAAGAGGTGAATGATGATCTCCGTAAATTCTCAGAAAAATTCAGTAAACAGATTGATGACCTTTCCTCACAGAACACCGATCTCGCTGCGCAGTGTAAAGAGATTAAGGAATCTATGATCTCTAAGGAAGATTTTTTCAAATTTATGGAGGTTTTCTCAGGGAAGAAAGTCGATGAACAAGTAGATCCAGGAGCAGAGCCTTCTCACTCAAATTTTTCTCACAACACTGGTGCGATGCTCAACTATCCGCAAGGCGGCCGTGAACCCAATAATGTCTATCGAATGCCAAAATTAGATTTCCCAAGGTTTGATGGAGAGAACCCAAAAGGGTGGATTCAAAAGTGTGACAGGTACTTCTTACTCAACAATATTTGGGATGAACACCAGAAGGTTACCATGGCGGCTATGCACTTAGATGGGAAGGCTGAGAGATGTCTAACGAACCTCCAAACAACCAGGTCTATTACATCATGGTATGAACTATCCGAACACGCGTGCATCAGGTTCGAAAATCCTGCTAACAACAACATCTTGGGCATATTCAGTAAGCTATCTCAAACTACTACAGTAGATGAATATTTTGAGCAATTTGAAAACCTCAAAGCGCTGTTGTTTCGTCAATTTCCTATGCTTACTGAACATTATTATGTTATGAGTTTTATTGGGGGTCTTAAAGATGATATTAAGCATGCTGTCAGTATGTTCAATCCCACTACACTAATGAAGGCTTTTTCACTTGCTAAGATGCAAGAGAAAACCCTCACCACCCAACAAAAGTCAGGGAGAGGCTCAAATAGGTTTTTTCAGTATAATAGGCCAACCAACACTTCAAACTTCTCTCCAAAACCTACTTCCCTCCAACCCTTGATCCCATTACCATCTATTCCTCCTCAATCTCCTAGCCCCACTCCACTTCCCATTCGTCGACTCACCCCTGAACAAATGCAAAAACGCAAGACTCAAGGGCTGTGTTTTAACTGTGATGAGGTTTATCGTCTAGGCCATTTTTGTAAGAAACAACAATTATTCTTGATGGTGGACACAGAGGAGGAAGAAGAACTGCATACACCAGCAGAGGAAGTTACAGACACTGAGGACAATCCAGCAGTGGAAAGTGATATGGAAATCTCAATTAATGCTCTTACTGGTAACTTCACTGGCGACACCATTAGAATTCCGGGATTTCTTAACAAACAACAAATTTCTATCCTCATTGATGCTGGTAGCACACACAACTTCATCGACTCAGATTTGGAAAAATCTCTGGGGTGTTGTATTCTTCCAACTCCTCACTTTCTAGTTACTGTGGCAAATGGTGACCATACGATGAGCTCAGGTATTTGTAAATCCTTAACTTGGACAATGCAGGGTTATCAATTCCAAGGGGATTTGAGATTACTAGATTTAGGTGGCTGTGATGTGGTTCTTGGAGCTGATTGGCTGAGAGGTCTGGGTGACATTATTTTCAATTTATCTACCTTGAGTATATCATTCTTACATCAGGGCACACAAATTACACTAGTTGGGGGCTCATAAACCTCCTTCTTTGATGATGATGGGCAGCAAAGGAGTCCAGCAATTTTTCAACAACAATTCTCATGGCATTGTGGGCCATTTGTTCTCTGTTACTGCTGCTAAACCTCCATCACCTACTCCTCCTGTTATTGAGGACATTCTCACATATTTTCAAGATGTGTTTTCTGAACCTACTCAACTACCTCCACATAGATCCTTGGATCACTCCATTCCCCTCCAACCAAATTCAACACCTATTAACCAAAGACCATACAAAACTCCTTATGTGCAAAAATCTGTTATTGAGCACTTAGTGAAAGAAATGTTGGACTCTGGAATAATTCAGCCAAGCCATAGTCCTTTTGCCTCTCCAGTTCTATTGGTTAAAAAAAAGGACAATAGCTGGAGATTCTGTGTGGATTACAGAAAGCTCAACAGCATCATCATTAAAGATAAATTCCCTATTCCAATCATTGAGGAACTCTTAGATGAATTACATGGTGCTTGTGTCTTCACAAAACTGGATTTACGATCAGGGTATCATCAAATCCGAATCACTTTTCAAGATATATACAAAAAATCTTTCAGGACTCATCAGGGACATTATGAGTTCAAGGTTATGCCTTTTGGCCTTACAAATGCTCCTGCAACCTTCCAGGCCTTGATGAATGAGATTTTTCAACCCCATTTGAGGAAATTCATTTTGGTTTTTTTTATGACATCTTAGTCTACAGCACTGACTTGGAATCTCATGCACAACATCTACATATCACTCTTTCACTTCTTAGACGACATCAGTTGTATGCAAAAATCTCTAAATGTTGTTTTGCTCAGTCAGAATTGGAGTATCTGGGTCATATTATAACTGCAAAAGGAGTGGCTGCTGACCCTACTAAAGTTGCTGCAATGACCACTTGGCCTACACCAGCTAACCTAAAAGAACTCAGAGGCTTCTTGGGACTCACAGGATATTACAGAAAATTTGTGAGAAACTATGGTATTATTAGTAAACCTCTTACTGAGTTATTGAAGAAAAATTCTTTTGCATGGACTGAATCAGCTACACAGGCTTTCCGAACACTGAAAACTGCAATGACTACTACTCCAGTGTTAGCCCTTCCAGATTTTTCTCAGCCCTTTGTGTTGGAAACTGATGCTTGTGTCACAGGGCTGGGAGCTGTTCTCATGCAAGAAGACAAACCAATTGCTTTTTTCAGTAAACCATTGGGCCCAAGGGAAATGGGTCTCTCAACATATGAGAAGGAACTAATGGCTGTAGGTTCAGCTGTTACCAAGTGGAGACACTACTTGCAAGGCCACCATTTCATCATCAAAACTGACCATGAAAGCATCAAATATTTTTTGGAGCAGAAAATTCACACTGGCTTACTGCAGAAATGGATGATGAAACTGTTGGGGTTTGATTATGATATTCAATATAAGAAGGGGGTTGAGAACAAGGTGGCTGATGCACTTTCAAGAAGATCTCACCCTGCAGCTACAGTCCATACATTAGCTCTTTCTAAACCAATATGGATGCAAGAGGTCATTTCTAGTTATACTAGTGACACTAAAGTTCAACAACTCATTTCCCAATTGCTTATCTCCCCCACTGTCATTCCACATTATACTTACCAAGGGGAGGTGCTCAGATATAAATCAAGATTGTATATTGGTAGCATCAACAATGTCAGGGCCACCATACTGCATTCTATACATGCCTCTGCTGTTGGGGGCCACTCAGGAATGAAAGCCACTTATAGTAGGGCAAAAGCTCATTTTTTTCTGGCCTAAAATGAAGCAAGAGGTGTTCTTACTGGTGACCACCTGTGATATTTGCCAAAGAAATAAGGGAGAGCACACCTTACCTGCTGGACTGCTGCAACCTATTCCCTTACCTGAACAAGCTTGGCAACATATCAGTCTCGATTTCATTGAAGGGCTACCCAAAAGTGACAGGAAAGATGTCATCTTAGTGGTGGTGGATAGGCTCACTAAGTATAGCCATTTCATACCACTACAACATCCTTACACTGCTTCATCTGTGGCAAGGGCTTTCCTGCATAATGTTTTTCGCCTACATGGTCTGCCTACATCCATTGTGTCTGACAGGGACAAAGTTTTCACCAGATCTTTTTGGCAATAGTTGTTCAAGAAACTAGGCTCTCAACTGAAGCTAAGTACAGCCTACCACCCTCAAACCGATGGACAAACGGAGAGGGTTAATCACTGCCTTGAAAATTACCTCAGATGCATGACGTGCCATCATCCAAAGCAGTGGGTGCAGTGGCTAGATTTAGCTGAGTGGTGGTATAACACCAGCTTCCACACTATCTTGAAAATGTCACCTTTTAAAGACCTGTATGGTTATGAAGCACCTCATCTATCTTTTCCATATAATACTACTTCATCGGTGGCATCAGTGGAGAAGTACCTTACACAAAGATCTGAAATGTTGCATCTGCTCAAGGAGGCATTATCCAAAGTTCAGGAGCGCATGAAATTTTTTGCTGACAAGAAGAGAACTGACAGAGTCTTCGCAGTAGGAGACATGGTATACCTTAAACTCCAACCCTATAGACAAACTTCAGTTTCTCTTAGGAATAATTTTAAACTGTCAGCCAAATACTATGGCCCTTTTTCCATCACCCAGAAAATTGGGTTGGTTGCTTACAAGTTACAGCTACCACCGGAAGCTCGTATACACCCTGTCTTCCATGTTTTGCAGTTGAAGAAGCGCATTGGAGTCACTCACATTCCTTCTCCAACACTTCCATTGGTTGATAATGACGGCCAGGTTCTAGTCACACCAATTGCAGTTCTGGACAGACGCACCATAGTCAAAGGCACTCACTCCATCCCTCAACTTTTAATCCACTAGTCTAACACCACAGCAGATGAAGCTACTTGGGAGGATGCTTCTCACATCTCGGCTCATTTTCCACATTTTAATCCTTGAGGACAAGGATTATTTCATCGGCAGGGTATTGTCATGTGTCTGCATAATTATGTATTCAGAGTGCCCCTAGAATAACAGGTGGGTGCCGTGGTAATAGTTTGATAGCTGTTTAGGATAGTCGTTATGATCACGACATGTGTCCAGTCGTGGTTAGTTGATTTTGATTAGGGTTATCCAATAAATGTGTAAGAAGAACTCCTGGTGACGGAAGAAATGAAATAGAACTTGTTTTCTTCCTTCCCTTTTCAGGCTGGTTCTTACCAGATTTCTCTTAATTTTCTCGATTTTGGTCGTTAATTGTCGTGGTAACACAACAAGGCGCAACTCAATGCATCAGTTGGGGATGACTATGGGAGTCATTACAGCAAGACTCATGAGGGCCAAAGTGAAGGTTCAAGGAAGATACCTCACAGCGAAATTTTCGCTCACTTCAACAAGAGAAACTAAGCTAAGAACAATATGTAGTGTTTCTGTCTCCATTGGCAACACTTTGACGAAGAAAAAAAAGTATTTTTTATCCTTGCTTTATGTAGCTTTAGTTGTTGGTTGTTACAAATTCTGTGTGTAGAGTTTGGTTGTACAGACTTTTATTTTGAGTCTTCAAGTTTGTATATACTTTGCTTTGGTGTAAGCAAGTTGCTTTGTTAATGAAGTTTTAGCTTTCCAAATTGATCAGTGGATCAATCATGTAATGGTACATGGTCTTGTTATGTAAGAGAAGTAATGAATGAAGGTGATTTCGTTTATAAAGTCTTGCCTCTTTACTTACAATGTAAAACTAGTTCATGGGGAGATGTTGTAGTAGCATACTTAGCCTAACGTATGCAATGGCGAGACGAGGTGAAAGCTAATGAGCAAAGAATAGGACAGAGGTCCTAGTTGATGTGAAAATGATATTTTTTTTCGGGAGTTGCAATATGACACGATGGCAGATGGGCAGCGATAGAGCAATAATGCAGCAAAATATAAATCATTTCATCATCAAGCATGAGTTAGGTAGAAATCATGGCCAAGTGAAATACGCACACTTTCCAGGCGAACAAGCAATGCAGTTCAAAGGAATAGTTTGAGACATATTGGTTTTGAAGGCGTGGAGTATAGACAGCTAAAAGGTTTGTTATGTTATGTCCAAAAGATAGTTAGTCACAGTTTCGTAGATGGGCTGTGCAAGTCAATAGTTTTGCTTTAGCGAGTTAGGCAAAGAAAACTTGCAATTAAGGTTCGAGTATGAAAATTGGCACAAGTATAGAGAGTTTATACTTGGTGGCCACATTTAGAGAAATGAGTTCTTGAATGATGCTTGCATTATCAGAATTTGGCGAGGCATGAAGTGCTGAATTCGGGTGTTCTATGCAAAGGAAACCCCGGTACACTTTATGATATGCTTAAGAGAGGGAATGGGGGACAACAGTCCAAGGCATGTGCCAACAAAATTGATTAAAAATAAGGCCAAGTCATTTATAAGTCATTGTCATGTTGAGTTATATGCAAAAGGCAAAGTCGGGAGGCGAAAGGCTACGGCTATGATCTTAATGATCTGTTGGAGAAGAATTATTATGTGCGTACACTTAGGCGTAAATGATTCAAGTCTAAAGAGAATTGGCTAAGAAGAATTTCAAGTTTGCATTTGGGTATTGATGCATAATTTGAGTAGCAGTTAAAGCGTAGTACACGACACCGAGAAGTGGCTCAAGAAGATGAGATCAATGGAAAAGCAGTAAATCTAAGTGATGTTGATGCTACAACATAGAAGTTGGCTAAAGTAGTTTTGCAAAGGCCCGCAATGGTTGCTGAATTTCAGAAAAGGTTCTGAAAATGCATGCGGCGAAGTTAAGACGTGTATAGTATTTATACTAGGTCACGTTCAATGGGGGCATTGAACTGATTAGATGGGTGAGGTCTATCATGTGCCAGAAAAGCGTCGCACAATGATTGTGCATTACAGAGTTGCAGGCCAAGTCAGTGTGCAGCCAGGATGGTGCGACACTGCGCTGACTGTCAAGTACTGAGATAGCAAAGACCCTGCAAGGCCAGTGATGAGCAAAGGTAATTTTACACTATAAAGATATTTGTCTAATTAATTAAGCTTATTGGCCGACACAATGAGCCTTCATTGAGGGATTGTCAAGACATGGCCAAAGTTGTCAGATGCAACATGCGATGTTGGCATTAAAGCATATCCGTAAACTCAAAGATGATGCAAAAAGGTAGAATATTCCAAAAGTGGGTTTATGCATTAGTTCAAGGCAGGGCCAAAGCTTGAACAATGCAAATAAGCTAGTAATGCAAGAGTGGCATGGTTATAATTGTCCAGCAAATTGGTTAAATGAAGCATATGACGCATGAATAACTATAATGATCTTAAGGAGTTGGATTTGATGATTGAAGCACAAGGATTGTACGTGCATTATCTTAGAGCAATAAGCATGCAGGGACAAGATGGATGAGCATTGTATCAAGTCAGAATTCAGTAAAGCACAACAGTTGTGCAATACGGCTCAAGTGACGGTTAGGAGTTGGTTACGAGCTTCACAAGCATTCCAATGACGCGAGATAAAGTAGAATGGTTATAAAGGGAGTTTATAAGCATGGGAGAAGGTTCTTAACTGCTAGAGAACATATATTGGGTGATGGCGTCATTTTAGAGAGAAACTGGCCAGCGGTTACAGAACTGCCTCATGGGACAGATGGATGTCCCTTGCGTGTGCAACGGCTGTGCACGGTTTTGGCCAAGAAAAGCTATTGTATATAAGGAATAGGAAATTCGACAGGCTTACATAGGAGAGTGTGAGACTCAAAAAATGAGAGTTTTTGTAAGGCTAAGGCTTGGTTAAAGAGAAACAAGTCTGTGTAAGTCCTTAAGTGGGCAAGTTTTGTATTTCTTCCCTTTGATGCAATAAAAAGAGTTGATTGTGTCATGTTCTAAGTGTTCTTGGTTGGCTAATTGTTGTTGATAATGTATGGCAATGTTTGAATGCATTATGGGGTGCACTACACCATTTTTCCCGATTCGAAATGGTTATTGAGTGTTACGAGTCAGGGTTGTAACGGTTTCCGACCTTTACGAAAAGGGGTGCTATATTTTTTCGCAACGGCCCAGCAGTCATTACGAATATTTTTTGTAACGTCCCTTGTAACGGCGAATAGCCGTTACTACGTGGCACTGTCGTAACATGCACGAGCCGTTACGAATTTACTTAGTAACAGGACGCTGTAACAAGTTTAAGCCATTACCAAGTTTTTTGTAACTGTAAAAAATTATTGTCGGTCAACCTTGACCTGGTCAAAATCAGTCAGCAATGACCAATTTTTACCAGGTCAAGGTTGACCGGCAGCTCATTCTCAGTCGGAATACTCCGGAATTCCAAATAACCACCTGCGTACACCTTTCATTTATCCTTCACAATCAACAATATTTTCGTCAATCAAATCCATCTCCATTCAATCAATTCTTATCACATTGAAAATGATTCATACAAAAAAGAACTGAAATTTTTATAAGTACCAAATTTTATTTGTCAAGTATCAAATACAGGGGAATATATACTAAGTATCAGTTCATAGAAATTCCTACGTTCACAAATTCATCTAACTTAGAATGTACATAGAAACTTACTACAACCTAATGTGTGCCTTATTCTCCAACCTTTTTGCTCCAAACTTGTCGCAGCAGAGCATCATCCAATTAACCTGCAAACACAAAAATATATACTTAGATGGAAGTATGTGCAGAAAAATCAGCCCTAAGTTATGAGGTTACTGCTGCAAGTAAGAGAAGTGGAGAATCATACTACATTAAGTTCTTGTTCAGTTCTTAGAAACCTACTTAAGTTCCTAAGTTCATTCCATTTCTTAGAAACCTACTACATTAGGGAATACATAGAAACCTACTTCAGTTCCTAAGTTCATTTCATTCTCACTTGAAAATCACTATAAGTAGATACTGTAGAAACTTACTCAAAACTTGCAGCTTCAATCAAATGAACTGATTTTTACCAGGTCAAGGTTGACCGGCAGCTCATTCTCAGTCGGAATACTCCGGAATTCCAAATAACCACCTGCGTACACCTTTCATTTATCCTTCACAATCAACAATATTTTCGTCAATCAAATCCATCTCCATTCAATCAATTCTTATCACATTGAAAATGATTCATACAAAAAAGAACTGAAATTTTTATAAGTACCAAATTTTATTTGTCAAGTATCAAATACAGGGGAATATATACTAAGTATCAGTTCATAGAAATTCCTACGTTCACAAATTCATCTAACTTAGAATGTACATAGAAACTTACTACAACCTAATGTGTGCCTTATTCTCCAACCTTTTTGCTCCAAACTTGTCGCAGCAGAGCATCATCCAATTAACCTGCAAACACAAAAATATATACTTAGATGGAAGTATGTGCAGAAAAATCAGCCCTAAGTTATGAGGTTACTGCTGCAAGTAAGAGAAGTGGAGAATCATACTACATTAAGTTCTTGTTCAGTTCTTAGAAACCTACTTAAGTTCCTAAGTTCATTCCATTTCTTAGAAACCTACTACATTAGGGAATACATAGAAACCTACTTCAGTTCCTAAGTTCATTTCATTCTCACTTGAAAATCACTATAAGTAGATACTGTAGAAACTTACTCAAAACTTGCAGCTTCAATCAAATGAACTGATAAGCTATGATAATTATCTCATCTATGGTTTTTCAGAATTATTATACATACCGAGGTTGTTACGCCAGCTAAGAACATAAATAATAAAATTTGGAGTAAGCCTTCAAGCACAGCAACAACTAGACCAACTTGAAGCTGCAAATTTGAAGAGTAGACACCTCGTCACAAATCCATGCATAAAGTTATAGATGAAAAGTATCCGCTAAGTTTAAACTTCATAAGCATATATACCAACCTATGTTAAAAGCAGACAAAACAGATGAAATTACAAAAAAAATATAAATTGGGGAAAAGAACAATGAGAAATACTTACAGTGGTTTTCTAATAAAGAACAAGCCCATGATTTAGTCATCAAGAGCTTCAAATGAAACTGCAACCACTGATCCAGGCAATCATTGCAATTAGTCCTGAAACAAACCAAAGCCCATAAGATCTGTAGCGCCCCTTTTTCACTAAACCATAATTACGACACTAAATTCAATACCTCAGGTGATAGCTACCATAAACTAAGTCTAATTATGGCTGATTACAAAACAAAAGGAAAGTATAACATGGCTTTTCCAGAACCTGCACAATTCCATTTGGTTATAACTCAATTCCTCTTCAACCTCTTACGCCCTTGTAAATAGCACGAGGGTCTAAGTTTCAGGGTGCACAAAACATTCATCTTTGATTCAAATTAAACCACCAATAGCTCTTTAGAAAGATAACAATCTCCTCTACAACTTTCGTTAAGACTTCATGAACTAAATCAATCTCTATCATACCTATAAAAGTCCATAAAGATGCTTACTTACTGCAGTTACAAGAAAATTCCATATGTCATAATAAACACTAAAATTATCATAACTTAATCAACTCAACTCCAAATCAAGCAACATAAATCTCTATAGATTGGTAGTTCAATATACTATAATCCCTACATAAGAACTAAGGCTAATTCAAGTTGTAAGTGTCAGATCTTCTTAAAAGTAAAACTGCCAGGATTGTGGAATGTATGACACACAAGCTGGCATAATTCAAAATGTGAAATTCTAACTAGAATATTGAATATCATGCTGAAATTGTTGTTCAAAATTATCTACAACTTAACAATAGGGATTTTAGACTAGGTCAAGATGCATATATGTCAAATTCGCTGAAAATGTAGTCGCCGTAAGCGTAGAACATCAGTCACTGAAATAGGCGTAACTTAAAACATATAAATCGGAATGGGATACTTAATATTACGTTTTCCTCATTGTTCAGAGGCCTAAATTTCTTAAGAAGGAACCTTAATCTCGTTCACTATCTAAAATGCCCTAAAATCAGGCCAAAATGTCCTCCTGACATCGTGTGAAATTCTTAAGTGATGCTGAGCAAATCAATTCAACAAATTTTCATAAGAAATCTAAAATTTATGGTGTCAGGTAAGATCACAATACATATAATTCCAAACCCTAACACAGTTCTACCCCTATCATGTATCAGTAGTATGAGAGACTAAAATAGTTTGGCTTCAAAAGAAACCCTAAATAGTTCATATACAAATTAACAAAAATTGATAGTAGAGACAGTTGAATCGTAGAATACAAATTCAGTTTGTTGAAGAATCATTGAATACGAATCCAATTAGTTGAAACAAAAATACACAATCCAGGTGAAAATCTTACTGTGAACCTTCAGCCAAGAACACGGAGAAATCCCTCATTGATAACTCTTCAATTTCTATAGAGCTCAACTAATCGATGGGTTCACGATCATAATCTTCTATTCTCTCAAATTGAAATCAGAACTCCACGAAATTCACCCCTTTCTTCTGGTTTTCTCTCCACTTAGTTTTCCTACTTTTTATGCTACAGATGTTGAGATAAATTTGAATGCCATAAGATAACATCGAGTGTTTAAACATATCTTTACTTTTCTTGCCCAAACATATCCTTAGCATACAGTGACCCTATGTGTCGGGATAGAAGTTCACCACGTGTAACTATTTTCTTCTAAACTAATCTGATCAGATAAGAAGCCCACTACAAAACATAATACTCAGCACTAAGCCCTACTTGTATAATCCTAATTTACTTGACGTTAGTCAAAAATAGAAGCATACAATTTTCCAAATTCTAAATCACATTTCTACAGTAAAACAAAAATTATCTACTCTTATGGTTGGCTAATCATAAATTATGAAGTATTAAGGACTAAAAGGACTTAAAACATACTTTGATTAGTCAATAATCAAAATACGACTATCGGGTTTCTACAAGCTCTCTCGCATGCGTAACACGCCAAAGTCATGTAAGAAACATGGAATCTAGAAAATATACAAGTTAAGTACTTACCCGGTAATCTAGAAGGTACACAAGTTGATGCCAATCCAGTTGTAGTTCACTTCCCACCAGCATAATACCTCGCAAGTATAAATTAAAGGTCAAAATCCACAAATTTAAACTTTATAGTACAAATATAACCAAGTGAAGTACTTACCAGGGATTGATATTTCCCCAGCTGGCTATTGCTGCTTCAGTTGACCTTGTGTGAAGTCCCATGTGCATTCACATATAACAGAATAAAAACCACCCACACACATACAAATATATGATGAACTGAAAGTGCATATCCATTCATAAGCCGGTTTGTGTTCACATAATTCAGGAAAAAGTTACATCGGACAAAAAAAGTTGCTTCAAGTTATGCACAACTGCATAAGAGTATGCGTATCAGTCATCATACATACAAAAGTGTGAACTGCATAAAAAGACCAAAAAAAATCCATATGAGTTGAGGCAGATACTATGCGATGCTCAAAAAGGTTGAGATATCAAAAAGAAAGAGCCATATTGTTGTCTTTTCCGCTCATGGTCAATTCTACTTTGCGCTTCCTTTTCTTCTTTTTCATTCTCACAAATTTTTTCCAATCCTCTTCTCTTATTGTTGGTGGAACATGTAGAATCCTTTCTTCATGAGTAGGGTACAAATCATAATGATCGACACGTAAATCAGTTTTGAATCTCCTCCATGGACTTCTGAACATTTTCCTTCGATGTTTCAGGTAGATCAAATTCGTCCTGTAAAGTCAGATCTCATTAATGTCTTACTGAGGATACAACCACTATAAAAGAAGTTAAAGGAGTGAAAAAAACTGAGGATACAACCCTCATTAAGGTAAGTTTTGCACCTTAAGGGTATTCCAAACATCATCTGTATGCTTCTGAGGCACAATCTTCCAGTTTTTGTATGAAACAGGCACATGTATACGAACCAATGCGCCCTTTCCGGTGACCATTTGTTGTGCAGTTCCTGGAAACTGGTTGTCCATACTCATTGACGACTACTGCTGCCATAACCTGAAAAAAAAAAAAAAAACATCATGACAGAAAATATTGCACAAGAGAAAACATATCACAGAACAAGCGATCAAATAAAACAAATAACACATCTCAAATAACAAACTATCAAATAAAACAAAACAAGAGCAAAAAATTGTCTCAATTCAAAATTCACAGCGAATATTTTTTTAATGATATTATATTTGCAGATAATGCGAATATGTTTCTACAAATGGACAAATACAGACGATTATGTTCAGGAAATGTATGTAGTCCTAGTGATAGGGTTGTCGAAGCCCTGGCCGAATTACCCGGAAGAAATCTCATTTTATACAAGAGAGATTAAGCTACAAGTAGCCCAATAATCACCACTAGGACTATATATAACACCACAGACCTAGTTACTGACAGCAACAAAGAAAAGGTACAACATTATAAGACTAAACAAAGTACCTAGTCCTAGTGGTAAGGTTCTAAAGCCTGGCCAAATAACGGTAGAAATCTCAACTTATACAATAGAGAATAAGCTACAAATAATTCAAAAATCACCACTAGAACTATATAAAACACCACATACCTAGTTATTAACATTTCAGTACTTTTCATTGGAAAAATTAGGTCATTCAACTACTGTATCACTAATATAACTTCAACAAATCAAAAAACTAAACATGCTAGTTCATAGAATTAACCAAAATAACTTCACATGCTAGTTTAAATAAGACACCTTGATCTTAACATGCTAAAGAACAAATCAAGTACTTTTTTTTATGCAATCCCATATATTCTATATGGGTCCATAAACAAACATCTTAAGCAGTATAAAATATTACCAATCAGAATCCACAAAAAGAAAGATTCAAAATAATTGAAAGACTGTTTGAACCCTGAGGTACTACAAGAGCTTTCATTATCCACAATCTCAATGCCTATATAATATACATCGAAGAAACATAACATAACATAACATAACATGTAAATAACAATATAGTAATCACTATGCAAGCTACTAAGTCTGTAGATAGTTTGATACTCAATCTCCCTTAAAATGCATTGCTTAATTTCCTTAGTTGAGTAACCTACTCCTCAACTGTCAACATTCCAGTTAAACAAAAACCATCCTGAGCACATAACGACAATTTACCAGCCATACACCAACGAGAACCTATTTTATCATGCAGTATGCGGCAGATGCGAAAGACATCCCTCTATAAGGAATCATAAGCAGTAAAATCAAACCAATTCATACTAACTGTAACCCTAAAACTGAAATTAAACAAATCAATTCATACTAATTGAAACCCTAAAAATAAAAGTAAAAAAAATCAATTCATACTAATTGAAATTAAACAAATCAATTATTATACCTTCAACTTCAGCTCTTTGGAGTTTTTCAAAGTTCTTCAGTCTTTCAAACCCTAACATGAAACCAGTAAATAAGATTAGATCAGTTAGTATATATCCTTCAAATTCTAAAACTTGATTTAACAGATGATAAAACAAATACCTTCAAAGTTCTTCAGCTCTTCCACAGATAAAACCCTAAAATGAAATCAAAAAAAAAATCGAATTAGATTTATCAGATAAAAAAACCCTAAAACGAAATCAGAAAAGAATAGTTTATCAGATGGAAAATACCCTAAAATTAAAAATCCCAATGGAATAAAACAGACTATTGAATGAAAAACTTACGATTGAAATAACAGATCGAGAAAGTTGTAATACTCTAATCTCTAATCTCTTTGATAAAATTCTGATATCTTCTAAGAAGATCGGTACCGATATCTTCTGCAGAGGCGATGAAACAAGAAGAGAAGAGAGAAAGAGAAAGAGAAACTGAAAATAAGAAATGGGTTTACTCGATGAAACCCTTATCTCTTCACCAGCTTATCTCTTAAGGGAGGAATAATCCTCTAGCATTAGCGAACTTGGGTGGAAAAAAGGGGCACACGGCTGAATGGCACACGCAGAATAATATATGTTACATGCTCTAGTATCACCAAGCGTGTGATTAGCACACGTAAAAAATTAGCCTGTAACGATTTGTAACAGTTTCGCCCAGTTACGAATCAGGAAAAAAAATCGTAACGGCTCTGCCATGTTACGTCTAGGTTGTAACGACTGCTGGGTCGTTACGAATTTTAGTTGCGATTCGGAAAAAATAGTGTAGTGGCCTTTGAGAAGTTAAGTGAAGAGAAAGAAGGCGAAAGACTTTCGTTGCATACCATCAGCAGCTGAAAGTTTAGTGGTGGTGAAAGCAGGAGTAGAGCATTATTTTGCACCAACAAGGTAAGTTTTGTCCAATAGGTCCAAGGCATATTTTGTCTGACAAACAAAAAAACCAGAGGCATTCTTTTTCACTTCAAGACCTAAGAAGTAGTGCAGAGCACCAAGATTCTTAACTGGATACTAGGATCTTAGAGAATCAATGACTGATTGACAAAAAGTTGAAGAAGGGCCAGTGATCAAAATGTCATCAACATACATTAGTAGATAAGTGGGAATAGAGCGATATTTGTATACAAACAAGGAGGTGTCAGCTGATGAGGTTTGAAATCCCAAATCAAGAACAGAGGCATGCAATTCAGCATACAATTCCCTTGGATCCTTCATAAGACCATATAATGATTTGTGCAGTTTGCAGATATAGGATGGTCCTTGTCAATAAAGCCCCGGGGTTAAGTCATAAACACCTCTTCTTAAAGATCACCATGCAAAAATGCATTGTTAATATCCAATTAAGTTAAGTTCTAGTTGAACTGAACATCTAATGAAAAGATCAACCTAATGGTTGTTGGTTTAGCAACTGGACTAAAGGTTTCGTGATAATCTAAGCCATCTTGCTGATGGAAACCTTTGGAAACAAGTCTGGCCTTGAATGTATTCACATAACTATATTGATATTTCTTGATGTTTTACACCCACTTACAATCCACAACATTTTGACCAAGACAATTAGATACTTTAATCCAAGTGTCAGTAGACTATAAAGCAGCATGCTCCATGTGCATTGCAGTGACCCACTTAGGATTCTTAATGGATTGAGAGAAGCAGGTGGGAGTGCGAGGAAAAAAGGAGTGGAGATAAGTATCTAGTAGTTTATGTTTAGTGGAAAAGTACATTTTGGGTTTTAAAATGCCATATTTACCCTTGGTGGTCATGTTATGAGAATTTTGAGGAATAGAGACTGCAGTTGGTGGAGAAACTGCAAAAGGTGAAGAGGGTGGTGATGGTAGTGAGGGAATGGATACAGGTATGGAGGTGGAAAAAGGTAAGGAATGATCATATGAAAAAGAGGCTGGGGTGAGTAATGAAGTTGGAGAAGATGACAAATTGAGCAATGTAGAGTAAGGAAAGCAGTCCTCATTAAAAGTAACATGCCTAGAAATATAAACTTTAACTGAGATAGGATTTAGGCACCTGTAACCCTTCTGTATAGCAGCATATCCAAGAAAAACACAATAAAAAATTCTAGGTGCAAGTTTGTGTGAGGTATAAGGTCTCAGCCATGTAAAGCAAGAATAGCCAAAAGTTTTAAGAAAATAATAATCAGGATTCTTCTGAAAAAGTTTCTCAAATGGAGACATAAATTGGATAGATCTAGCGGGTAGTCTGTTAATGATAAAGTTGGTTGTGAGAAAAGCATCAACCCAAAAGGAATCAGGAAGATGGAAGGTGATTAAAAAGGTTTTTCCAATGTCCAAGATAAGTCTATGTTTAGCTTCTACAACACCATTTTGTTCAGAAGAATAAGGACAAGTGACTTCATGTTTAATACCATGAGCAATGGTAAATAGAGCTAACTCATTGTTGATAAACTCTCCTCCACCATCTGACCTTATACAAACTATTTTAGCAGATAGTTCATTTTCTATTTTAGTTTTGAAGTTGAAGAAAATGGTCTTGAAGTCAGATTTGGCAGATAAGGGAAATAACCAACAAAATTTAGAAAAATCATCAATAATGTCGACATAATATAAAAAACCATTATTAGAGAAAACAGGTGATGGCCCCCATAAATCTATATGAATTAATTCAACATGTTTGCTTGTACAACTAGAAGATAAAGTAAATGAAAGTTCATGAGATCTTCCTAGTTGACAACTATCACAGAAAATAGGTGTAGTTATTACATTGGACTCATTTAAAGTAGAACAAACTTTTTGTAGAGTTTGAAAAGATGGATAAGCAAACCTATGATGCCATATAGTTGAAGAAGACTTGATAGTGTTGAGAGCTTTAAAATTGGTGGAGTGAAAATTGATGGAATAAAGGACATTTCTATGTGGTCCCTGAAGCAGAATCTTCCCACTCTGAAGATCCTACACAGAATAACCAATAGGGGTGAAGATTATAGAACAATTATTATCACTAGTGAACTTGTGGACAGATATAAGATTTGAGGTGGCTTTTGGAACATGCAATATATTTTGTAGTGTAAACTGGTCCAGAGGAGTGGAAATAACATAACTACCAATAGATGATATAGACATACCTTCACTAGTAGCAGATTATATATACTCATAGCCATCATAAGAAGTATAATCCTCAATTGCATAAGCAGTAGAAGTCACATGTTGATTAGCACCAGTATCAGCATACCAAGGATTTTCACCAAAGATATTGGCAGCAACATGCATGGCATGAAGGTTCTGAGGTGAATTTCTTCCTTGAAAATCAAAGTTGAGCCGATGTGTACATTCTGGAGCAAGGTGACTAGTACTACCACAAAGTTGATATGGAATTTTATCACTAGTATCTTGCAGAGATGATGGTGGTGGTGTGGACATAGGTATGGGAGAAGTATATCCTCTAAATGGTGGTGGTGATGGTCTTGCTGGATATGAAGGATATGAGGGATAAGAAGGAGCATAACCTCGAAATGGTTGATTATAATTTGGGTTAAATGGCTTTGTGCCTCTATAATTGACACTATGACCACCTTTGGGTGCAGGATAAGATGGTTTGTAGGAAGATTGGGGTCCAAATTGAGACATAAAGGTTTTGTTCTCAGAATCATTGATTATAGAATCAGACCTAGATTTAAGAACAATTTATTCACTAAGAATAAGATTATGCAATTCAACAGACGTAACAGGTGAGTATCTAAGGCGAATTGAAGAAGCAAAGGAATCATATGAAGCAGTTAAACCATATAAAATTGTAACCACCATTTCACTATCACTAATAACAGTTCCAGCTGCAGCAAGAGCATCAACAACTTTGCGGATCTCATTAAGATAATTAGTGATGGAATCATTACTTAATTTGATTTTTTGAAGCTTTATTCTGAGCTGAATTGTATGAGTAGAAGAAACTTGAGAGAATCTACCTTCAATGTTGGTACACAATTCATGAGAAGTTTGATCTCCAACAAAATAAGAAATTACAAAGTCAAAAATCGTTAAGTTGATAAGAAAAATTAGGGTAGAATCTTCATCTTGCCACAGAGTATAGGTTGGATTAATATGTCCATTGTTCTCATTATGAGGAGATGTGTATTTTGGAGGACATTCTCTAGATCCATCAATATAATCAGTAACACATAATTTTATGAACAAAGCAAGTAGAAGAGATTTCCAGGTGAGATAATTGTTTTCAGTAAGTTTCAATTGAATAATATTGGAAAGTTGATTAAAAGGTGATTTATAAATGGATCTACTCTCCGTTGTTAGATCAGAAAAACAAAATTGATTTGAAGAGATATTTTTATTGATGAATAAGAAAATAATTCAATCGAAGAACAAAAAGGAATTGATTGAAGGTTTGAAATGAATCAGAATGAAAAAAATTAATAACAACGGAAGAACAAATTTGGATCAAGAGCAGAGCTCTAATACCAAACTGACACTGATATTAAAAAAGGAAAATATCTCTTCACAGTTTACAAACACGCATGGTTGGTATATTTAACCACCAACCACCAGACAGTAAAACAGACCACAAATAAACTTACATGTGTTTAAAGGAAAAGGAAACATAAATAAAAAAGATAACAAACTCATGTAAAGGGAGTGTAAACAAGACATACTGAAAGTGTGTCAATTATTAGGATAATGTACACTATTTTTTTCCGAAGAAAAAGTTATATTAAAGAGAGAGAAAAAACTTACACAATACAGAAGTTATTATGCGTTCATGAAGTCTCCCAATTCCTCCAAATGAGACTAGGAGTAACAAACTTAAACGTATCAATATGACATGACCATACAACTACAAGTTGTTTGACAAGGACGATAATCTCAGTCGCTTCCTTATTTCTTCCCCCCAAAACTCTCTCATTCCTTTATTTCCAAAGTCTCTAACAAATAGCATAATGGATAATCCGCCATACTGCTTTGCCTCTTCCTTGTAAGACGTTTGTAGTCCCAAGTTTCAAACACCTCCAATAAAGATTTCAGCATTGGCCACGAAATTTTGAAAGCTTTTATGAAATAATTCCATACCCAAAATGAATAACAACAATGCAATAACATATGATCCGTAGTTTATCTTTTAATGTTGAATAAAACACACAAATTATTGTCTATCTCCAGTCCTCTATGTCTCAACATGTCTCTAGTTGGTAAAGAATTATGATAAGAATCCCAAATAATAAAACTAACCTTATGAGGAATATTTTTTTTTCCATAGGTGCTTCACAAAGTTACACAAATCCAGCTGCCAACTAAAGTCTCATAGCATTTACTAGTGCTATAGATTTCCGTAATAGACATATCATCTCCATTTTCCACTAGTACAGGAACACGAACATCACGTCTAAAGGTCCCATTCGATTTTCTCATTAGCATTCAATACTCTCTTTAAAATACCCATCCAACCATTATTGTCAATCATAGCTGCTATGGAAACATCTTTATCCCTTACTACTTTAACCTCCGGAAATAAGTCTTGTAAACATCATTCATCACACCATTTATCCTTCCAAAATTTGATTTCATTACCATCATTAACTGTAAACTTTATTACCATGCTATGAACCATAGGTACCATGTTCACCACATTCTTCCACAAACCTCTGCATTGGGGATTAGAATCTACGTCCGACATTAGAAAACCATTGTTATTATTAAACTTCTCTTGCACAATCTTCTTCCATACGCCATTTTTATTTTTAGAGAACCTCCAAATCCACTTAATCAACAATGCCTGATTAATTCTCCTCAAATTCCTCACTCTTAATCCACCGTTATCCTTTGGCAAACAAATTTTTGTCCAAGCCACCCAAACTAACTTCCTTTTTCCTTCCACGGTTTCCCATAAGAAGTTTCGCACGATTCTAACCATTCATTTTTCCACACTAAATGGAAAATGAACAGAGACAAATAATAAATTGAAAGACTACTCTTGATAAGAATGAGTCTACTTACTTTATTCAGTTTACTCTTTTTCCAAGTATCCAACTTTTGTTCCATTCTATCCAAAACGTGATCTGCGCCAATGTGCTTCTATAGGCATACCGAAATAAGTAAAAGGTAGGTTCTGCAACCAAGCTCCCTGGTAACAACATTAATAACATTATCTGCTCATATACTAATCATACTGGATTTTTCCAAGTTCAACTTCAAACATGTGATCGTCTCGACCACCGCCAAAATAATTAGAAGTCTCCTTACCTCTTCCACAATTACATCAATAAAAATCTGTGTATTGTCTGCAAACTATAAATGAGATATAATGGTACCGTGATCCACCACTTGAAAACCTGATAATTGTCCTCTCGAAACCGCATCATTGATTAGTTTAGAAAGAACCTCTACCACCAATAATAGAAACAGATACGGAGACAACGAATCTCCTTGTCTTAGACCCTTTCTCGGTTTGAATTTCTCCATTGAACTACCATTCACAAGAACAGACAAATGCGAAGTAGTAACACACCATCCAATCCAAGAGATCCATTTGTCACCAAAATCATGCCTTTGTAAGATTGTAAAAAGAGATTGCCAATTAACGTTATCAAACGTTTTTCCATATCAATCATACGAAGAATCCCCGGCTTTTTAGCTTTCAACATGTTGTCCACACAATCACTCGCAATAAGTACTCCATCAAGAATCTATTTGTCATGAATGAATGCTCCTTGGAAATCAGAAATAATATCAGGAATCACCTTCTTCAATATAACAACAAGCAACTTAGAAATAATTTTGTACACATTACCGATATGACTTAACAGTTTAAAGTCCTTAGGCGTACAAGAGTCCTATTTATTCAGAATTAGAGTGATAAAAGAGCAATTAAACCTCTAATTGATATAATCGTAACTGTGAAAGTCCTCTATTAGATTCAATAAGTCCTCTTTCAAAATACCTGAACAACTCTTGAAAAAATCAGCCGTAAATCCATCTGGACCAGGTGCCTTGTTGCGTCCCATCTGCTTAATCACACCCCCAAACTTCTTCCTTTGAGAACTCTCTTTAGAGGCCAAGTTTATCTGTCTCTTTGATTTTAGGGAAGTAAAGATTTACCATACCCAATTCAACTCATTTTGGTGCGAAAACGAATTGATATAAAAATTCCTTATTCCTTCTTTAATAATGTTTTGATCAAAACTGTCAACCTCTCCCAGTTGAAGCTTTGCTATTGCGTTTCACTTCCTCCTTGCACTAGTGATGCTATGAAAATATTTAGTATTTGAGTCTCCCCATTTAAAATCATTTTGCTTCGCACGCAATTAGGACAGTGTACAATGATACTCGTATTATGAATGTTGAACAGTGATGCTATTATGAATCACTGCATATTTGTTATTCTTATGCTTTAACAATAAACCTTACTAATCTTTTGTCGTTAATTCAAGAATGACCAGAGACTTGCATCTCTAAACAGAATTATAGAACAATTAGCGGTATCTAAAACGGGGGCAACAAGAAGACGGATAAAACAGAGAAATCAATAGATTATAACAATGAAAATTTTAAGCAAGAGTCTCAGACTTCATGCTTTTAAACTTTTAAATGTAAAGTTGCTAAAACATATTATAATTTAAATCCAGTTGTCCAAAAAATTTAAATGGATACTACCACCTCCGTTTTTGTTAAAGAGATATTGTTATTTTTCCATTTTTATTTTTTATTCTTTTTAGACTAAAATGAAAATGATAATATATCTTTTCGGATATTAGAGAAAATATTTAAAGTAATGAAATTTTCCGACTCAATTAAGGTTGGGTTTGGTAATGTTTTTATTTTTCAAAAAGTACTTTCAAAAAATATATATAGTAATTATTTTTCATATTAGTGTTTGCTAAAATATTCTTAAAGTACTTCCAAAAGTCCCCAACTTTTAAAAGCTAGGGGAGAGGAGCTTTTAAAAGATCTAAAAGCATAACCGTTGGTCCCACCTTATTTTAATTCATGATTTTTCTTTTATATCCCTTCTATATTATATAAATGATCAAAATTGCCCTTAATCTTTAATAATCAATTTTTTATTCTCCATGACATATTCTTTAAAGGTTGTTATTTTAAAGGGAACATTATTTAAATACCCTTATTATAGAGCCCCTTCTAAAATACCCTTATCAACTTATACAAATACCCCTAAGCCTAATACATTACTAAAATACCCTCTTTTATATAGTGTATATACAAAACCACCACCATTACCACTATTCAAAAAAAATTAAAAAAATCTCTAATGCCCACACCACTGTCCACCGCCAACCAGCACCACTGTCCACCGCTTCCCACCACCGACCACCACCGACCGACCACCACCACCGACCACCACCACCACCGACCACCACCACCATTGTCCACCACCGCCAACCACCACCACTGTCCACCGCCGCCGCCGCTAACCAACACCACCACTGTCCACTTCCACCACCGCCGCCAACAACCGTTACCTGCCGCCGCCAACAACCATCACCACCGTCAACCACGATCGCCGCCGCCAACCACCACCACCATGTGGAGTCAACTTGTTGAAGTTGTGTCCACATCAGAGGAAACTAGCTCAAGTTGTCTTCAACAAGTGAAAACAACTAGCTCAAGTTGTCTTCTACAAGTGAAAGCAACTAGCCTAAGTTGTCTCCATATATGGAGGCAACTTGCACAAGTTGTCTCTAAAAAAAATAAAAATTATACACAAATAAGTGAACCTAGTGTGAATCGAACACACATCTTCGACATATAGTAGTTGTGCTACCATTGCACCACAGGTTCTCCACCCCATCGATGTTCAACCAACAATTAAAACAACCACCATACAACACCACACCATCCATCTCTGCCATCGCAACTCTACCTGTAATGACTTCATGACCACAACCGTTTATGCACACTTGCAACATGAGCCAATAACTGCAGTCACTTCCATGCCCCTACTCAAAGACCATCAACAACACACAAGCAGTAACAACTTCTTGTTCTGCTTTCACTTCCTGGATACATATTGAGTTCATGCTCAAGTTCCTAAGCATTCATCTATCCTCTTGACTTTAAATCATGATCATCAACAACACAACCATCATCAGCAAATCAACACAACCCTGTGTTACCATTGCACCACAAATTCGTCAACGAGCTCAAAAAAATAACCAATTTGCCTCCGAAATGGAATCAACTAGCTCAAGTTGCCTCCAATCTGGAAGCAACTAGCACAAGTTGCCTCCAAAGGTGAAAGCAACTAGCTCAAGTTTCCTCCAAAAGGTGAAAGCAACTAGCTCAAGTTGCCTATAATCTGGAAGCAACTAGCACAAGTTGCCTCCAAAAGTGAAAGCAACTAGCTCAAGTTTCCTCCAAAAGGTGAAAGCAACTTGGTCAAGTTGCCTCCAATCTGGAAGCAACTAGCACAAGTTGCCTCCAAAAAGTGAAAGCAACTTGGTCAAGTTGTCTTCAAAGTTGGAAGCAACTAGCATAAGTTGTCTCCAAATAGTAGAAGCAACTTGGTCAAGTTGAATATCACACCATCGGAATGGAGCTATTTTCGATGTTTCTACTGTTCAATATCACACTATTCAAGCAAAATAAAATTAACTGAATCGATAATGGCATCATGAGAGAGTACACCTGAAATTTAGCCAACTAAGTTGCAGTAAAGTAGCCTCCATGCAACCTCCAAGCTTGGCACCACAAATGCATTCCAGCTTCCCTGTAATCTCAGTACCTATTCCACCTGAACTGTAGCTTCATCTCTGCTTCATAACAGCTCAAACACCAATATAAAAATAACTTCGAACAACTATATGTTGTCTACAGTTTCTGCCACATTTAAATTGTTCTTTATAAGCTAGGGAACATGTATTTTCACCAAGCCAAATTGTGCTGCAATTCCATGGGACCAATATGAAGTAAAACCATTAAAAGATAATATCATTGGTATTTCAGATGGAAAAGTATGCGGCACAAGGAAGTGGTGTAAATTTGTGACCCTACAATAACATTTGGTCATCCTTGCATATATATACATGACGTACAACTCGGTAAAAAAAATCACAAGAAGAAAAAAAACAAAAAACAAAAATGTATGAGCAATTAAGACAGCCGTTACAATCACCAGTTGGTTTCTCTATCAACTTGTTCCATGGGTTTGTCAACTATTTAGTTCTTGGATTTGGATGTTTATAAAAGTGATAAACAAAACTAAATTCTAGCCTAAGACATTTGAATTCCTAATTAACTGCTCCTATATAGCACTAATTGGCATCGTAAAAAGCATGAAAATCAACATAAAATAAAACGGCTAACATGCCTCTCATAAACAAGCATTTGTCTGTTCAAAATTAAAAGCACTAGTAACAAAATTAGAAGTACCACATCAACAAAATAAGTTTAATATTCTTCTTTTTTTTACCATCACATGTGTCCAGGAGATCACCCCCCTCCAAAACCGTGCACCAAAACAATTCCAAGCTTCCCATATCCACTAGTTTCTACATTTCCTATTAAACTGATAGCATTCAAGCCTTTGTTTAGTTGCAAGTTAGCAAACTAATTGAATTACACAAGTACTAATGAAAATTGTTGACACAATCCAAAATTTATTCATTAGTATAGTATTGGTCATTTAGGTTAAGAGTACTGCTTCCTTTTGGGTACACATATGATATACCACATGAATTTAGGTCATATATGTAGGTTACTAGCCCGTTCCTGACAGTGATGTTAATTTTGTGTTTAACAGATACATGTACATTAAAAACAAAATCTCAGAACATGTTAACTGAAGCTAAAAAGCAATTTTTATGTTTTGTTACCTTCATTGTTGAAAAATGATCCTAACTACCTCTTGCACCTATTATCTTAGCATTGTTGAAACCCACCATCTCCACCCCAACTACTATAACAAAATACCCCACCAGCACCTTCACAACAACCACCACCACCTCCCCCACTGCAAATTATATCCACCACCACATCAACAACAACCATCACCACAATAGACACCAACTGCAACATCCAAAAAGCATAAAAAGTCCACATCCAAGGGCCTGTTCTCCAACTGCATCAACCCATTTCCTTCTCAAATCTAAAACACCAACAATACCACAGGTGCAACAACACCAACACCACCAATCCACGACCAAAACACCAACACACCACCGTTATTGACCCTATGAATTCAAGCATAAAGTTCTTCAAAACCTAAAATTAGTTTTCAGAAATTTCAAAATGTAAACCTAAAAATAAAGTTAAATCTTACCAGTTTCAAAATCAACAAAGGTCGAGCTCAAATCATTGACTCTGAATCTTCAACTCCAAATCCACATCTGAATCTCAATTCGAAATTATCAAATTGAAAACCAAAAATCAAATCGATAAATCTGGTTTCAAAAATTAGTTGAAATCTATTTTATAAATTAGTTAAAATCAGTTGAAATCTAATCGCAATCAATACCCTATTTATCTGGTTTCAGAACTCAAACCTCTGCCAAAACTTGTATTAAGTTTGAATCCAATCAATACCCTATTTATCTGTTGTAGACTTCAACCACATCTCGTCTTCCTTCTCACTGATTCCCTCCACCATCATCAGTTATATCTCCTCTATCACTCTTCAATCTCGATCTCTCTTTTCTGAATCCATGGCCGCCTTCTCTCAATTTCATGACACCAGCAGGAATGAATGAAATGATAAAAGAAAGGGAATATTAACTGCAGTTGATTGATTTTTCATGGTGATGGAGATGGAGGTGGTAGTGATGAAAATGGTGGCGACGGAGATGGTGGTAGCAAGAAGGTGGTGGCGGTGATACTGAAAGAAGAGGTAAGAGAAAATAAAGCATATCGTTTCAGATGTGAAGTTAAGGAGAAAAGAAAAAATGTTCGACAACTTTATTAAGATGATGAGGTTATTTACGGGATTATCATAAAAATTGGTTTCCTTGTTTTTTGTTAGGGGTATTAATATAATGGATAAGGGTATTTGTGCATGACTCATGGATAGTAGGGGCATAAATAACATTCCCACTATTTTAAATCTATGTCACATTCTTCAAAGATTATTATTTTCGCTTTTAAATTATATTTTATATACTATTTCAATAAAAAAAATAAGAACCAATATTAAATAAATATTTGATTTTAGTATAAATTTTTTTTATTCCAAATTATATCAATAATAAAAAATAGTTACTCAAAATATATATAAATATCTAATATGTTTAAATCCCATAAAATAGAATAAAACTATATTAAAAGATTATGTCTGTTTTTGTTATTTGTTACAACTACAATAAGTGAACATATATTTTACCCATCACAATTTGATAAATTTTTTTAACTAGCTTTAGCTTTTAATATCTACTTTACCAAACACTTAACTATTTTTTACATAGTACAACACAGTAGAAAAGTGCTTTTACAAAATCCGCAACATTACCAAACTAAACCTCAGTTGATTCACTTAAAATTTGTATTGGTCAGTGTTTTAGAGTGCAAGAAAAATGGTTTTTTTTTCTTATTCCCTTTTTGACTTATATGATATGAAAAGGCTTCTAGTTGCAAGGGTAAGTTTTAAAAGGAATCTTATTTTTGGGGCTCTAGGGGAGACTATTTTTGGGGACTATTTTACTAAGTGGATCCTAAATATTATAGGGGGAGATCACATATGTGTAAAATTTCTAAAATACCCTCCATAATTTTTATTTATTCCTCTTATACCCTCTCATTAACTACCTAATCTAATCAAAAAAAAAAAAAACTGAAAAAAACGGACGACATTAAAAGAAAAAAAACCGTCCCCCTCTTATTAGTTTTTTTTCTTCCTTCCTCTTCCTTCCTTATTCTTTTCATCTTCCATTGAACATTGTTCAACGATTAATTGTCGATTCAAAAAAAATCCGTCGTCGATTAACCACATTCTATAAAACCATGAAACCTAAGGAAAATCTAGGTCAATCTTCGTCGAATCAACCTCCTACTGAAGCAGAGAAAGCAACTTCATCAACTGAAGATGAAACTGCAGGTCAAGAGGAAGTGAATGAAGGAGTTCCAGAAGCCTCCGAGTCACCTGACATGACATCAATAAGGTATGAATTCAAAAACCCAGTATTTATTTAAGAGTTTCGTTGATTAATCAGTTGGTTTCGAAAATTTTAGGTCTGAAAAAATGGCTATTGAAAATGTTAACGGCTGGGAGTTCTTGTATTCCCAGCCGTAAATAAGTATAATGGTTGGGAATTGTCGATTTCCCAGCCATTTACAAATTACACGGTTGGGATATATAAGAACTCCCAGCCGTAACTAAATCAACTTGTACGAGATGGAGCATTCCTATCCGTAACCAGTAGTATACGGCTAGGAATATCCTAACCGTATATTCTCCTGTGTTCAAAATTATTTAGCTGTTGTATTGTTATGTCTCGATTTTTCCAACCGTAGTTATATTTCCTGGCCGTGATATCCAGTTTCCTAGACGTTTTCACATTATGTCTTGGAGTTTTCTAGCCGTATTTATGCCATGTGTTGTACTGTGAACTAGCAATATACATACGGGTAGGTTTTTATATCCGTAATTCTTTGTCGGCTTGGTCGAATACTAAGTTCCCATCCGTGTTTTGGTTTTCGACTGGGAATATTACCATTATCCCATACGTAGTTACTTTTTCGGCTTGGACTATCCAATTTTCCTATCCGTATGAGGTGTTACGGTTTGGTTCTGTCAAATTTTCCCAGACGTATTTATTATCTAATTTTGGTTTTTTGCTTTGCTTGTCTTGGAACAGAGGGAAAAAGAAGAAGAAGAAAATATCCCAAGAAGTAACACCTTCTAGTGACCCCACTCTGCAACCTCATCACGCAAAACCATTGGGTGCAGACGCAAGGAAAGCAATCGGATTTGTGACTGCTGGAGAAAAGGAAGGTGGTGGAGATGGAGTTGGAGTCACTGGAGGAACTAAAGTTGGAGTTGATGAGTGCCAAATATTGCATATTCATACACCTTTTCATTGACACTTAACTCATCTTTCGCGCTTCAAAGTCATATATTATCCCAAATTCTGCATTTTTACCATTTTCAAGAATAAATATTTGTATTAATTAATTTTGTGTTTTTAAGTACTAAATAAAGCTTGGAAGAATTGAGAAGACAAAAGAGAAGAAAGTTGGAAGCGTTGCAACCCGCTCGCGCATCAATGGCAACCTGTTTACAAATTCATGGGAATTAAACAACCCATGATCCAAAACCCAAGATCCAAAACCCAAGATCCAAAACCCAAGACCCAAATCCATTTCCACCTCACCCCCATTGGATTCTTTCCAAAACATCCACCTCATCCCCATTGGATTCTTTCCAAAACATCCACCTCACCCCCATTGTATTCCATTTCATCCATCAATTAAAGAAAACATCCCCATTCTCTCACTCAATCACTCCCAATTTGTTTCCCACAACCAAATATATTCCATTCAATCCATCAATTAAGAAAACATGTTTTGTTGAGTGGATGCTTTCCAAATTTCGAATCCAAGTGCTTGAGGGAATTTTGTGTATAAATAGAGAGGGTTGTTGTGTTGAAAAACCATCTAAGAATAGCTTGTTCATGTTAGTTTATCAAATTTCAATTTTGTTGTAATGTTCTTCATGTTCTAATTTCATTTGCTAGGGTTTAAATGAAGCCGTAACTCATTGGTATGTATTCATATCTTGTATATTGTTCTTGAAAGTTTAGAATTGTTTAAAGTTATAATTTAATCCAAGTTTGTCAACATCTTGCTCTCACAATGTATGCCATGTATCCATTGTAGTTAGAATATCTCTATGTTGATTATGCTACAACTCATGCTTAACCAAATATTGATTCTCAGATTAGTTGTGCTTTAATTAGACAGTTAATGCTTTGGAGAAATACTTTAGTTGTGATTAAATTATACATTGGAGAAACACCTTAAATATACGGTAGACTTGAATCTACTATAAGGACAAGAATAATATTACAAGTTGAATGCATATCATAGGTTAGTGGTGGATTTGAATACCCTAGTATCCATATTCTCAATATTTACACCTTGATTTAATTGCATATTTTAATTCAAATTACTTTTTGTTTAAGTCTTTGCCAATATCTCGTCGTATCGACAAAAACAAACCCCCTTTGGTTACTCTCTGAATCAGTTCTTAGTCAGGATTTAGAATCAACTTTTACATTCTCCAAGTCTCTGTGGTTCGACCTGTGCTTGCCCTGTGTTGCTTGTCGACACTGTGCACTTGCAGTATTTATAGTTGTAGGTATCTTTATGAGCCTATCAGGAGTTGCTGGAGGAACTGAAGTTGTTGTTACTGAGGGAACTGAAGTTGTTGTTACTCAAAGAACTGAAGTTGCTGTGACTGAAGTTGTTGGCACTACTAGTGGTGGTGGAAATGAAGTTGGCACTTCTAGTGTTGCTGCTATTGATAAAGGTAAATCCGTAGTCGAGGAGGGAAAAGAGGAGGACAAGAAGGAGGGAAATAAGAAGTATAAACCTAAGACAACGCCAAGAGAAGTAATTGATTCTTTAGAGCCTTTACCTCCCAAGAGGAACGGGAGACCTTGGGGTGAGCCAAGAGATCGTTCCTCCTTGATTGGCTACCCTTCTTCATGGGCTGGTCGGGTTTGTGGCACAAAGATAATAAATCAAATTACATATATGTTATATTCATTTTGTTATGGATTATTATTTTTACAACCATTTTTTTTGGTAGTTTCCGGATAAAGTTGTCCCTAAACTAAAGCACCAACAAGCAAAGTTTTGGCCGTTGGATGATGAGCATCCAGATGTGCAAGTTTTGGTCAAAGCTTCGAGGTTATGGTCTGGAATCGATGCTTTGCAGAATACATATGATATTGTCACAGTTTGCGGTTTTAGAGAAAGATTTTGGGCCGAAATCATGACTTTTCACCTCCCATTCAGCGAGATAACAATCACTCCGGATGACGCAAAGCAAATCACTGGTCTAGCCTTGGAAGGAAAGGCGGTGTTTGAGGGTTTCAACAATTCCATGCCTTTTGATGAGCTTTGTGCCTTGGAAAAGAACTGTCTTGGGTGGGGTAAAGATGAAGCGGAAGAAGAGTTTGAGATATGGTCTGGAGCACCTCCTAGATCTAAGAGAAAATTTAGTGCACCGGGCGAACTTCGTGAAGCAGTTAATATGTCAAGGAAGATTAATTTGGTTCGTCTGAGGGATAAGTTTGGGGATTCTAAACGCAAGATGGTTATGGGATTGGTGGTGATGGACGCAGAAAGAGCTAGACATACGGCTATAGCTTACTTGTTGCATGCTCTTGGGACCGTCCTTTTCCCCGATTTCTCAGGCAATAAGGTAAATGCATGTTACTTGCAGTGGTTGAAGACTCTTAGTCTCGATAAGAAAACAAACGAGGTACCTAGGTACTCGTGGGCCACCGCACTCCTTGCTGATGTGTTGGAATGTCTTTGCAAAGCTTCTAGATGGAACGAAACACAAATTACGGGATGTGTTGCTCTTTTCCATGTATCTTTTTGTTTTAATATAACAAATGTTTATTTGTTTTACTTTTATAACTTATTTATAAACAATTTTTTTTTATTTTTTGTCGTAGTCATGGGTTTATGACCATTATAAAAGCTTGAGGCCTACTCGGAATACAGATTGGCCTCTAGATAAACCTACAGGAGGGAGATACCCTTTTGGAGGGATCCAACACAAGGCTAAAGAGACGGAAATGGTCGACATGAGGAAAAAAATGGATGCTTTGACAATTGAAGGTGTGGTTTTTGATCCATATTTGAAACTTGATGAGGATGGTGAAGAGGAAGTTGATGATAGAGTATTTTCTGATGTGGCAACCTATACAGGACCTTTGTTTCATGCAACCGGGTTCGTCATTTTAGATCCTCGTAGAACGCTCCGCAAAATCGGTATTGTCCAGAAAATTATGCCTGAAGAGACTCATTTTAGACTGAGCATAGCCACCTTCCAATTTAAGGACAAACATGTCAAATTGAACTATAAAAATGCACCGGAGATTGGCCATTGGAATGCTCATTCCGAAGAAGTGAACCAAATGAGTAGAAGACTACTTGAAGCAGAACATGGTACTTCCCAAGCGGATGCAAATTAAATGGAAGGGTATGGAGAGTGGGCTCATCCTTATGTGGAAAATTTGGATCCGGAGGCGCAGATACATTATAGGAATGCAGAGAAAGAGAGTTCAAAGACACCAACGAGTGAAGAACATGATTGGCAGAAGATGGTGGTACGTATATACTAATTATGTTTGTATATGATATTTTTTTTTAATTATCTATAAATAATGAGAGTACGTGTGTTTGATATGAAAAAATAGGTCGACCGAGTTAATTGGGTGGCCAAAGACATCAGCCGTATGATTGATTTAGGTCAGGATTTAACGGTAGATGAACTCAGATTAATGCGGAATTGAGTTAGAGGCATAATACTCCCTGAGAAATGAGGTTTATATCATGTTGAAGCACCAAGGAGATCTAAAATGGCTATGTCTCCTTCTCCTAGCGACGACTCGGACACTCCCCCAGACCAAGTTCAATCTAAGCAACGAAAAGCCGGCCGAGGTGGTAGAGGTGGAACGAGTGCTCGAGGTGGTCGAGGTGCAAAAGGTGGAACAAGTGCTCGAAGTGGTCGAGGTACTGGACCAAGTGCTCTAGGTGGACGTGGTGGAGGTAGAAAGGCTACAACTCAAGGTGGCGGTCGAGGTAAAAAATCTAGAGTTATATAACAAGTTGTGGAACCTCGGGCAAGGGACGATTTGGATGACTTTTTGGAAAGCACGTCGGAGGAGGGATCAAGTGAAAGTGAATGACTATTTACTTTTTATTATATTACTTCATGGATCTTTTATTATCTAAGACTTTGTATATTTATTGTTTTTGTGTTTGGTTATGGATTTGGGTGGAAAAACTTTTAAAACTTTGCATTTATTAATGAATGTTAGTCTTTCCAATTGTCTAATATAAGTAAACTGAGGAAATAATCAAGATTCACAAAGTTTTTGTGCACTTTCGGCTAGGTCGATCCTTCACATAACCTAGCCGCAAGTGCACATAATCCTTGTCAAATATACTTGCACCGAATTGCGGTTGGAAAGTCCCGGCCGTTTTATAAAAACGTCTAAGAAACTTAACCGTACTAATTTACTGTCAGGAAATACCTGGCCGTATGTTTCACTGGATACTCAAAATTTAATTGAAACTAGGTTACGGCTACGTTTCCGAGCCGTGTATTTTGTTTGCGGTTGGCACTCCGAGCCGTAAAACTGACATAAATTTGCATCTCTTTTTTACGTCTAGGAATTTATTATATATCTGAGACGTTAGACTGACAAAAATAACAACTATTTTTTACGGATTGAACTACCGAGCCGTAAATATGACACACCACATATCCTGCAATTTATACAGAATAACGGCTGGGTCTCTCCTGCGATTTCCAAGCCGTAAATACCTATAATTATGAATACCACATCATATCGGCTAGTTTTTTGAATTTTGAAAAATAGATTTTTTTGAAGACTGATCTATAGAAGGTTCTAGTTGTTCAACCACTTATTTAAACTTGAAATAACCATATAACCACCCATTCCAAAACAAAATCACACCTTCTACATCAATAAGATAAACCCAACTTATTAATTACGGCTTGAACTCCTACAAACTCAATGCAATGTACTCAAAGGATAAACCCAACTTCACTTTGGAAGAAGACTTATCTCTTTGCAACAATTTTGTACTATGCTATCCAAAGAAGGGAGAAGAACGAAAGCAAGGTGGTTTAGCCAGTAAATCGTATTGGAGTAATATTTTTGAGAATTTTTGTAGTGAAACAGGTAACACTAACAACCGCGATGGGGTTGAATTGTATCTTCGATTTTCAGACATATGCAAAAAAGTGGAAGAATATATGGCTTTAAGTCGTATGTGCAACCAACTTCGACTTAGAGGTGAGACTGATAGAGAAGTCGCGGCTCAAGCTAAGAAGGAATGGAGAAAACGGAAAGGTTATGATTTCAACTTGGAAGCTCAATTCGCCATCATCAAAGACTTCTTAATACATCGAAAGGGGTGTTATTAAAATCAACTTTGTAATGGGGATCTATTAAGTATGTAATGGGTTTTATTGTGGCCTAATTAATTAAAGTATTACTAATTTTCAATCGTAGTATGTATTCATGTTGAAAGTCAAAATTTCTCAGCTTACAGACTCAATTACGGACGGGAAATATAAGAATTCCCAGCCGTAAAACAGATTCAGGAAATTCTCGTTTAGTGACGGCTAGAAGTTCTTAACTTCCCATCCGTTATTTGTGTTTACGGCTGGGAATTCATCAATTCCTAACCGTAATTGTTTAATTACGGCTGGGTCGACACAATTTCCCGGCCGTAACAGAATCAAATTCCATATTTTTTCTGATTTTTGACGGATTTGAATTTGATGAAATTGATGTTGGTAGTTGATTATGAGGTTATCTTGAGTTTTGTGATGAATGGTTTCATCATTTTTCTTCAAAAAAATTCAAAAAAAAATCTCCAAAATCACCATTTTTCCTTATTCAAAACTCAAAAAAATCATGTTTTGATTTGCAAAACATTAAGGTTTTGATTAGTCTAATTGATTCACTAAGACTGATTAGTTAGATTAATCAAGTTAATTAGCACTAATCAAATTAAGGGTAAATTAGACATTACAAAAAAATGATTGATAAGGGGTGGTATGGGTTGTTATTTCATGACCCAATATAGCCCCAAAATAGGATTCTTTAAAAGTGCTATCATTCTCGTGTCAGCTCTGGACATCCGACAGCTATTGGGCTATAAAGTTGTGTTTGCCTGTTTGTGTTTGGAGATATCGGCTGCCTAATAAAAGTATAAAACCCAGCGACCTCCATCCAGAGTTATCTTCCTCCCTCTTCTCCGCGGATTCTTCTGAACAAAGCTTTACTTACAATTCTAATGAAGTAGAAGAGAGGATCAAATTAGGGTTTCATTATTTGATATATCCATCGGTGTAATATACAATTAAAAGAATGGCTTCTCTTTTGTCTTCAAACCCTAGGCTTCTCAGTTCATCATCTACCATCGGAACCACCAAACTGTAAGCTCTCTATGCAAATTATCTCTGAATTTCTTGATTTCTTTCCTTTTTTTGTTGCTAATTTGTTGAGTCTTTTACATAAGATTAGTTGTTTAAACACATGAAATCGATTTTGTTATTCTTTTTAATTCGCCCTTTTGTGTCGTAGGCGGAAGGTTGAGGTAAATTCGTCGAGAGTTTTCTTTATAAACAAGTCTCGGTCAAATGGGGCGGGTACAGGGCGTATTAGATGTTCAATGGATGCACCAGTTGGAGGTAATTTTCTTTGAGATTGGTTTCTTGTTTGTTTGTTGTTTAAAATGAAATTATCTAAGTTGTGGAGTTATGAGGGTTTACTCCAGAAAATGACCTAGTAATTAATATTTTGTTAGTATAGTTTGAAACTTAGGTTAGGAGGAGAGATAGTTGGGGAGGTATGAAATCTTGGTGAAGGTTTCCGTTTGTGGTGTTGTTCATTTAGTAGATTGCATTTTGATAAATGGCCTAGTGCCTCTTGAATCGATATGTTTGTACATATTTGATATACTGGTTTGATATTGAAATGTAGAGAGCTAAAGAAGGATACCTAGAAAAGAAGCTCAATAGTTTTGAATCCAGTCTATTTATAACTGATTTTTAGCTTTAAGGGAACTATTAAACAATTCCATCGTGTCAATCTTATTGCGGTTTGTACATCATTATGTTTGGGGATAGACATTTTGGGTTGCTGTATTCATGGATTACAGACTCATTAGTCTTTGAGTGGTTTTGTTTATTCTAGAGAAATTCATCAACTAAACTTCATAAGAGTGATACAGGATCATATTTTATTAAATGAGTGGATAAAATTATGAACAGAAATGACACCGGATAAGAGTAGCAGTGGGTTCTTTCTTGCTTTCTTAAGTATTTTGTTGTGCAGAAGTTCAGTAATATATGTATACCAATATTAAGTTTTCCCATATCAAGATGTTTTATCACCATGTTGCTATAGTATCTCTTTCCATTTGGTCTCCTTGTAATGGGAGTTTACACCTTTTTTAGGGATTTTAATGGACATGCGAGAACTTCTAAAACATATTGATTTTCTTTAGGAAACCTGAAATTTCCACGGATGAACACATGGGATCCTTACAAGCGCCTTGGTGTACCTCCCGACGCCTCTACAGAAGAAATCTGGGGTTCACGTAATTTTCTTCTGGAACAATATGCCGGGCATGAGAGAAGTGCAGAATCTATTGAAGCTGCTTTTGAGAAATTACTAATGACTAGCTTCAATGAAAGGAAGAAAACCAAGTTCAACATGAAAACCAGATTGAAGAAGAAAGTGGAGGAGTCCCCATCTTGGTTGAAGAACTTGTTCGGTTTCATAGAAGTTCCTCCGACAGAAGTGATCCTTCGAAGACTGTTTTTATTCGTTTTCATGGCAGGTTGGAGCATAATGAATGCCACTGAAACTGGCCCTGCTTTTCAGGTTTGTTCCTTGTCTCTTCATCTACATTCTTTTTTTTCTTTCATTTTTTTCATATGGTAATCATGTCGCTTTGTGTCAGTGATCTACTCTTGAATTGTTAACTATAAGTTCTCTTATTTGAACGGCAAAGGAAATGCTGGGATGTGTAGTGTGATGGATTGTTTTTACCATTTCTTAACAACGATAATCTATGATTGAATTCAGCGATAATATATGATTTCTAATTTTCAATTGGATTGTTTTTACACAGGTGGCACTGTCATTAGGGTCTTGCATTTACTTCCTGAACGACAAGACCAAGAGCGTAGCTAGAGCTTCTGTTTTAGGGTATTTTTTTCAACTTCAAATCAAGAACAAATACATTGTAAACAATTGCAACTCTGTATTGCTTTATGTGCAAGTGTTTTGCTCATTAACTATTTGTGTCTGCCTTGTTACAGACTCGGAGCTCTTGTAGTAGGATGGGTATGTGGGTCCATCCTAGTGCCAATGATTCCAGCAGCCATACTGCAGCCAACCTGGACACTCGAATTACTCACATCTCTTGTAGCTTATGTCTTTCTGTTTCTTGCGTGTACTTTTCTCAAGTGAGAAGTTGCACCAGTTTGTAGTAGTTTTGTCAGAGGTGACAACCTAATGATATTTTACTTACATAAATAGAAGAGGATGAAGTCGAGAGATGAAATATTTGTTTCTTATTCTTGTTTTTTACTGCATTAGATTTTTTTCTCCAGTTTTTTCTTTATACTGTATAGAATTGCCACCGCTTTGTTTTCTCGACTGAGTATGGGCCTTTGCAAACAAAGAAGGAAAAAAAGGGATCCATATGGCATCAGTATGGATTGTTTGCCCACAAATATATGAAAAATAATACTCCCTCCATTTTAGGAAAAGTGTTACTTTCATTTTTTTAATTTAAATTATTTTTAAGCTAAAATGAAAAAGTGAAAGTAACACTTTTCCTGAAACGGAGGTAGTACAAATTACGTCAATCTGGAAACCCTACCCTAGGAAGGGATGACCCAATTTTGGAGAGATTCTGGGTGGAACACTTAAAACTAGAATGTCCTCGGTATTTCTTCAATTTCCACATGAGATGATAATATTCACTCTACTACATCACCTCCTACAAGTCTTTTTTTTTTTGCACTTGCACCAAATACTAGGACTTGATGGTAACAACACTTCTACTGACAACTTCATCTCATCCTTCTTGGCTGAGGCTTCAAACCAGAAACAACCCAGTTTCCACTTTTGTTTCAAAACTGCACTTTCTGGTTCCCAGTAGAGTAACTACTTGCTATGTTAGATCAAAGTATAGTACTCCTTGATTATTTTTCTATGCTCTTTTATGCAAACTTTGGTCTACATTTATATGCTTCCTGTTGGTTAGCTTAAAGTTTTATACTGTAACGATTTGTAATAAAAAGATAACAGTGAAGTCTAAAAATGGACATAGAAATTAGAAAATCTAATGTAAATGAACAAAGAAAGTAACAACAGGAAATAATCTTTCAGAACAGTGAGGCATTAGCAGAGATTTTTTTTCTTTAATGAAAGGTTGTAGTAGCAGAAGTACATGCAGGAAGTAACGATTCTCTAAATTGCCGTAAGCTATAATAACCTTATGCAACTCGAGGAACGTTAGCCAGTGATGCTTGCGCTCTCTCGTCAGAAAAAGATAAATCAACCATGGTTCCCTGTAAATATTTCTCATACGCGGGAAGATCAAAATGACCATGTCCGCACATAGCTAAGAGTATAACTTTTGATTCTCCAGTTTCTTTACAGTGGAGAGCTTCCCTGACTGCAGCAGCTATTGCATGAGTTGGTTCTGGTGCCGGTATTAAACCTTCTGTCCTGGCAAATTGTATTGCACCTGGAGCAACCACAGCAGCAGAGTTAATATTGAAAATTATGGCAAACTTCAAATGCAGAAATAAAATTCTATTAAGAAGAAGAAATAAAACCATTCACCTTTAAAACATTCGATTTGAGGAATTGCTATTGCTTCCATGAAACCTAATTCATATATATGTGAAATAAGTGGTGCCATACCATGGTAACGTAGACCTCCTGCACCAACAAAACAATTGCTCCTTGAAGTGGGAAATGAAATTGCAGAAAGCAGAAAAGTAAGTTATAGAATCTGAGACATATTATTACCGGAATGAATGGGATCAGGGATGAAGTCATGCCCAAGTGTGTGCATCTTCATCAACGGTGTCATACCCGCAGTGTCTCCATAGTCATAAGCATATACACCTTTGGTTAGTGAAGGACAAGCAGTAGGCTCAACTGCCCTAATAAGAGGGTTAATTTTTCCCTTAAGTTTCTCTCGAATAAATGGAAATGCAAGACCTGCGAAATTCGACCCTCCACCAGTACAACCAATGATCACATCAGGAGTCTCTCCTATAGCTTCCATTTGCTTTATACACTCCTCACCAATGACAGTCTGGTGCAGTAGAACATGGTTTAGGACACTTCCTAAACAATACTTGGTATCTTCGTTGGCAGCTGCAATTTCTACAGCCTCTGAAATTGCTATTCCTAAACTGCCAGGACTTAGTGGATCCATTGCAAGGATGTTACGACCTGTATTGGTAATGTTTGAAGGAGATGGGTGTACTTTAGCACCCCATGTCTGCATCATCAATTTACGGTAAGGTTTTTGATCATATGAAGCACGAACTTGCCAGACCTAGAGAGGGAAGCAAAATGTCAGCAAAATATTGCATTCTTCATAAACCAGAACAAGAACAACCATCCAACTTTTAACCACAGAATTCCGTGTTCTTACTTCACAGTCGATATCAAATAAACCGCAAGCAAAGGCTAATGAGCTCCCCCACTGACCTGCACCGGTTTCTGTCACAATCTTCTTGACACCTTGTTGTGCATTATACCAAACTTGTGGAACTGCAGTGTTAGGTTTGTGTGATCCAGCAGGGCTAACACCTTCATATTTGTAGTATATCCTTGCAGGTGTGCCAAGAAGTTTCTCCAACCTCTTCGCTCTATCGAACACGAAGCACAAAATGAAAATAAATTACGGACAACCCATTTTTCTACTACAAATCTACGGTTTTGTATGCAGTATGTAATGTAGTGCACATGGAAATCTCAAACTGTAATTACTTGAATTTAAAAACCTCAATACCAAAATTTGTTGGGAAAAACAAACCTGATCAGAGGAGTTGGTCGCCAAAGACTATAGATATCGACAACTTCATCCGGAATCTGAATGAACCTCTCAGTACTAGCCTCTTGCTTAATCAATTCATCAGGAAAGAGAGGAGACAAATCTTGAGGCTGAATAGGCTGAAGTGTCTTTGGATGCAAAGGTGGAGGTGGTTTAATTTGAAGATCTGCAACAAGATTATACCATTGGCGAGGAATTTCTACTGATCTAGAGTTATTCATAGAAGACATTGTTACTTTTGCCTTAAAATACTTCAAATGATTCAACTTTTTGTTTGGTGAAAATCTTCCCATCCATTGCTGCTCACCACCTACCAAATGAGATGACCAATAATAAAACTGAGTTTTCAGCCTTTGGGGTATGAACAATACTCTGAAAACAAATTTAGACCGACTCTTATACTGAACATGGCACTAACAAAATTAGAAGCTCAAATGTCAATCAGGAACTAAATGAAACCACAAGATTAATAGAACTGCAATCATCTAAAATAAATGAAACCAGTGAAGTTGAAAAGGAAGATAGATTACTGGATTTTTGTTTCAGCTGTAGCTGAGAAGTGTTAGTTGAAGCTGCTGCTGGTACAAGTGATGCCGCCATTAAAATTCCTTGCTTCACTGTTTTTAGCAATGCAACAGTACTTCAAGTTCGACTTTAATAAGTCGGACACACAGCGTACTTGAGAAATAAAGAAGGGCTACTAAAGCGTTTAATGACCAAAATAGCCAACCGTTTATTTAATGCCGGTCAGCTATACAGATCCGTACTTATAACTCTTTGTTTTTTAGTTCATCAGCATTTGCATTTTCATTTCATAGTACTCCTGTGACCGCCGTGGAGCACCACATGTCTGCCCGTATCTTCTCAGCTGCCACATGTCCTCCGTTCATTGCAAGTCACACAACAACCCAAGACAGAAATTCGACACGATTCAGGAGAGACGACTGCTGAACTGAGTTCCCTTATTTTTTTGACCAGAACTGAAGAGTCCCAACAATTGGGTCGACAAGATTGATTGTATTAAGATAGAGAAAGATCACAATTGTGGATTCTTGTGGGTACTATGTACTAACTCTTCCAAAACTCACTTTAAATTCCAGATTTCTAATAATGACATGCCTAGGGAAATGGGCTAGACTAGGACCAAGGTTAGTAACGGTTATCCATACAGATGAAGCGAAATGAAAGAAAAAATTGTTCACGCTCTGCGGAGTTTCTAAGCCATATCATTTGTTATTACTTGAAAACCAGCTGATGCATTTGCCTACCAAAATTAATGTTCGCAACATCTTCAGGGGAGACGAGCACTGTCAGCTGATCTCATTAATATGCCCATCAAAATTAATCTGGGCATATTTACAATGCTTCCATACAGTACCGTGCTAAAACAACAAATTATTTACTTTTTTGAAAAAAGACTTGGCTTGCAGCCTGGAAAGCCCAAATAGCTGATCAGATTACCAGAAAGTGGGATTTGAACCCAGACCTACCCCGTGTCTTGAATCTTGGCTTAACTCTACTATTGAACACTTGCTAAAAACTAAACTCTGACTCTGAAGAACAACTAGGTTTTTCCTCTTCATATCACTTAGATTAACTGAAATACAGGCTCCCTTTAAAACTGGGACCAGCTTTGAAATAGAGTAACTCACAATATACAAAAGAATTCTATTCCTGAAGTTGCTATAAATAAAGGGAAAAAACTGACAAAATTCACCCTGCACAAAGGGGTGAAAGGCCTTTTAAATTTACAAACTCAAACAACATTGGGTGCGCCACTTTCGGAGGAAAGATTATCTTTTACACCTCACCAAAAGGTTTCACATATAGTGGTCAAGCTCTAGCTCGATTATGTACAGCTTGAATTGCCTTCTGCTGAGCAGGTGTGAGGCTCTGTGATTTCATTTGAACAACAAATATGGGTCAACTTTAAGCTATCTAGGAACACAAGCATTTGATAACATGAAAATTTATGTGTGCATACCCGGAAAAGATGTTCAAATAGAATCCCCTCGGTTTCAATAAACTTCAATAAGAAATCCGAGATATAACCAGCCAGATTTATCTGTAATAAGTAACATCACAATTTTAAGAAAACTTAAACAGGCAGTGATAACGTAAACTGGATAAAGTTGCAGCAAAGTACCTCATTAAGAGGGTCCGATCGGATCAGAACATCGTCTTCATAACCATCATCATCGGCGTTCTTACAATTGATATTTGAAACAAGAAAGACAATGTTAACTTTAGAAACTCCAAAAAACAGGAGAGGTGACTCCACTCCACTTTGCACGTGTTCTTAAGGAAACAAAATCAGCTTAGAATTGATCTTCACAAACCTCGTTAAATGCCTTTGACATTGCATCAAGTTGCTCATTAGTGGGCTTGCCACCAACAGTTGTGCCAACTGAGTACAACTGATCTTGGTCGGCCAGGGCATCCTGATCTTGAACTTCTTCCCAGTCACTATCCTGCAATGATAAGTTAGATTAAAGGGCAGTTAGTGAAGTTATCCGACACACCAGATAAATAAGCAGGTAATTAGACACAATAACTACCTCATCGTTGCCAGACAAAGCTTGCTCTTGAATTTCAATCAGCATATCTGCCAGCAAAGAAACAATCTGTTCCCAAGAAATTATTTATACCATTAAGAACTCAACCACAAGCTAATTTGGAACTTGGCTTTTGAATTCTAAGAGCCATATTCAAAATGGTACATAACATAATACAAAACCATGTTCATCTAACTGAAAGCACTAGAGAATAAACGAAATCCAGAGCAGTTATTCAAAAAGGTTGGGCTATGTTTCATCAACTTTTGTAAGTGGAGTAACACCAACCCCTGATCCAACTAGCTCAGATCTTATGAGTAAGAAGATGCTCTCATTTTTCAAAGTTTGAATACTTTATGACCTTGAAAGTCTTGAAAGCTTTCTGAAATTGCAGGAGTTCACCAGCAAGAGAAACAGATTGGTTTCCGTCATAAGATTGGAAGTCTTGTCCTGGGATCAAGTAGGTATGGACTGTGGTCAACATACCTTTGCTGGAAGTGACATCACTGTCCATTGATCTGGAGCCACTTTAGCTTTTGAACGGGTGGTTATTCCTGCAGTCTGATCATTACAAGCATAAGTTTTTGTTTTATTCGAAGTATAATGTGATCCGTTGTTAACACGTACAAACCTTAATGAGATAGCCTTGAACTTGTATTTTTGCCAACTCAGCGTGTCTTGTGGAGAGCAGTAGAGCCAAGGCAGTCATCGTAACTTTAATCTGGTAAGACCCCTGAATTTCCCCTGCACCCAATTTAAGGAATATTAGATGAAATATACCACTGATTTCATAGTAGAACAAAAATTAAGATCTATTGAATGTTTGAAAGTAAAAGGAGAAGTCTATGAACCCTTTATAATCAAAGTTACATGTTTGAAAAGTCGAAATATTGGTTAAATGTTTGAAACGATTCTCAGAACGCATGCATATATTGCATCCTGTAATGTAACAAAAGGACATCTAGATATCTACTCTGAAACTGAGTAGGTGGTTTGTAGGCGCCTTGCCGCAACCTGTCTCTCTTTAGGGAAGAGGATGCTAATAACTAAATATTGATTCTTCATGCTATTTGCACAAGTATCTGGTTAAACCATGAATTATATTCTGGATGTAAGTGCAAATAACGAGGAGAATTGCATTGTGTATCTTCACCTTGAAGCTTAGTCCATTCTGACATCACATAAGCAAGGCAGTGGTCATGGCCTTCAGCTGGCAATGTAATCAATAAATCAATGAACTGCCCAACGTTCGGGGCACTCAAATGAACCTGCAAAAAGAAAGGAGTAGAATTATCAATAGAAGTTATTCAAGTGCTGCTTCGCTAGTCTAATAAGAAAGCAAAAGATCAGGCTATTCTTAGCACAAAAGGAAGAAAAGAATAAGAATTACCAATCTCGCGAAAATAAGTAGAAGTGAGCTTTTTAATCCTGATATTTGACAAGTCTTCATACGCCTAACAAGAGCGGCAATGAGGTCTCTAATGTGTTGAGCCATATGTGAAGGCAAATGCAATATAAGCTGTAAAATGTAGCTACCGACAAAAAGTGATCCAGAACTTTCCATATCAGGGTCCAGAAGCCTGTGTTCATATTGTCCAACAATCAGCATCCATACGGATATAGTAGGTGGGGGACCACCCAGGCATAAACAAATAATGGCTAATAAAACACGTACACGCAGAGAATACCCGCATAATATTCAATTGCTTAATATTAAATACACAATTTAAAGTACATTGTTAATTTACCTAGAAGCTGCATCAAGTAGACTTTTCATAGTAGATCCTGGATCACCACCCCAAGCAAGCATTTCTTGTCTACCCCCAGACACAAAAGCAGCCAAACATTCGGTTGCATTCTGGGATTGATAGAAGAAAACATGCCAAACAAAAGATTATGCTAAATTGTAGAGGCTGAAGCATTTTTGACAACTGAGACTCAAAAAAGCACAATCAAGAAAAAGGAGCATAATCTTTATATAACAAGTCCACCTGCATCTCACTGTTATCATCACTTTGAAGAATTATCCTTATAACATGTCTGAAACAAACATCATACACGGCTTTCACAACATCAATAGGAGCATTCTGCAACATAGAGTAAACCATCATTAATATAGCATATAGAATCAAACATTTGACAAGATTCATCGTTCAAGGCAACTCTAGGGAGATTCCCCCATTCATACTGTGGTTAAAGGCCCGCTAGTCCTGACTAGTTGAGGGCTAGGCTGCCCGAAATTTTTGAGCGCCCAAACTCTAGGGAGATTCCCCCATTAGCCTGACTAGTTGAGGGCTGGGCCACCCGAAATTTTTGAGCGCCTAGCGACTAATGGGCTGGGATGACTAAGCCCCGCCCAGAAGGCGACAGTAGAAAACAGTTTTGAAGTTAATTAGTAACGGCCTAACCCAAACAACTAAACATTAGGGGTTTATCTGTTTTATCAGAACACTCTGGAATGAGGTGAGAAGGAAGAGGTGACATATAACGATGCCATGAAGAAGCAAATATTGAGGCAACATAAAGGTATTGCTAAGGAAAAACCAAATGAAGACATTTTAGCTTCAAGTATATAAATATTTGAACTCCTAATTGTGATTACTAGTCCCTCGACTCATCCTTCTAGGTGCTAGTCCCCCTTGGCCACCTGGCGACCGCCTTATGACATAAACGACATAGCATGCATGCAGAAGCATACAAGAGTAGCGCATAATCCTGGAGTTTAGTAGTGCTTTGAGAGGCTGGGACACTCTGGTATCAACAATATATAAGGATCCTTGGTCCCAAAGGTTGAGAAACTTGCCTTCAATAGCATAGTTATAAGATCCAAGGAACCAGATACTAATCCATCAGGTTGCTGCTGGGACTGATACATGTGATCAAGATTTATCAGAATCATACACATGTCATGAGATGAAATGATTAACAATAGCAAATGCATAAACAGAACCCAAATCTCTTACAATCATTACCTTTTCAAGAATAGGTCCGATGGAAGGTAGAACTCGAGAAACAAGAGGTCGCATACATCCAGGAGCACTTTTTACTGACTGGAAAGAAAAGGAAGAAAAAATAAGACAACCTTTACTGCAATATCCATTAGTTAAGGCTTAAATCTTGATTGTGTGTACACTTACCACTACTAGAATGGTGCCTGCACATAAATTATAAACCTACTAACAATTTACAACACTGTTAAAGTCCATACCTCCAAAACCTCAACAGCGTCAATACTTATGAATGGATCCGAAACGTGCAAAGCCCACATGTTAAGAATCATGGGAGAGATAATGGGCTCTATCGACACCAATGCTTCATGACCTACCACATTGAAAAAGTAAAACAGGGAATTCTTTTAGCATAAAGCCAGAAAAAGAAAAAGAAAATTGTAAAAGGTACATACTCTAAAGAACAGATCTTCAAGGATACGACAAGCATAAAACTCAGAAGACGCATACCTGCTGTCACTGCTGCTTGCAGTGTTTCAAGTACTAAGTGTAATGTTTCATCGGAAGCCTGAGAAACACAATTAAATCTAATTGTTCAGCTTCATATTGAGGCAGCAAACTGTAAAAGAAAAGTTTAAAGAAAGATACGTACATGCTTAAGTAGCTCCATCAATGATGAAAATAAATTCATCATGTGAGGCTCAAGTACACTTTTTTCTGCTTCTGGTAAGAGCTGGGAAAGTGCACGACAAGCACCTATCTTCACGGGTGGGGGGCTGCCAAATCAAAACTTTCGGATAAATATTGGTTTCGTAGTTAGATCAGAAAAGGTTGACATGATGAGATTCAAAGCTTACACATCTAAACCAACTGTCGTTATAGCAGCACAAAGGAACTGTTCACTGACCCTCGGGGTGATCTGCAGAGTGAATAAGAATGTTACTTGCAGAATTTGCAAGAATGCAGTGTTACAGAAAAAAGAAGAAAACATTTCATATATACCGCAGAAGAGAACTTAGCAGCAGCTGAAAATGCGCGTGCGTGAAGGAAGGGATATTCATGTACTCCTGAAAATAACAAAAAAATATGTAACCCCACAGTTTAACCCAAAACAACATTCACACACCAAATTACTAGATCTCAAACCACCTAACAGCACCTGTTCCCATATCTTCAGTGAGCATCTGAACCAAGAGACTTTCTAAGCCTAATCTGTTTGACACAGAATCCTGCAAAAGAGATTACAAAATCAACATTAAGAAGGTCCAAACTAAAGTACCAGAAAACGCAAGTTATGCAATTGCACACTGATTTCGAATACAGGGACAAAAAAGAGGCAAAACCTGGACTTCAAGCAAAGGTTCAGAAAGACAAGCTAAAGCAAAAATGGTTGCTTCCCGCTTCTGCACAAAACAGAATATTTATATTTGTGGTCCAACGAGATTAAGGTAGTCAGGCATACTTAGTTCATGAAATCCAAAATAGAAACACGCGCTGCGTTATTCATTCCAAAGTTTCTTATAGAATGTTTAAAGAATATGAAAACGTGTTGCGTTAGTTATTTCTGAAATTTCTTATAAACTTTTTACAGAATTTTCAGTTTTCACTCACTCGCCACCAGACTGCAGAACCAGCAGCTTTCTCTTGTTGAGATTCACTAAATCGTTCCTTAGCAGCAATCACCATTGCTTCGAGTCCTTCTCCAGAAGAACCAACTATCTCATCCAGAAGAAGAATTCCTAGAAGAACCAAAGCAACGTATTATAATGACGCAAAGGATGAGGTACACCTCTGTGGCTTCATTGAATTAAATTTTTGAAAACCAAAGAACGATAACTGCTAATTATATATCAGAAACAAGGCATAGTTGGAAGTTCCACACAAGACCAGGCATAACATTCACATATACGTCGCTAAAATATGTGGTACCCTCATCAAAATTTGTTTTGACAGAATAAACAATGAACTGCCAGTGTTAGTACATGCCCAGATGGGTAGATCTACAGTGTACTATCAAAGTTTTCTCCTTTGCATTTACAACTGTGTGATTAATGTTCACCACTTGTAAATCTATAGCCTCGAACCAACAATAAAAGCTTAGAATTACCTGAAACACGGCAACTGTATGTAGAATCTTCCTCATCAGCAACATACTGGTTCGCATCGTAAGTCCAAGTATCAACCTGTGGACCATTACAAGTGAGCAAAACAAACAAGAAACATATGGTTAGGATCTTGGAAGGTGCTACAATACTGAATATTGAAAACAAAGATTCTGAACATTAAATTCAAGCGAGGTTCAAGACAAGCTACGGTCAGCAGCAGATCAGTTAAATAGTAGAATCTCGATCTTTAGACTCTTTAAAAAATATATATGAAAAAACCACAGGCAAGACCCCTAACTGTAGCAAGGGAAATCTGGTCATACAATTAAGAGGTGAACTAGCTCGCAGGCTCGGTTACTTATGAAGAAAAAATAATTATTTGCGTAATGAGCCTATCCTCTCCTCTCAGTTCAAAAATTGATAGTTGATCATAGACATGATTTCATACAACCTGGAAGTGAGAAAAGTTGGAGATCCCAAAACTTACAGATACTGAATCTTCAATTTAAATTTAAATACATGGCATATTTCAAGAAATGTAAGAATCTGTAGAAATCACCTGTTGATCTGTCATCTGCAAGAAGGCAATGGTATAATAGACCAACTCTTTGACATTCCACGTTATGACCTACATGAATATTTAACTTTCAACAAGTTCAGTAAAAGCTTCTGAGTGAGGCAAGTGAAACATAGCAAGAATGAAGAAAGGAAGAATCTTACTTTCGCCAGTCTGGAGCTACCCATGATAGTCAACAAAAACTCAAATAACTGTGAAAACAGAGCATAAGAAATGGAGATGAGATCTCTTGGAAGTAAGCCTCGCAGAATGCTGAGACAACATGAACATAGTTTTTTTACAAACACCTCAAGAGTTGAGCTACCAATTTCATATAATATATCACATGATAGAGGTTATGCATGATTGACTACAGTTCAAGGCAACTATGCGCATTGGATTAAGATGGTGGAGGCCAGAACACGCCAAATATCTAAGAAAAAGTTTATATTTATATTTTCTGAAATAAAAGGAAGTCATGAATTTATGATGATCTAACAGTAAGAGTTGCGAGATAAATTCTCTTCTAATAATCTCCCCAAATAGACGACTTGAGCAACGACCCAATACCAACAACCAGAAGTACAAGATTAAAACAAAAGGCTTATGGTTCTTAAAGAAGGTTAAGGCCTCTCATATCTGAAGTGTTATGAATATCAATCCGCATTAAAAACCAATGCTAACCAGCAAAGTTAACATGCCACATCTGGTTACTAATTCTACAGGAAATACCTGGTGTCCGCAAAAGAACTTCTCAACTTTGTGCAAGAAATTGTGCAAGAAAATATGTGAAATTTTAGTTTGTACCTGGATGACAAATGACTCGAGACTTTTATCTTCACCATCTGAATCATATAATCCCTCGTAAGAATCATGTGTGGCTTGAATGAAAGATATCTCATATACTTTAAGAGATGATACAAATGTCTGCCATAAAGGTCCCGCGATAACTGCAACAATACACAATCCCAAGAACATTATAAAAACAGTTACATAAGAAAAACGAAGACTAAATGGAATACTTCAACACTATCTCCATTAAAAGATTCAGACAGAGCAGAAATACCTAAAAATTCTGCCTCCATGGTTGGGAAATTCTGAACGAACTGGCTCAAGCACTTCAATGCCTGACAAGAGAAAACCCTGAATCTCAGATACTTTACTAAACAAATGGCTTTCGCTCAACAAAATGTAATTTTACATAGCTACACAATAAGAACAGAAGATCTACCTCTGTCCTGATGCTCCAATCATCGGGATCTTCGAACTGCACTGGAGCCTGTAAGATGATGCAGAACTGATCTATCCATGGTTTGATCATAGACATCACCAGTTCACTGGTTTCTGTCTGGAGAATAATATAAGTTTAGTTTATGTGAACTGGCACATAACAGGTAACCACAAGCATATGTCAACAATTATACCTTATATACACCGCTCATTGATCCAAGCACAGAAATGCAGGAGTAAACAATTGAAAGAGCTCTAACGCGCAAAACTTTGTCATAGATCTACATGACAAGTGAATTAAATTATATAAATTATAAAGAGTGTAAGAGAAAAAAATATTTAAAAAAAAAAAAGGAGAGAAGGGGCATCTGTAGAATAATCACGAATTGAAATTGAGAAAAGAGTTGGTTTTCAAATTTGTTGCTCTAAAAATGTAAGAAATGTCATATTCGGTAATACTATTCAACAAAGTTACGTATAGACGATATCATGATATCTGGGCAAGAAAAACTCAGAATTTTCCATGGATAAAGATTCTGGACGAGAGTAAGCCAGAGGTTGTTGGCTTGACAGGAAAGAAGAGGGGGGCAAAGTGCCCCGACAAGCAGCACTTGGTTGTCCATGAAGTACTCTACGGATGTTTATATTTCACGAAAACTGTTTAGAGTAATTAAAATGTTTTTATATGCGAACCTGTGAAGAGGATATAATCGTGTACAGACAAGGAAATAAAACAGGCACCAGAGATGGCACCGTTGTATCATCCAAGTCTCCAGCAACAAGTGCCAAGCACCTCATAGCTCCACGTACTGCACAAACAGATCAATTTGATTACTGTATTCATATTTTAGTGTGTGGGAGACAGCAAGCGTAAATCAGTTACAAAGTTGTTTTCATACAAGTGCCGGATTGACCCTCCCATTATTTAGCCTTCTAGCTAACCAAGTACAGCATAATCAACTAACCTAGGTCCTCTTAAAGCCAGAAAAAAAGAAGAAAAAAATGTTACGCGATTCAAAACCACGTCAAAAAGAACTTACCACCACTAATATTTGTTTGGTCATTCATCAGCTTCAACAGAACTGGCAATAGATCGGGCCATTCTTCAGGCCAATCATACTGCGCAATGGAGGCTACAGCCATGCCAACTGCCGTGCACACCTTCCCATGAGGATCGTCCAATGAGGGTAGAAGAAGATTGCGTATAACTGCCTGGCATCATAACATTATCAGAACCCATATAATATAATACTCAAAAGGTTAGAAAAAGTGGCGAGTTCGGAAATGAAATATATACATCCACTTGGAAAAGTTGGAATATCAACTTCAGATATTCAAAGTAAATGACGGCCATATAATGCCAATACCTACAGTGCTTTACACAAACAGGAAATTAAACTGAATATAAGCTTTCAAAAGCACAGACAAAAACCTTTTCTTCACGTTGAACAACAGGATGTTCAAAATTCTCATCATCTTCTTGCCAATGCTTTTTAATAAATTGCTTTAATAAGACTGCAGCTAGGTAAAAACATGTTAAGTTTTACCAAAAACAAAACTTCTTCTGCATACCAATTCTGATCCTTTTCTTTCTTAAGTTTTTAGAAAAAAAAATAACACAAACAAAAGAACAAACATCATCCTTTACAAAAGGATATCTGACGCATTCCCCATGGCAGCTCCCGATTTATTGCCACTTTCGATAATGCACTTCCAAAACCTTCACAAAAACACAAGCATTTCCACATTAGTCAGTTCCAAATCCAGTGTCACTAAAGAGAAAAAAGAAAAACGTAACCAAACAAACACCAGCTACGATAATAACCTCGATCAAAATTCAGAAAGACCTAGTTAGGAATGTCAAAACAAATTTTACTTTTATTTGGGATTTATCAAGCAATCAAAGATATATATAATGGGAAAGTTCAGCAAAGCAACCTGGTTGTGAAGATGCTTGATTCAGAGAAGTTTCAGCAAATGATCGGACTTCATGATTTGTATCAAGTGTTGCAGTTAAGCAATTAAGTAGCCACTGCTGATCTTGATCAACGGTGTACGCCATGAATGAACAACAAAGATTAAACCCTAGAAATTTCAATAATTCAAATAGTTTCTGTTTTGTTTAATCTGCAGACAGCTTTGGATATTAGGGTTTAGACAAAGAGTCGAAAATGAAGCTCATTTGGCGCTCCTTCGGTAATGGAAAAGAAATTTTGAAAGGGGGTTTTAGGGTTTTATGTCTGAGGGGGCGGGAGTGGGTTGGAGAGGTCCAGTTGACGCTCTGTAAACATGCCCCAGTACCCCCACAATGTCGACTCCACACACACTTATACTACTTGGTCACGGCGGACAAGATCTTCGTTGTGTTCTCTCTTTTAATGATTTTTGTATTTGTTTCTCCTTTTGTTTTTTTTCCTTAAATGCGTGATTACGGAGCTGAGTCCGGGCTTTGTTAAAGCTAGGGCTGCCAACGGGTACCCGATTACCCGGAACCGACCCGGATCCGGGTGTGTCGGGTCCGGTTCCGGGTCCCAAATATTGGACCCGTTAGCAAAATTACTACCCGACGGGTAGACCCGTTAGGAACCGATAACTTTCGGGTCCTAACGGGTATTACCCGCCGGGTATCGGGTACCCGAATATTTGTCTTTTATTTCTAAATTTTACTTAAAATAGAAATATTAAGTGTAATTTCTCTTAAATTTTTTTCACTTATCCTTTATTTTCTTATGTTTAATCATAATTAGAACATTCATATAGATATAAATAATAATTTTATATAAAAAATTATTAAATTCAAGCTAATATAACAAATAAAAGTGAAATATCAAAAAAAAAATTGTTGATTTTTGAGGACCCGATAAATACCCGGATCCGACGGGTAATTAGTGTTTTTATCGGGTCCGGTTCCGGGTCCATCAATTTAGGAACCGGACCCGGAACCGTTAGGACCCGGACCCGACTAATATAAACGGTTCCGGTTCCGGGTAGTATACTACCCGGACCCGTTGGCAGCCCTAGTTAAAGCTGTTACCAATCCAGAAATCCAATGGTCATAATACTTGTTGTCTTATGTGGGTTAGTACATCCCTAACAAAGTTGGAACCTGTCTTTAGCAATCGCGAGGAAATGTCTTTTTTATTTAAGAGTTTAGTAAAACTTGGATAAATTAATAGCCTTAAGACTGAAGAAAAATATTATTTTAGCGAAGTTATTAACTTATTGAGTTAAAATTTAGCATGTACAAGTCTAGTTGGGACCAGAAAATTTTATTATTTTAGCGAATAAATTAATCTATCGAAGTTCTACTGTATATTACTAGATAAAATATCACTTTCTTATTCTGGTTCACAAATACGTCACATGAACATTTTGTTGGACTTAGCAAATAAAATCACAAATACGTCATAGTGTTACAAACTATTTGTAATATAGCCACTAGACCACTAACTGAGGAGTTATGTCATCGGTCAGAGTTAAATTAGAACACGGAAGTACCTAATTGACCCTCAACAGAGTAGGATAAAGGTGTTGGAGTTGCTGGTGGTGGTGTTGTTGCTGCCACTACAGGTGGCGATGTTGTTGTTATTGTTATTTGTGATGAAGTGGTGGTGTTGTTGTTGCTGCTACCTGTGAAGTAGAACGCGTTCAGGATCGTTAAATGGTACAAGAACTTCATCCCAATTTTTAGGATCGTTATATCACATTCTCTATAAAGGTTAGTCGCTTCCTCTCTTGGGTATAGCCACCTCAACAACTGAGAAGGAGTATTTAGGACAAAAACATGACTGTTTTTTCCAAAACACCTAACTCGGAGGAGAAATACGTTTTTGTAAATACTAATTAAAGGTGTGATGATTTTGTAAAACCAATTACGGGAGAGTGACCATTATGCAACAAAAATTTAACAGTTGCTTGTATCCTTCGTTCGCAAATCAGCTAGGACAAAAGCTATTGAGTATAAAGGTTCTTCAGTTTAATCAATATAAACCCCTTTGTCAATTCGCAGATCAACAAAGACAAAAACTATTGAAATAATCAATTTTAGTCTGCAAATTTCGAAGTAAATCTCAAATAGAAATAACTAAATAGATTGTTGATCTACACGACAAGCTTTAAAGTCTACTCAAGATAAATAGCTTGTCGGATCCCAATCTGAAAAGACGAGGGTAAATACACCACAATCTTTTAAATATCAACTTATAAGTATTATAACTTGTGTGATTGTCTATGGACGAGGTCGAGACAATACGACAACAAGATATTTACCTGACAATAGTTACGGTAATAAAACCGATTGACTATTAGGATCAATGTCAAGTAATTCGGATTAACGCACAATAATATTATTTACTTAATTATAATGAGGAAGTAGTGTAAATAACACAAACAAGATTTTGTTAACGAGGAAACTGCAAATGCAAAAAAATCTTGGGACGTATTCCAGTTTTGAATACTCTCGATATACAAAATCCAATGCCAACTTCGTATAGTTGAGATCAAATAGACTACCCCTAGCTACTTAGTTTCCTCAGTATCCCTGTGTTTTCGACCTTTTGGTCACGCACGTGAATCTCAAGACAAAAGTCACTATCTCAAGTTGCTTTACCCAGTAAAGTTTTTATGTACTCAACTACCTTAGATCGTATTCCAAACAGTATAGGAACAAATTTGTTTGGTAACCGCTTCAATTATCTTTTCGAATAAAAGATATGTTGAGTAGTCGACAAAGGTTCTTCCGTTTGATCTAATAAACTCCTTTGTCGGGTAAGATCTATCTGAATCAGTAACTTAGATTCAGTTCACAACTATCAGATTCGGATATTGAAAAATACCACCAAATGATAGTTGTCGATCAATATGACTTTCTAATTGGATAAATCCATTCTAAGTCGAATCCCAGCCGATCAAGACGTGTGCACAAATTCACAAAATATGAAAACTAATAAGAAAATCTTATTTGTCTTCAAATCTTAAATTGCCTTCTCAATAACCTGCAAAACACAAACTTGAATCATCTTGTGATCAATCACACACAGAACGGAGTCTGTTAAGAATAGATTATCACAAGATGTCTTTAGATCTACAAATAGTTTTAAAGATCTCGTCGATACTTTTCTCTAGTTTGAGTGACCCTTATGTCAGAATAGAAGGCTCTCAAGAATAATCAAACTAGGTGCAATCAAAGTTTCAACAACCGTTAGTCAATCAATCAATAATTGAAAACTAAAATAAGAATGCAATTATCTAGTTTCCCACCAACGGTACTCCTAGAGCTTCTTGATCCCAAAGAAGTCTTTAAACGAGAGGTCATAAGAGATTTCGCCTAATTAGGTTACTTTCCTCTCCAAATAGACGGCTCCACCAGAAACAACACGAATGAAGTTTTTTTTGGCTCTTAGGATAGTTTGCAAGAAATGCAAACTCAAGTATTTATAGACCAGGGTTGTTTTGACAACAAGGAAATTCCAAAACCGAAAATATTTTCAAGATATGCATTAAAGTACCTAATTTCGGTTTTCCTATTTCCAATTAAATATCAAACAATATTTATGAAATCTCTCTAAGAAAGTTTTTATCATTAGTTTAGCACATTAGCTAATAAATATTATCCAGAGGATATGCTTCAATTGCTGGTAATTAAATAAACATATATATTTAAAAATCATAATTAAATGTTTTTCAAAATTTCGGCTCGGATCACATTGAGCATCAAGGAATATCTTTGAAAAATTAATGATAAGTCCACATCTAAAAGTTTCTCTTAGCAAACCCTAATTCCTAATTCACACACAACATGAAGTGTGTGAACTTTGGAAATTAAGTTTTGCTCTTGCGATCGGTTATACCATGACTCGCAATATAATTTGTGACAGGTTATACGATGCTCCCCAAGATAGGTTGTGAATGGTTATACCATGCTTCCCAATGTAGCTTGTGATCGGTTACACCTTGATTTCCAATGTAGCTTATGATCAATTACACCTTACTGCCCAATGTAGCTTGTGACTAATTATACCTTGCTTTCCAAATTAGCTTGTGGCAAGTTACAACTTTCTACACACTACAGGATATGGTCGGTTATGTAAGGACCCTCAAACCCATCAACGCTATTAGACCAGTCAAGTGATGAATTAGCCGATAATAACTCGATTAGTTTAACACGAACGTTAATTATTAGAAATTAATCTAACAACGACTAGATACGAAACTAGTACCGTTGAGTAAATCTTGAAAACTTACGCGAAATAGACTACTCGAACGTGTCATTTGGATATCGGACGGATAAGATATCATCAATTTTGTTTGAAGGTGTTAGAGCATTCCTCAATCGAACTCGCATGCGTTGCTATCTCAAGCATGTTTATCAATGTTAGTGATAAAAACTGTAAAGTCTTGATTTCTAGTCTATTATAGCCAAGGTCTCTGACTAGGATAGAAAGTGTAGTTGAGCTCAAGAACTCCATGGCAATCATCATACAAGACGAAGGACTACTTAAGGAACCAATGGATCTTCATCAACTAAAAGGTATGTGGAGACTTGAACTTATCTATCACTCAAAAGTCTATCTACTCTATCTCATATCTTGAGACAAAAGTCGTTTTACTATATAGACTAAGAATATACACATGTGACATTTCGAGCTGAGTATATCTCGCTTATCTATTTCTCGAAATGTGTGTTGGTAAAGCTTTTGCTTTAGACAAGTTCATATTTGCCTAGTGACGAAAGTCATGTTATGTTTCAATCACTTTGGAAATTGCTCTGACGAAAACTAGTTTGTGAATAACAATTATATAATGTCCTCTGAGAATGTTTTAATGATTGAAATGAGAGTTTAGACAATATAACTACTGGGGGATATAAACATTGTTGTGGTAACACATATATGTATAAGTCCTTAGCACTTGAACCAAAGTTTGCGAACTTTGTTGATCAAGTGAAAACCGGAACTTGAGCAGTCAACCCAGTCCGCGAATGTGCGTAGTTCTCGAACCCGTGAATTTCTGCTGGAGATGTAGCTCGGTTTCAGTCCGCGAACTGACGGAAGTTCTCGAACCCGATAATTTCTGCTGGAGTTTGTGAACTCCAACCGGTTACTTGAGTCCGCGAACTTGAGTGGTTATGTCTAAAAACGATGTTCGTGAACTTATCTAAATTATCTAAGGAATGATATTGCAAATCGTGGATTTATAGTTCATGAATTGATTTGAGTGAATCACATCGTTTTTACTTCAATTGTGTCTTGTGTAGTACATAATATCTCATAGCAATTGAACAACTCTCTAACTAGTTCATTTGAGTCATTTGGACTAGTTATGGTGAAGAAGAATATGGTTGATATGAAAGTTATCATTTGGTTGACTAATATTGAACCAACTATTGTACACATTTGGGTAGGGTTACACAAAACCAAAATCGTCAAGTACATGTGTGTATGGAAAGCTAAGTTTTCGATCTAACGGTTGAGAGATATTAGCTTATATCTAATCAGGTTTTCATCTAACGGTGAATATTGAATGATTTATTACTAAGCTAACATTGATTGCAAACCCTAATTTGAAAGACTATATAAGGGAGAACTCTAGCAATTAGAAAACCTAATCCCCACACATTCTGTGTGATACTAGTTTGCTAAGCTAGAGTCGATTCTCCTTTAACCTTTGGTTTTCTTCTTCTAAAACCAGGTTAACGACTTAAAGACTTCATTGGGATTGTGAAGCCAGACCGATACTACTTTTCTTGTAGTTGTGTGATCTGATCTTGCTGTTTCTATTGTACGAGTACAATTGTAATAATTGGTTTGAGATTTCTATCTCCGATAGGCAAGATATAAAAGTAATCGCAAACATCTTCGTCTCATCGTTTGTGATTCCACAATATCTTTTTTCGTTGCGTCGATTAAAACTATTGTGATGTGATTGATAAAACTGAGCTATTCTTCGGGAATATAAGTCTGGTTTTATTGATTGGTTCTTGTTCACCTTGATTTATCAAAAGATGGAACAAAACTCATAGGTTTATTCGTGGGATACAGATTTATCTATCTTGTAGACTTTTCTGTGTGAGATAGATTTGTTTGCTAAAGTCTTCGACTTTGGGTCGTAGCAACTCTTGGTTGTGGGTGAGATCAGCTAAGGGAATCAAGTGCGTAGTATCCTGCTGGGATCAGAGGCGTATGAGAATAACTATACCTTGGATCAGTGTGAGATTGATTGGGGTTCAACTACAGTCCGGACCGAAGTTAATTTGGAGTAGGCTAGTGTCTGTAGCGGCTTAATACAGTGTATGTTTAATCTGGACTAGGTCTCGGGGTTTTCTGCATTTGCAGTTTCCTCGTTAACAAAATTCTGGTGTATGTGTTATTTCTTTTCCGCATTATATTTTGTCATATAATTGAAATAATACAGGTTGTGCGTTGTTCAATCAATTAGAATATCCGACCTTATTGGTTGTTGATTTAAATTGATTGACACTTTGATATTGGTCTTTGGTACCATCCAAGTTATCTCTCTTTGATTAGACTCGCGAATCATATTTTCTTGAGTAAATCAAATCGAGAGATTGAGATAATAACTCCTTGAGTATTTTTTGTTGATTGAGTCTAGTTGATTCCCTAGAAAAAACAACTTGGATTTGTCCATACAGATTGCTAATCGAAATATTGAGTGAGGTTGTTAGACCCTCGCTTTTTCAGAAGGGTAAAATAGTCATTTTGCAGTTAGCCGCCTGGCTGCCTTATCAATTCTTGGGTGCTTAATAATTCTCGTTGGTCTTATCTTCACCCGGTCGAGAAGATAAGTCTTCTTTCTTTCTTCTTCTTTCTTTCTTATTTCTCTTTTCTTTTCTTCTTCTTCTCGTTTCTTCCTCTGTTTTCTTTCTTCTTCTTATTTCTCTGTTCTTCCTAATGATGGTTTGAGAGACGAGCGAGATATTATGGGATTGAGATAAGGAGATACTAACCAAGTTATAGTGGTAATGTTTGTACAAGTTACCGATTCACGCTCAACAGAAAATATGAATCAAATAGAGAGTTTAATTAGGGTTTGGTATGAAATTGAGAAGTAAATTGAGTTGTTAGCGGAAAAAGAATTAAGGGGTTTTTATTGAATTGATGAGGTGAAGCTGTTCTGAAGGTAAATCAAATAAATTAGGGTTTCATAAGAAGTTCAAAGAAGAACTGGAAGATGAAATTGAGAGCCTTGGAAATGATTGGAGACGGGTTTGTGATGAATTAAGGTTTGGAGTTAAATAATAACTCGAATTGGATAGTTTGGGTTTGAGCAGTTGTTATGAAGATCAAGATGAAATGGTTAACTTGAAGTTCTTGAATTGTACCTTTGAGGTGATGTATCAAGTCAAGGAAAAGAAGAAGATTTAATTCAATTGTTGGGGTGAAACCTTTTGAGGTAATTGTCTTCTCAGTGAACTTAGTTAGGTTATGTGATTTTCATTATTGAGTTTATAAGTTTGTTGTGAATTTATAATTCTGAAAAATGTTTGGGTATGTATGTGAGCTGTATACATACTTAAAAGGAATTAGTATAAATTGAGGTGGAAGTACATGTGATGGTTCTGTATAATTGTGGAACTGGAGTTGCAAGGGATGTTGGATTTATTCAGTTGTCCTTGGTAATGCTATTGCAGAGGTTGTTGAGAATTATAGATGATGAGATTGTAGTTGTGTTGATTATTGCTGGTCAGTAATGAGGCTTTGATAATGGTTTGGAAACTATAAGTGATGGTGTTGTTGTAACGAATAGTTACAGGAGATGGATTACAGATATGTGCAACTGTAGAGGGTTGCTTGTAATAAAGATGGTGTTGTTGTTGGGATTCAAATTGAGTGTGCAGATTTGTCTGAGTTGGTAGTGTTGAACTGAACTCAGTTGAGTGGTTTGTGGTTTGGGTTACAACTGATAAGGAATGGATTATATGTAATTGATGAATTTAAGTTACATCAGGGAAGAGTTAAGTTGTAGTGAGGTAATAATGGTTATGATTGATCCAGTTGAATGAGATAATCTGAGTTTAAGTTGGTTTGGATGTTGTGCTGGAATGAGTAGATGTATTGTTGAAATGGAAGTAGCTTGTGAAAGCATGCAATTGCAGACCAAGGTAAGCTTAGCTTACATTTGTAAATAGATTTTGTAATTGTAATTGTGTTATAAAGTTATTTGAGATGTTTGAGTTCCTGCAATAGAGTTTTTAGTTTAAGCTTGTTAGTCATCCTACTCAGATTAGCTGACTCAATTTGTTTAGCTGACTTAATGTGACTGACTGAGTTAACTCAATGACCATACCTGACTAGGCTTGACTCAGTAGACCTTGACCGATTTGACTCGGTTGACCATTGACTTGACCTGGACTTAGACGTTGACTGTTATTTGACTTTTGACTAGATGTTGACCGTTAGTTGACTTAGATTAATGGACCGGGTTTAGTGGGTTTGGGCTTATAATCAGTCTTTCTTAACTAGACTTGTTGGACCCTTTATGGTCCGAATCAACCTTTGGTTTCTTCTACCAAGTTGTAGATATTCACAAGACTTATCTAGTGGACTAGAGAAACAACCTAATTGAATTAGTAAACCTTAGCTATGTTAAAGATAGATAATGAAAAGGTATAGAACCATAAATGGGCTTAGAACCATTAAATAGTTCACTTAACTTATAACTGGAACTTGTGTGAAATTATGTTATGAGCCTTATGTAAGCCTTTTGGCTAAACTCTTAGAGTGCTTGTATGATTAACAGTTGATCTTTATTAACAATGATCGATTCAAGGATGAACCAGTGGATCATGGATCTCGAGGTAGGCGAGGCTTGTTATCAAAAGAGGTGGGAAGCGATAATGAACTCTCTTGTATTCATTATTGTTTTACAAATCTATCTTTTGTGAAATTCATGCATATCTTTGTGTGCTTTGTGTGGTATGATATGTGTGTCGCACAATATCCAGTATTCTATGGCTAGGGCGATACACCGCAATATTACATGGCCAAAAATTATTCTTCCTTTATATCTTATTCTATGGCTAGGGCGATACACCGCAATATTACCTAATCGGTGTGGAATTGGCATCAATATTACTCTTCTTTATGTGCGGCAACACACATCTCATACATGGATGTTTAATGTTATTTATTGATGTTTATTGTTCTTTTAAATTGCTTTGAAGAAGTTAAGTTTCTACATTATGTTTTACTGACTTTCCGTGTATTATCGTCTTTCGATAAAACCTGCATTGTCTTCAAATCATAATAATGACTACTTGAAAGTTAGTTGTTATTTCTACTGGGCTCCCCTTTTAGGGATGATGTGCTCACCCATTCCCACTTTCAGTTTCAGAGACAGATCAAAGTTGCGCAACGGAAGCTTTGTGGCGTTGAGTTTTCTACTATGTTGTATATTTTATTTGCAAACCATGTATTATGTTGTATATTTTATTTGCAAACCATGTATTTGCAAACCACGTATTAGTTTTCTACTATGTATTTAGTTGTCTATTATGTTGTGTATTTTATTTGCAAACCAAACGTCTATTGTATATGAATCATTTGAGAGGAGTTCTTGTATATATATTTTTCAGTGCGGGGCTAGTTTTTGGGTTAAGTTTTTGTAGCAGATTTCTTAATTGAATGTTTAAATGAATGATAGAGATTCGTAGTGCCTCTTTATTTAGTTAATCTCTTGGATTAGTTAGCTGCTAGCTTAGGGGGGCGCTACAGGTTATACCTTGATTCTCAACATAAGTCAAGATAGGTTCTACCTTGTCATATTGTATTGGTCATCCAAATGATATTCAATAAAGAACCGGACCAACACACTTATGATTTCTCTTTCGATTGTGAAACAAGTTCATCCATCTACTTCCTTAAACCAATGTAATAATACATAGTTTCCTATGATGAAATCAAACATATATCCCACACGTAATCAAGTAACTAAATGCATAGATTATGTTGATGTCGTATTTACGAAGTTCAAAAGATCAAGTCTAATCACTATAGTATTATATATACAACTTTGAAAGATACGTTAAGAATGGAAACAAGATCAAGTCAATATAACTAACCTCAAGAGGAAGGATGATGTCTTCGTTGAAGTCGTTACTTCTTCACATTCTTCAGGTCTTCAGAGTAATACTTGTACGTCTCAACATTCCTAGACATTCTAGTCTAACCTAAACAAAGTTGACTCTAGTAAATAATCAAGCGACTCTAAATGAGTTTCGGTGCAAAAATATGGCAACCAAACTTAACATACCAACGCTTGGTAGTTTTAACCGAGCTATGCTCTAACACAATCAATCAAGTGTGCATGAAGTATCAAAAATATCAAAATACCAAAAAGAAAATCTTTTAGTATTCAATCTTTAATCTTCAAAGTACCTGCACAAACAATTTAATTCCCACTAATATCGATAACATACATAACGGAGTTCGTTAATAATAGATGATCATTAGTCATATTGTTAGAGCATAGCTCGGTTTAACCCACCATCATTGGTATGTCAAGTTAGTTGTCAATTTTAGTTGCCAAAATTCATTCTTGATTTAGCATACTAAAGATAGTTTCGGACTAAATTAGGTCTAAGAAGTTTAATCGAATCTATCCTTAAAGGATGAAGATTGAAGACTACAAGAAGACATCAACAAGCACTTCATAAACAAAGGTATGTGCTTGATTTCATTTAGATTCTTGTTCAATTATACCTTTATAATCTATCGAGATAAATGCTCACTCTATGGACCAATTCCTATGACGGTAAATGTACATTTATGTATATATACTTGAGGTTATTTGATTCATGACTTTGGTGACAATAACCTTTATCCCTATATAGGATCTCATGTTATAGTGAATGAGCTTGTGAATCCAACGAGACAAGAATCACTCAATTCCGAGTTATAGCGATGAAGTTATGAGTGATTTATTAAAGTAACAATTATAAGTGTTGCTATAATTGTTACAGTTCGTTAGTAGGAAAAATCCATGGACTTTTTGTAACAGTTCGCGGACTTGGGCCCAATTACGTGACTAAAAGGCATTTTTGGTAAAATTGGTGATATAAAACCATCCAAGAGTTGTTGATCATAAACCCTAGGTTTTGATAGATTTCAGTTTTCGATCGTATACCAACACTTCTTAGTCAAAATTGGAGATTAGAAAGAAAAACTTCTATTGAGGCATCTCGTAAAAATCCTTGAGAAGTTTTAAACAAGATATCTCTAGATTTATCTAGTTGTTCTTGTTGTAGAATTATTAGGGTTTTCTTAACTTGGAAATTGATCTTTGGAATCACCCAAGTTCACTTACGAAAATCAGGTTCACGGACTTCTTGTGAGTACGCATACTGATTGTAAGTTAAAACCCTAATCTACAAGATTTCCAAAACCTTGATTTATATCTAAAAGGAAATCAAACCGGTGTTTTGTACAAACAAAATATTGAATTGTTTCAATCGTGTTGTTGTATCTTCTAATGAGAACCTTGGGTTCTGCTAAAAGATTTGCGTGAAGAGTTCCTAAAGAGAATCGGTGTTCTGCTAGGAGTTCTATAAGAATACAGCTGAAGAAGGTATTACATCTAGTCCGAATAGGTAGTAGGAAATTGGTGTAACAGATTATAATCAGTGTGTGTTTATTCTGGACTAGGTCCCGGGATTTTTCTGCATTTGCAGTTTCCTCGTTAACAAAATTCTGGTGTCTGTGTTATTTCATTTTCCGCATTATATTGTTTATCTTTATAATTGAAATAATACAGGTTGTATGTTAATCAATCATAGTTATTAAATCCGACCTTGTTTGTTGGATAAAACTTGATTGATCTTGAACAATTGATTTTGTTATTGTTACATTGTTAGACCAGTCTGGACTAACCATATTTCAAGTGGACACTGTGTTGAAATATTTATTTAGTGATTGTTGCTTAAAGAGGTTTATACACGGTGGATATTGAATAGGTTGTGATTAAAACAAAAGACTTTGTTTCAAAAGTTTCACACTAAAATCAAGTTTCTGAGACTTGTTTCTGTTTAACTTTGTTTGTGTTGAAATAGAGATATTAAACTCCTTGATATACTTTACTCTGGATTGAGTCTGACTATCTAGTTGATTCTCTAGAAAGTGTATTGGAGTAAGTCCTCTCAGATTGCCAAATGAATTGTTGGGTGTGGTTGTTAGACCCCCGCTTTTTCAGTTGGTATCAGAGCAGGCACGCTAAGACCTCATAAGTCTGTGTTTGAAGCAATCTGATCGTTATGGATAGAGGTGCTATCTCTATAAAAGTACCACCAGTCTTCGATGGCACGAACTATTTATGGTGGAAAATTGCTATGTGTTCCTTTATTCAATCACGAGATTTTTAATCATGGGTTCGTATTGTTAATGGCTATAATCCTCCATTAGTTACAGTAGACGGTGTAACTGTTGCAAAGGATATTGTTGAATATAGTGATCTTGAGATTCTTGCTGCAAAGCAAAATTCTGAAGGATTAAATGCTATCATCCATGCCATTACCCCAGATCTTCAGCACCACGTTACTACGTGTAATAAGTCTAAAGATGCTTGGGATATCTTAGAAACCGTATTCGAAGGGAATGATATAGAGAAATAAGCAAGGCTTCAATACCTAGCATCTGACTGGTAAAACCTTCGCATGTTTGATGATGAAACATTTGACGAGTTTAATCACAAAGTGTCTGAAATTGTTAATACATCTTTTGCATTGGGTAATACTATTCCTGAAAAGGACATTGTGATGAAAATTCTCAGATCGTTGCCATCTAGATACGACTCTAAGAAACATGTCATTGAAGAAGCAAAGGATCTTTCTACACTCTCCAGAAATACTCTTGTTGGAAAGTTAAAGATCTTTGATAATGAACACGCATCTATAAAAGAGGTGATTTCTCTTAAAGCTGCAAACAATTATGAATCCTCTAAGGATAAATCTGGCTCGCCATATACTAAGAATGTTATTCCAGGACAATTTAGAAAACTCTTGAGAGACAGGAAAAAGAGTTTTTCTAAAGGTGCAACATCTCCTAATAATGATGTACAATGCTATAACTGTCGTGGTTTCGGGCACTTGTCTTCAGTATGTCCTAGCTGGAGCCGTAGATAATCGGCATATGCAACAACAACCGCTCTTGATGATAAACTTGAATTTTATAATCCCCAAGAGTTGGCAGGCGAGGTTGCATTAGCTTCTGGAAAAATTCTTTCGGATACCGATTCTGATTCTGACGAAAAAGTGTTCCATGATGATCCAGTTGCTAATAATCTTCTTAAGGAATGTCATAAAAAAACTCTCAAAAACTGAATGGACCATTTTCAGTGAGAAAGTTAAATATAACAGACTTCGTAGTCGAAATAAAGACTTGCAAGACCAACTTGATTCTAGTGGTGCAAGAGATTATCTCAACGAAATACGAAAGCTTAAAGAAGAAATTGCCGAAGGTCGTAATCAGGAAATTATTCTTCAAACAAAGCTAGATAACTTGGAAAACATTGAGATGAACTTGTTATTTGATTCAGAACGAGAAGATCTCAAAGTTCAATGTGAATCATCCAAGAATGATCTAGTTATTGCGCTTGAAAAGGTCAAAAGTTCGGAAGAAAAAAACTCGAGCTTAAAAGAGAGTTTGTCGAGAAATAGCAGCTCAGAAAATTTAACCTCGATATTGGGAGCATGTAGAATTCATCGTGATACACGAGGATTGGGCTATGAAGGAATAGATTCTCCTAGTATTTTCAAAGACGTAAAATTTGTCAAAACTAAAGATTCTTCTCAACCAAAACCTTCCACGGTTGACAAAAATAAAGTATCTCTACAAACAGCCGATGCCAAAAAGAGGAAATCTTGTCAAGCTCCAAAGCAAGAACATACACATTCAGGTAACACTAAATATAACTTTTTCTATTCAACTAAACGTTGTTTTTTATTGTGGAAAACCAGGTCACTTGCAAAGGAATTGTAGATTTCTTAAATAAGATAAATCCAGATCTGATTCTATTAAGAAGACAAGATATGATGTTCCAAACTGGAGAAAAACTGAGTCTCATAATATCAGTTCTTCTAGTATTCCCCCGAAGAAGTTTCATAACTACACTGGGGAGAAAAAGAAATACGTTGCTCCAAAAGTTACTCAGAAATGGGTACCAAAGAAGATAAATAAAGCAACAAGTACTATTAAGAATGATCTCTCAGACAAGATTTCGACAAGGGATAACATCTTAAAAAGGTATGAAACAGTTATTAAAAGTTTCAAGGGAGTTGTTAAATTCCTAGATTATGTGCATAATTTTGTTTCGAATACCTGTGGTGAGCAAGATTTTTTTCACCTCAACACAACTTAATTGTGTTGAAAGTGCATCCACACCAAGAAGCCCTTGTAAATATGTTGAGGATTGCAGGGAGCACAAATTATGTTGGTAAGCTTTCACTTTAGCCAAGTTCATCTTTACCTAGTGAAGAAAGTCATGTTATGTTTCAATCATTTTGGAAATCGCTCTGACGAAAAATAGTTTGTGAATAACAACTATATAATGCCCTCTGAGAATATTTCAATGATTGAAATGAGAGTTTAGATAATATAACCATTTGAGGATATAAGCATTATTGTGGAAGAACATATATGTATAAGTCCTTATTGCTTGAACCGAAGTTTGTGAACTTTGTCGATCAAGTGAAACCGGAGTAGTACGTGAACTTCAGTCCGCGAACCCAGTCCACGAACTGGCGCAGTTCTCAATCCCGAGAATTTCTGCTGGAGTTTGTGAACTCCGTCCGGGAACATAAGTATGCGAACCCAGTTCGCGAACTTGAGTAGGTTATGTCTAAAAACGATGTTTGTGAACTTATCTAATAAACTAAGGAATGCGATTTCAAAACGTGGCTTTATAGTTCATGAATCGATTCGAGTGAATCACATCGTTTTTGCTTCAATTGTGTCTTGTGTAGTACATAAAGATCTAAGCAATTGAACAACTCTCTAACTAGATCATTTGAGTCATTTGAACTAGTTATGGTGAAAAATAATAAGGTTGATATGAAAGTGCTCATATGGCTAAATACCGCGCGTATGGTTCTTAATTACCTAACTTGATTTGTGATTGAAATTCTTAAGGTTAGAAGAAATAATCAAAACCATTGGATGTTGGTTTTTATTGTCAAATAAACTTTTTCATACACTTATGGTAACCATGCTTGGTGTAAATCCTTGTGAAAAAGGTTATTCTTCCTTCTAAGCATATCAACTCTTGATTATACAAGTTTGTATCTTAGAAAAGATGATCACAATACTTGATCTTTATGATTACATATTGTGTATTGTTACCATGAGATAGTTCTAATTTTTAGTAATACAATCTCATGAGAGACTTTCAATGATTGATTCTTAAATCGCATCTCCTTGTAGGATTTCTAAAATCCAATATATAAATCCTTCTTCCTGGAGACAAGTCACTCTTGTTGTTCTTTCGGGAATAACATTCTATGTGGGAAAGTTCCTAAATGAACTTGTGCTTATTTGTTATATCTTTGAGGAGAGAAGCGGTTGTGGAACATGTAGGAGTTAACTTGTATCTTAATAAACTCCTTGATGAAGTCATTAAGTTTCGACTCTATGATATCGTCTAAACAAAGTTGATATGTTTTTCTTTTGGTCATGAGTGTCTCCGTGAAAATTTCATTAGGATCCCACTATTTTTCGTACCTTTTCCAATTTATATTAACAAAAGGAGGAGAATTAATGTGTAGTTTATACTACAAATACATATGGTTTACGGATCATTATGTAAGGGGGAGTGGTTTTCATGTTAAGATGGAGTATTGACAAAGGGGGAGTGATACATATCACCGTAGTATTATTGTCAAAGTTGTGATATAATGAAACTTTGATGCTGTGTAATAATACTATGATGTATCTTCAACAAGTACGGGATGAACACACGCAGAGTTGAAGAACCAAGGAAATCAAGATTGTCGATTTTGCTTTTAACAAGTTCAAACCATATATAAAATGGTTTTGTCACTTAAATTGGCAAAGGGGGAGATTGTTAGAGCATAGCTCGGTTGAACCCACTAGCGTTGGTATGTCAAGTTAGTTGTCAATTTTAGTTGCCAAAATTCATTCTTGATTTAGCATACTAAAGATAGTTTCGGACTAGATTAGGTCTAAGAAGTTGAATCGAAGCTATCCTTAAAGGATGAAGATTGAAGACTATAAGAAGACATCAAAAAGAACTTCATCAACAAAGGTATGTGCTTGATTTCATTTGGATTCTTGTTCAATTCTACCTTTCTAATCTATCGAGATAAATACTCAGTCTATGGACCAATTCCTATGACGGTAAATGTACATTTATGTATATATACTTGAGGTTATTTGATTCATGACTTTGGTGACAATAACCTTTATCCCTATAGATGATCTCATGTTATAGTGAATGAGCTTTCTAATCCAACGAGCCAAGAATCACTTAATTCCGAGTTATAACGATGAAGTTATGAGTGATTTATTAAAGTAACAATTATAAGTGTTGCTGTAATTATTACAGTTCGTTAGTAGGAAACAATCCATGGACTGTTTGTAAAAGTTCGCGGACTTGGGCCCAATTACGTGACTAAAAGGCATTTTTGGTCAAATTGGTGATGTTTCCTTATCTAGGCAAGTTAGCTATTATTCCAAACATCTTTGATTACCATATTAAAGTGTTTGTGATTCCTTCCTAATTTAATTTGTGATTTATTCACATACATACAATATTTTCTTATTAATTAATTATTTTGGAAAGAGTTGTAACTTAGGAAAGACTCCCAAAATTAGGAGAGTCTTGAAAAAGGAAAATAGCTTTGCTTAGTTTTCAACCTATGTTTCACTATAAATAAGGGTTCGTGAGTACTACATGTTTTCATCCCCTTTTGAAAAATTGGTGTTAGCTTCATAAGGTTGTTTTCCATGTCTTCTGTTCTTTGTGAACAAGAGTGAGATAAAAGTCTTTGTATTGGGGATCACAAAGCCAAGTTGAATCTAATCTTCGTGATTGATTATACAACTTGTAATCTAGGTTTTTCACCTCTTGTCTATTCTAAGGTTTTCTCTTCTGATATAAAACCATTCAAGAGTTGTTGATCATAAATCCTAGGTTTTGATAGATTTCAGTTTCCGATCGTATACCAACACTTCTTAGTCGAAATTGGAGATTAGAAAGAAAAACTTCTATTGAGGCATCTCGTAAAAATCCTTGAGAAGTTTTAAACAAGATATCTCTAGATTTATCTAGTTGTTCTTGTTGTAGAATTATTAGGGTTTTCTTAACTTGGAAATTGATCTTTGGAATCACCCAAGTTCACTTACAAAAATCAGGTTCACGGACTTCTTGTGAGTACGCATACTGATTGTAAGTTAAAACCCTAATCTACAAGATTTCCAAAACCTTGATTTATATCTAAAAGGAAATCAAACCGGTGTTTTGTACAAACAAAATATTGAATTGTTTCAATCGTGTTGTTGTATCTTCTAATGAGAACCTTGGGTTCTGCTAAAATATTTGCGTGAAGAGTTCCTAAAGAGAATCGGTGTTCTGCTATGAGTTCTATAAGAATACAGCTGAAGAAGGTATTACATCTAGTCCGAATAGGTAGTAGGAAATTGGTGTAACAGATTATAATCAGTGTGTGTTTATTCTGGACTAGGTCCCGGGATTTTTCTGCATTTGCGGTTTCCTCGTTAACAAAATTCTGGTGTCTGTGTTATTTCATTTTCCGCATTATATTGTTTATCTTTATAATTGAAATAATACAGGTTGTATGTTAATCAATCATAGTTATTAAATCCGACATTGTTTGTTGGATAAGACTTGATTGATCTTGAACAATTGATTTTGTTATTGTCACATTGTTAGACCAGTCTGGACTAACCATATTTCAAGTGGACACTGTGTTGAAATATTTATTTAGTGATTGTTGCTTAAAGAGGTTTATACACGGTGGATATTGAATAGGTTGTGATTAAAACAAAAGACTTTGTTTCAAAAGTTTCACACTAAAATCAAGTTTACAGACTTGTTTCTGTTTAACTTTGTTTGTGTTGAAATAGAGATATTAAACTCCTTGATATACTTTACTCTGGATTGAGTCTGACTATCTAGTTGATTCTCTAGAAAGTGTATTGGAGTAAGTCCTCTCAGATTGCCAAACGAATTGTTGGGTGTGGTTGTTAGACCCCCGCTTTTTCACATATCTTCAAATCTTGAATAAATAAAGCAGATATGAAATCATCGATCTTTGAACTAGTTCGAGTATCCTTATATCAGAAAGATCACAAAATAAACAAACTAGATTTATCAAGGTTCAACTCCATCGTTAGTCGATCAATCAATGATAGAAAAAACTAAAATAACAATACTATTTAGTTTCACGCCAACGGTATCACTAAAAGCTTCTTGATCCTACATAAGACTTTAAATGAAGGTCATGTAAGAGATTTCCCTAATTAGGATACCCTAATATCTCAATGAGTATTGTAAACAATACTACTAGTGAGCTTCCTACATAAATTATTAGGTAGTGTGTGATGGGATGAGTTTGTAAGAATACAAGATCTACTATTTATAATGTATAGTAATAACAAAATGTAATTTTTATTATAATAGCACAACATAAGGATTACTTAACGATAATATAAATTTAAGAAAATAAAGTTAGATCAAATCCAATTTAGTATTAATAAGAAAATTAATTGGCATTGCGACTAATCTCTATTAACTTTTATCGACCTAAGAAATAAGTAATAAATGTACTAACAATAATAGAATATTAATACCAATCAATTATGAAAAACTGTTAGTTGTTATTTACTTATATCATGTCACATACAATAGAAACATTGAAAATAATATGTAAAAGAAAATAATAATAGTAATATTTGGATAATGGCAATAACATTAGGTTATATTTAAATAGTATATGAATTTAAAAATTATTTAGTTATAATAATATAGTTTCATTTGGAATTAAAATTTGTTTTTGTTAAAATAAATAAATGATAAATAATGATAAATTAAAATAAATTAAATTAAGTTTTGATGACTAGATTGTTTAAAATGATGTAAACTATTTATATACTTTAAGAAATAAATTTATCAGACTTACACCAGTTACGATAAAAGTTTAGAGACTAATTAATACTTAGTTAATCTAGCACTGGAGAATAGTGAAGGTTGTGTTTTCTCTGTTCGTAGGAAGGAATTGTTGGGATTAGCCAACCTTGACAGGGAAACTGCATTCAAAGATGACCGATCATAGAATGGTGTTGTAATTTAATTTCGAAAACCAATAGATGTAAGTTCCCTTAGAAATATTCGTAAGAATTTCCCTTGTAATTAGAGAATATCATCTTATAGATAGAAGTTAGTGAAGAGAGATTAAAGACTATAATTTATAGTTTTCCACTATAGAAGTTGATGTAAGAAACTTAGACTTCCTTCTTGTATAGAAACTAAATCAGCGTAGCTGAACCTAGAGCCACAAATTTTAGTTGTAGAAAGCCATACAGGTTTGTGCTTTGTTTTACGTTGTTTGCGCTTAGACAAGAGATGGGATTATTGAATAAGGTGGGGAGTTTTTGAAGACCAGAAGGATGGTTTGATTTTCGAGGACGAAAATGAATAAGGTGGGGAGAATGTAAAGACCCGCAAGCTTGTCAACGTTATTAGACCAGTCAAGAGATGAGTTAGCCGATAATAACTCGATTAGTTTAAAACGAAAGTTAATTACTAGGAATTAATCTAACAACGATCTAGATACAAAATTAGTACCGTTGAATAGATCTTGAAAAGTTATGCAAGAAGGTCTACTTGAATGTGTCACTCGGATACCGGACAAAGAAGATATCACTGGATTAGTACAAAGGGTAAAATTGTCATTTATTGAATAAACAATTTTAATGCGACTCAGACACGTTGTGGATGCCTTATCTAAGCAAGTGGGTGTCTTTGTATTTTCTTTGGTCTTATCGCCAAATCTCGACCGAAGAGAAGTCATTATATTTTTTTCTTCTTCTTTCTTCATTTTCTTTCTTCCCCGTTCGTTCTTCTTCTTCCTTCCCCGTTCTCTTCCTCTGCGAATTTGAGAGTTGGTTTGAGAGAGAGACAATCGATGGGTTAGAGAAGATAAATTAGTATATGTTGCCGATGGTGATGAGGAGATGAGGGTGGTGTTGATTCTTGGTTAGCGATTGAAGGAGTTTGGGTTTCTGTGAGATGAAGTTATGGAGAAATTGATTAATTAAAAGAGAATTTGAGTAGTTGGTGATGAAGAACAAAGGGGGTGTTGAGTAATTGTAGTTCTAAAGCTGATTCAGTCATAAAGTGAAGAGTTAGGGTTTCGTTAAATATTCAGAAATACAATTGAAAGGTGAAATTGATGTTCTGGGGTGCTGATGTGAGATGGATTTGAATTGAATTAGAGTTTAAGGTTAAAGAATAGTTTAAAATTGATGGTTAGGGTTTCAAAGTTGTAATTTTTGGAAGTCGAGATGAAATTGATGGACTAGGGATCAATTTTGTTAATAATAAGATGATGGAATTAATTTCAGTGTCGATCTGTTTGATTCTTGAGCAAAGCTGGTTTGAGGTAATGATTCTTCTTTGTATTCATAGTAAAGTATTACGATTTCTAGTTATTGAAGTTATGAAATGCCATGAACTAAGTTGTGTGATGAATTTGTACTAGAGTGGTTGGTATGTTAATATACTGAAATTGTTTAGACTGATATTTTATATGATGGTGGTGATATAGGGAGAATTGAAGTTGAAACTGTGGTCAGTAATATTGAACTCAACTGGGTTGGTGGTGTTCTGATGGTGAATATGAGTATGGATTTGGAAGTGAACTGGTGGTATTAATGTATGAACTGTGGATAGGAAGTTAAATCTAAATTGAGAATTGGTTGAGCTGTAGTTGCCGAGTTATGGAAATTACAGAGTTGAGTTAAAAAGAATGTTGGTACTAAATGGATAGTGGAAATAGATTTTCAGATGTATGTGATTGTACTGACTTACAAGTTGTGGTGTTGGTGAACTGTAGAAGTTGTTGGTGTGGATGCAGATTATTTTAGTGTTAAGTTAAGTTGAACCGTTAGTGGTGTTGGTGTTGCAGCTCATGGTATTGGTAGTAGAATGAATGAATGCTTAGGCGAAGGCTAGATGTTACAGTTGAAGTTGTACATGGATGGTTTGCAGTAGTAATGAAGCTACAGATACTAGAGATAAGAAACATAAGTATAATGGAGGGGGAATGGTATTATTTTGGGAGTTGTCGGTGGTTGTATTAGATTGAGATACTACTAGTGACATGAATCTGAAGTTGCAATTCATGAGAATGGTATACTGATTTTACAGATTTTGAGGGAAGGAACTGAGATGGGGGTATTGGATTGATATGCAGTTGTAAGTGTTGGATTTAATTTGGTGGTGAACTGAATATGTACTGCATGTGGAATGAGATGATGTTGTTGTTTGTGTTTATGCTGATTGCAGGTGTTGTGAATTAGTTTAGATGAATTTGTTAAATTGAACCTCTCTAGTGAAAGCTTAAAGCTGCAATTGCAGGTAGGCAATGTTGTTGTTACTTGTAATTGAAATTCAAAGTTGTTTGTATTTGATTTGAAGTTGAAATGTTAAACCAGAACATGAGAATGTAGGAAATAGAGTTAGAATTAAGCTATTAGTCATCCCAGTCAGATGTGTGACTAGTTTACTTAGTTGAATCAGTTCTTCTGACTGAGTCGGATTTGCTAACTCACCTAAATCAGTCTTGTAGACTGAGTTAACTCTTTGAGTTTCCCTATCTTGACCTGAGTTGGATCGTTGACCGATTCATGTTTGACTCATCTTACCTTGACCCTGGACTTTGACCTGACGTGGACTGTTAGTTATCATGTGACTGTCATTTTGACATTTAGTCGACTCTAGTGGACTGGACCTTAGATTAATGGGCTAGTTTGATGAACTTGAGCTTAGAGTTAGCTTCCTTAGTTTGATATTTGGACCTCTTATGGTCTGAATCGACCTTTGGCTTATTCCACAAGGTTGTAGATATTCATAAGACTTAGCTACGGACTATAGAATCAACCTAATCGGATTAGTAAACTCTTACTTATGTTAAAGATAGAGAATAAGATGCATTAATGGGCTTAGAATCATTAGATAGAATTGTATGTGTAGATGGTGGATTTTCGACAAAGGCTAAAATCGTAAACCCATAATTATACGAACCTCTGATCCAGCAGTCAGATGTGAGTATTGAGACACGTATCTCTCATCTAATCCTCTGACTAAGAATACTTTCTCTCAAAGTACATGTAGATATATAGTCTCACGGACAGACAACAACATATCTCATGAATACTGAATACTTCAGTAATTATTTCTATATAGTATCACGGGATGGACGGCTCCTAGACAGATTGCTTTGCTAGTATAGAGCGATAACGTCTTCAGGATACAAACAACGAGTTTACCCTGACTATATAAAGGATATGAAGCTCCAGCAAGCTCATATCGAAATAATTAATGCTCCTAGACAGCTTGCTCTGCTAGTATAGAGCCATAAGTTAATTATTCCCAAATTCTTGGATTCATCCACGGAATTTCCGAAAATATTCAAATATTTTCGCAGATATTTCATTACTGCAAACCATGGTTCTTCCCAGCAGAAATCCATGGGTTAGTAATAAATATTCAACGCACGGGCATCGGAGATACCTCTGAGTAAGCCTTGTCTCAAAAGGTGCAAGTGTATTCAACGATGATGCATTAACAATCACCGCACGAACGAGTATTTCAAAATAGGACGAAACGATGAACCTATACAAAATAGGACGAAAAATAACAAATAATTAAAAATTGACCAAGACGCTCGGAGCATGGGCCCACTGACCAGACGACCGTGTCGTGGTCAATCCCACGTTAGTTTCATATTTTTATCATATTTTTTTGTTATTTTTATTGAGTTCATGAACATCCTTTCATTTGAACGAACATCCTTCGTTTTGAGGAAACTCCTCAATTTCACGGTGCTTCCTTCGCACAGAAAAAATAATATAAAATTAGGGAAAACATGATGGGAGCGTGACCATTGGCCGACCGGAAATGCCTTGGTCCCAGCCGTGCCCACACCTCATGGTTCCTCATTATTTTATTATTATTTCCCTAATTTCATGAAAACTCCTTAATCTCATGATATTTCCCTGGTCCCATGAAAAATAATATAAAATTAGGAAAACCCGTGTGCACGGGCCATAGCCAGTCGGTCAAACCCTAGATGGCTTCACACGTCCCTTTTTTATTATTATTATATTTTTCATGTTTTCATAATCCCATGAAATTCCTTGATTTCATGATATTTCCTTCAAATTATGAAATTTCCTTTAAATTTTTAAATAATACATAAAATTAGGGAAAACGCACGGGACCGGGCCCCGGCCAGCCAACCATGCTCCAAGCCGGTCCCACACGCCCACACGTCCCTTATTTTTTTATTATTATTTTTTATATTTCCTTCATCTCATGGAAACTCCTTGATTTGAACAAAACTCTTTAATTTTAGCAAAACTCCTTGATTTTATCATATTTCCCTAAAATCATGAAAATATTATAAAATTTTGGAAAACCGTGTGGATTGGCTCCCTTGGACATGGACGGTCCCACACTTCATGATTCCTTCACTTTTTCATTATTTTCCTTCATCTCATGAAGTTTTGACGGTTTTATCAAAAAACCCTGGTTTCTTCATATTTTCTAAAATGATGGCTCAAACGCACATCCGAAAATATCAAAATTCTCAGAACTGAGATACGAACACTTTGGGGACATGAGCATGTTACCTTGACTGACCAAGGTTGGTATTTGGCTCTTAATGAGCCGGTCTTACATATTTTCACAATTTGACCTAATTTGTGCAATTGCATGTATTAGGTCCAAAACTCTTCCAAACGACTTGGAACTTCATGGAACGATCAACACTTGATCCCGTGACCACCCAGGGCTGGTTTCATGACCCCTTGGTCAATCCTCCACTTATTCATAATTAATTAGGTCTTATCACCTAATGCTGAACCCAACAGTAATTCGAATAAATGATTAAACCAACATTTAATCATTCTTTCATCAACAAGTCACCAACTCTTCAAGAGGTCTTGGTGTTTGCTCACGTGAGCATATGGGTGTTACATGATTGACCCACAGTCTCATGAAACCAATCCTTCCTTCGTTCCATGGTTCAATTCCTAACAAACCATGAAGTGGTCATCAATTGATCAAATTAGGGGATCTGAGTCCAAGGATCATAATTCCAGATTCAAACACTAATAAATCTATGGTGATCTCATGATCAATACTCTTATTAATTATACTCGGTTCAACTACCAATATTTTAATTAATATTTTATTTTGGTTGCGCTGCCAATAATTCATCATATGAGCAGCACTTGCTCAGAGAAGCAATACTTGCTCAAATCAGAGAATATTGGTTCAACTATCAATATTCAGCAAATCATCGAATGACAAATACTTGCTCGCCTCAACCTTCAACGTGAGGATCATGCCCATGTTCAATCCATGAGTTTCAGAACATTTTAAAAAATCATGTTCAACTCAGTAAATACATGGACTCATCGTCCCGTGATATTACGAAGTCAACAACTGACTAAACTAACCACGAGACGTCAATCGTGTCACTTGGGGGGATATCAACTAGGGTTTTGGTCTGGCGGTCTACGGCATGTGTGTTCAAACACACGATAGAATGTGAGCAAGTCGTGCAATCAGTTAAAGGAGTTAATAAAGTAGTGAGTGGAAAATCAACCAAGTCTCTGCACGATGAGCAACTGGTTTCAAACACTATTTCCATCTCTCCACTCTTTGATTCCATCAACTGTCACACTTCATGGGATCATGGTGTACAATTCCAGCAATATAAATAAGTCTCTGATTCATGATTGAAATAGAAGGAACAACAACGTCAACAACGACGAAAATATCATGTCTCATTGACATCACGGGATCACCAACTCATCAATTGAGCAATTACTCTTAACTGAACAATTTTAATCATTCAGAGCTTATCATATTTAGAATTCACAACACACTTACAATCTTTGACTACCATTGATTCCACACATTTCTCAGCTTCCCTCCTACAGATCGACTCATCCTCTCTTGTGACCGAATTTACTCTTGAACGGCCATTGTCTTGATTTAGGCCGGAGTACTACAGATTGATCTCTCGAATTCAAGGAACTACCTTCTTGAAGTGCATCTGTGTGAGGTTGAACATTTCGCACAGTTCAAGGAGTCTCCTCCGCACGGTCATCTCCTCAATTCCATAAAAACCAGCAAATCATTTTGCCCCATTTATAGTATGATTCTTGTGTGAGCCTTTTGGCTAAACTCTTAGAGTGCTTGTATGATTAACAGTTAGACTATTAACAACGATCGATTCAAAGGATAAACCAGTGGATCTTGGATCTCGAGGTAGGCGTGGCTTGTCATCGATAGATGTGGGAATACTTTTAACTCTTTTGAAACCATTGTTGTTTCTTTTACAAAATTTTATGTTTAACAAACTCATGCATTGTCTGTTTGTACTTTTCATGTATTGTTTAGTTTATATTATGATTGTTCAGTTGATTCTTTGAATCTTTCCATGAATTGGAAAGGACTTGTAATGTATGTCATTGTGAATTGTTATGGGAAATAAGAATTTCCACTCGTGGTATATATGATATGCTCCTTCACATTTATACCTACATGAATTCAGTTTTTATTGCTTAAATTTGGTCATCATTAAAGGGAGATATCAATAGCTATTCGGTGTGGAACAATCTGGCATCAATATTATACATTGTTTGAAGAAGGAGTTTGTCCATATACATGTTTGTGTATTTCAAGTGGCTTGGTCACTTGTTGATGTTTAGGAAAACATGAATTGTTTTCCAAATCTTGCTCATGATTTCTTTAAAGTTAAATGTTATTCCTGATGGGCACCCCTTTTAGGGATGATGTGCTCACCCTTTCCCACTTTCAGTTTCAGAGACAAATCAGAGTTGCGCAACGAAAGCTTCGAGGTGTTGACTCCGTTAATTAGTTAACATTTGCTATGCTTATTATGTTATTTATTCTATTTGTAAACCAAATGACTATTGTATATGTATCACTTGAGAGTAGTTATTGTTTATATACTTCAGAGAGGGGATAGTTTTTGGGTTTAGTTTTGTAGCAGTTTTCTTAATTGGATGTTTAAGTATATGATTTAGGTTCTTTGTGCCTATGTGTTTAGTTAATATCTTGGATTAGTCAGTTGCTAGCTTGGGGAGGCGCTACACAATATGTCTCTGCTCTGGGTCATAAGTCCGTCAGGGACGTTTTTTACGCATCTACAGAACCTACATGACCAGCAGTATCTCGCGGGGATGTATATTAGAAATCATGGCATCATAATCAGATGCGTCTCGCGAAGACATGCTGCAATTTTGGATGTTCTGGTTAATAAGTCTGTCGGGGATGTTTTACGCTCTACAGAGGAAATCCACCACCTACCATTTCCGATCTCATCTATGCGCAAGAAACTCTTGCAAAAAATCAGACGGGTATGGCCACACCACAGCAGAAGCTATTTGATCATCTGAAGACTCTTACTGACAAATTGTCAGAGAAAACTCAAGATAAAGGGAAAGAAAAAGAAAAGTCCTCAGACGCTACTGATCCTGAGGTAATTCCAATTCACACAGTAGATGACGATGAAACTAACAAAGCTGCAGGAAATTCATCAACGAAAGAATCATCAAATTTCATCACTCGGGAAGACTTGGAGCGCCTTCTGGAGAATCATGGAAAAGACAAGACATCACATGTACATCGTCACCAACCTCCTTATCATGCTGCTACGCAGAAGATTTCCCTTCCAAAAGGTTATGTCTTCCCAACTTTCACTCTATATGATGGAACCGGCAATGCTCGGGAACACGTCTCTCGTTTCCTTGAAGCCTTGGGAGAGCATGAACATAACCACGTTGTTCGCCTCAAGGAATTTTCAAAATCTTTAAAAGGTAGGGCGTACACCTGGTACAACAATATTGCACCTGGAACCATCAACAATTGGGGAAAAATAATTAACGCCTTCTATAGGAAGTACTTCTTTGTGTCAGAACAAGTCACTCTCTCTGACTTTGGAAGGATGTTTCAGAGGGCCGGTGAAAATCCCAATGACTTTGTGAAAATATTCAAAGTCCAAGCCTTGGACTGTCATGATCCGAACATCACAAAACAACAGCTAGTGGACTTATGCATCAACGGCATGCTCCGGGTCTACAGAGCTCTACTAGAGAATCTTCGATTCCAGACTTTCTCAGAGCTCCACGAAGCAGCGAAGAGGTCGGAAACCACTGCACCTGCTCTATTAGAAAGAGCAAAATCCACAAAGACTGAAGAAACACGAGACACCCGAGGAAGCAGACGTCTGGTCAACAAGCAGTACAATCTGAAGCCTTCCACAAATGCTTCCACGGAGGGGAGCAAACGGAAAGCTGAGCCACAACGCAAGCATACTTCTTCCACCCATTCAAAGGCACAAAAGAAAGATAATGTGCAAACTTCTCCTCAACATACAGAGGATCCAGAAGCACCTGACTTTCCCTGCTCCATTGAAGAAGTCATCGAATTGTTGGAAGCCTGGATTCAAGACGGTGAAATCAAATTGCCATATGTCAGGAAGGAACCAACTAAAGAGGCCATGGAAAATCCTCAGTACTGTCGCTTCCATAGGTTTGTCAGTCATCCCACAAGCGATTGCAAGACTTTGAAGAGCATATTTAGAGAAAAAGTCGAGTCACGAGAACTTAATCTTGGAGCCAAAGGAGTGCACAGATATCCCCTTCCTTCCAGGACTTTCTCTATTTCCGAAGCACCAGTCAAGGAAGCAGTTCAGTCGTTAATAAAGCATGTCTACGAATTGCTCTATCTATCGAAAGTGCAAAGAGGAGATATGTTTACGACTTTGAATCACATAGTTTCTGGGAAATGCCTGCTGATTTCAGATGTACCTCCTGAACCTTCAGCCACTGACAAAGAAATGTATGACTGGGGACTACTCACCACAGTGCACATCAAAGGAAATGCATTCAAAAGGGAATTTGTTGATGTTGGTACTGCCGTAAACATCATTCCTCTGAAGACCCGTAGAGCTGCCGGCATTACTCGACAAGAGGCTACTCATGCTCCAACAGCAATCAGAGATCATGAAGGGATTTCCAGGGATACATATGGATTCATCAATCTCAAGGTTATAGAAATCTCGGTCTGCACTGAGACCAAGTTTTACATAATCCGGGAAGACCCTGGATATGACATGATCCTTGGAAGGACTTGGATCCATACTGGAAGGCTAACCTTAACGCCTTCAGCACACTCCACTACTGACCGAGACTCCGAGTCAGAGGAAGAAGAGGAGAACGCCCCACCATTCGAATATCTAAAGGAAGTTGAAACCTTGATGGGACTTGCACAAGAATCTGGAGAGAGTCCACATGCCTTTGTCGAAAAGTTTCGAGCTCAGGCAAGTCTTATTCCTCTTCATGCTCTAATATTACCGATGTTCAAACATGCTACTTTGGTCCAGGGACTTCTCCCCATGAATAGTTTAGCAATTTCCAAGAGTTATGAATGGGTAAATTCGCCTTGACAATATTACACCCAATGGCTGGGTTCAACGTGTCTCCATGTTGATTATCCCGTCAAGAAATTTATTTCTAAAGACCAGGAAAAACACGACAGACAGTATGCTGGATATCCTCCTCTACACCAGTGTCCATATGTGCCCCATCCATGGAGTCAGCGCAAAATATTCAAGGCGCGGATCATAAAGCCAAACAAGTTCAAGGAAGGGTATTTGGTTCTCAAAGCAACTAAACGGGATCTTCATTCTGCAAGGAGCTCTAACTGGGAAGGACCATGTATGATCGCTAAGTTCATCACCGGAGGATACTACAAACTGATCAATACAGATGGACGAACCTTACCAGTAATTCACGAGAATTAGCTTAAGGCGCTTGTCTGGGATTATTGGGCATTTGAGGTACTGGGCGTTTAAGCATTCATGACGACTGGATTCAACATTTTAGGATTTTCTTTCATTGTATTTTAATTCCTCCAAAACGTTTGCAATACTTGCAATCAATATTTGAATTCAGCAATTTATCAAAAATTCAGTTCATATTTATTAAAAGAAAACCTCTATCAAGACCAAAAGAAAATCCTTAACCATCTACCAATCCAAAACCATGATATCAAAACCCAAATAGAACCTCACATCTCTCAGAAATTCATAAGTTCAAGAGATTATGGAAAATGAATCAAAGAAAATCAGCGAAGAAATATTTTTGCGCCTCTGCATCCTTCAAAGCCTGTAAAGCTACCTTCTCCTTGCTCAACTCTTTAGTCAGCCTGACAATCTTGTCTTTCTTCTCCATCACAGCATCATTGGGAAAGGGTATGTCATTTTCACATGAATCCTTAATAGCATTCATCTTCTTACGAAGCCACTTCACATTGAAGCCAAGTCTCTCATAATTCTCCAAGTTGAACTCCCAATCAAAGAGTACATCTGGAGTCACAACACTTCTAGTCCTAGTGCATATATCATTCACAACACGCAAGATAACACTTACTTTCATTGTTAAAGAATAAGCACACTTTGGGTCTCTAGTCACGACGATGTGACCAAATTTCTTCCATATTTTCTCGTACAAGTTGGCATATCCAATGGGAACGCCGAATCCACCAACTAGTCTATGGTATGGGAGTGATACATCGAATGGAGGATCAAAATCAACTCCTGTACTTGGGGCATTCATGCACAATTATACGGTTTTCAATTATTGGAGCAACTTCTACAATCAAGGCAACAATTTCTTCAGTATTTTCTGCTGGTGTCCTGGATTCTTATATTACTGAAACAACAACAATCTGGGTCTCCATGACTTCATCAACAACACTTTCATGGCATTGGAGAGCAGAGATAGTTTCCTCCTTATCAATAACCTCAGGGTAGCTCGTTTCATCATTTTGGGTTCCTTCATTCTTAACTTCGGTATTTTGCACCTAATACGAAGATTACATGAGATTAGGATCATCCGAGCATGAAACCAAAATAAATCATGAACTACGGCATACAAGTGGTCTAACATCATCAAATTATTTCATTATGCATGCTATATGTTGTCAAAAAACATGAAAGTCACAAAACACGTTTTTCGACAAACTCGCATGGGAAGATTTTACACTTCCCTGCATGAAATGACGAACTGGTAGCAATTGGTGAAGAATCAAGGTTTTAATTATATACCATTATCTTCGTATGGATGTTACCTACAACATGTCAAAATTTCATAGCAATCGGACAAACGAGCAAAATGATGTGGTTGAAACTCGGGACTACACGACATCTGAAAAAGTTTTGAAAGTCTCCTGGAAGTTCACTATTTCGCCTTTTTCAGGCCCTGAACGTGCTCAAAACTTAAAAATCTTCTTAACTAAAGCTTGAAAATTTCCTAGGATTAAAGGTACATATGCGGATCATGAAAATCCGACATCAGACGAAGATTCCACGACGTTTTTCATAAGAAGCTAAGTTCTGAATTTCTGGTGACGTATTTTCGGCAAAACTTGTCATATATCCACGTACATTCTCATTCATTCACTCACGGATCAGCAAGTTTATACTTATATGGATGAAATACAAGATAAATACTTACTTGGGTGGTCTCCGGAGCGTTCAATGGATCAGAATTGCCCACATCAACGTCGACAACTCCATTACCTTCATTCGGTTTTAAACTCTGGGAGTTTTCTTCATCACCGTTCTTCGAACGAGCATCACCAGTATTATCCATGTCCATGGAAACATCCTCCTGGATATATTCTCAGCAATTAGCATTCTACTTATCAAGCATCATAATTTGCTATATAAAAGAATACTTACTTCGGCTTCTTCAACACCTGAGTCAGAAACAGTCTACCCAGCAGTAGAAAACTGAAGACCATGAATACTCGATGGAGTAAAATTTTGCAATGGAATAACAAAGATGGTTTTAAGATCCTAATTACGCGGATGAGAAGAAGTCATGATGAAAGAAGTATCGATAACTCACCAAACAAGTCACTGGGGACTTTATGGTGTTAGGTAACATCTTATAATTCTTACTTCTGCCTTCTCCACCATGAACGATTGCTTCAATTTATGAGAAGTCTACATCAATTCCTGGTCTTACATTACGACCGCCATGTGAAAAAGAAATTTTTTGATGCATCAATAAAAACACAATCATTAAAACCTTATGAAGACTTCAGAAAATACTTATCGGTGAACATCCTGGAGACGTTTTTCGTTTATCACTACTAGAGAAATGCTTGAATCTTGGTCTAGTAGCAATCATCTCAGGGGAAGGAGGCTCCTTCACTAAAGGTTGCTCAACTCTCACAAAATCAAGTAAATGTTCGAGCTGTTGATCCCAAAAGTTTATGTAACCCGGAGTTACATATGAAACTCTCTCAGAACCGGGGAACCAGAATTCACTCCCCTCCACATGAGTTCGGTCCAGACAAGTCATGAGCTGATCTACTGAAGGTTTTCTTCTTCGAAGAGTCGGAACATACTGATCCATACCCATTTGCTGAGACACCCTATCAATATTGTATTCTTCCACTGAGAGTTCACCATGCATTATGGATATCAGATGACCGGGAGTACAACTCAGCATAAAAGCTCTCTCACCATCATCCAAGTCAGCACCAGATTTCAAAATCATGCTTTCTTCATCATTAAAGGTTTTCAATTGAGAGATGTAAGAGGGAACTGATACCCATGGGCGGAAAATGAATTCAGATTCACGATCCAGGACATCAACGAAGCGAATCTTGAGCCGAGGTTGCTTTGTGGACCAACGCATAATCCTGGAACTGGCCTTCTATGAGAATACATGGCGAGCATCAGTATTCAATCCTTGCAAGACAATCCGTCGAATGGGCGCATAATTCTTGAAATGCTCCCACATCAAAGCTTGAAGAAACATTGTGTTGGAATAACATTCAATCTTCATGAAACCATTTGAGACACTGGAGTCTATAATCAAGGAGTCCATGTTAGAATACAGAGAACCCAAGAATAAGCTACCTATTGGGAGTTGCTCAGCCTGAGCCATCTTAATCGAAAAATAAATCACGAACGGATTCAACAAATTTCCAGCATCCTCAAATACATCCCTGGACAACCATAAGCACAAGAATACAACAATGGATAACGTACCGTCAACTGGCCAATCAGGACGAGTATCTCTTGGCCACCAGTGTATCAACCAATGAGCATAACAACCTTTGCTGCCAAACGCCTTATTAATCTCCTCCATCGTGGTTTTCAAGACGTTGGAGATTGCATCTTCCTCTGGAGAAATACTTTCAGGAAGATTACCTGTGATTGGGAGGTGAAACAAGGCAACTACATCTTCTAAAGTAATGGTAAGCTCTCCCCATCTGCATATGAAAGAGTGAGTTGGAATACACCATCGACCAAGTAGATCTACAATACCTCGTGCATCATGAAAAATGAATAAATCTCCAGAGGCTTGAATAACACGTATTACTCGTGCATCTTGCAACTTGGCTCGAACACGAGGAAAACCCAACATATATCTGGACCATCCAGAAAACTTTTCCAGGGGCCGTCGAGAAAGTTTGAACTCAATAATTGATGCAGAAAAATATCCTCGTTTGAGACGGAACCGAATAGCTCCTTGAGGTGTCACCAATAGAGCTGGAAAACGGGCGGGCCGGGGCTGGCCCGTTGCGGGTTACACGGGTTCGGGTTAACACGGGTCAAAACCCGCGGGTCGAAATTCTTCACGGGTGGTCATTTCTCCAACCCGTGCCCGTAACGGGTGAAACTTGCGGGCTTACGGGTTGCCCGGCTTGTTTCATTAATATTAAAATTAAAACTTAATTAGGTTAATTTTTGGCAAATTACAAGCATAAAAAATGTAAAATTATATAAGATGCAAAAATTCCTAAACACTAGATCTCAATTCCCTGTACAATCTGCTGGTAATTTGATGGAAGCTTTGATAAAACCCATGAAGATAAAAATATCTTGAGAAACAAACCCTGAACAGATGAACCTGTTCTTTTGATCAGTGAAAGATGAACAATTTTACCACCATCATCAATTGATTCAATCAATTCTTGCAGAAATTGAATTACGAGAATTGAATCAGACCCAATTTTATTCCACATCCAAACCCCCCAAACTTTTGTTCAATGTATCCATCCAACACCCAATTGTCTCAAACAGCAACACACAGTCACACACCCATGAAAATCAATTGTCTTCTAACCCTTTGAAATCCATGGCATATCTCTGATTCTCTATCTATATGCCGCTACATCTAGTCTTAATCTCCTCTCAATCGATTGTAAACACCATAGCTTCATAACCCATTAATCGAACCCAACTCTTCACTAGAACCCTAAGTTCTTCTTCTTTTTCTTAAAATCTCTGAACCAGCTAGCAAACACCAAATCATCAAAGTTTGTTTTTTTACAAATCAAAATAAAAACCCATATAGATAATCAAACAAAAAAAGGGCGAATCATTCATTATCTGATTTTAGTTTCTTTCTTTGCAGGGAGTTAAGCAATTCCCCATCAATTGATAATTCATAAACATTTTGACTCATTTCTTGTATTAGAAAACTAAAAATAGGTTTTGATTCTCGGTTGTGGAATGGAACTCCGAGAAGGGTGAAGATTAATTGGTAGTGAAAGTCTTCAAAGAAAGAAACTAAAAGACGAAGGGTGAAAGATTAATTGATAGTGCTGCTAGTGCAAGTCTGCACAGAAAGAAACTAAAAGACGTGTATGTGGGTGTGGGGGGACACGTGTAGGTGGGGTGGGGGTAACGTGCAGGTGGGGTGGGGGTATGTGGGGGACACGTGTAGGTGGGGTGGGGGGTGGCGGGGTGGGGTGGGGTGGGGGTAACGGGTTACAGGTTTAACCCGCGGGTTTACAAGCCGGGCCGGGTTAACCCGTTTTCCCACAAGCCAACATTTATCTAACCCGAACCCGGCTTGTTTAGACACCAGCCGAGCCGGGTGCGGGTTTATCACGGGTCGGGCCGGGCAAACCCGCGGGTTTTGGATTGTTTGCCAGCTCTAGTCACCAACTTCTTCTGAGTAACCTCTCTAGGATTTATCAGAAGACGAAAGGTTGTAGTTTTGAGACGCTTTTCAGGTCCTTGATCTATGAAGAAGGCATCTTCTATGTTTGGAACGTTCTTGATTCCAGAAGTCTCACCTTCGCCAATGAAAGTCTCTTATGTACACGAATCATCCCTGGAGACATCGTTTATGTGTGAATCTTCCCTGGAAGCATCATCATCCACACACGTATCATATCTGAAAGCGTCATTAGCTTGAGGATCAGACATCCTTGCAAAGCAGCTGTAACATGCACACAATGCTACGATTCAGTATGCAAACGTCAACGGAATGAGGAAGTTAAAAATTATCATACCGGCATCTACAAATTGGTAACTCTTAACTCATACCTTTTTACGCTTCCACTAACAGTAGTGAGAGTAATGCTAGAGTTAACAATTCAATTTCGAAACCTACAAAAGACAAACAAAACTCGGATTTTTCATAAAATCATGAATATTTCTAATGTGTGAGCATTCACCATGGAATTATGAAAACTAAAACATTATTTCATCATAGATAATTGTTTATTTCAAAATAGTATTACACAAAACTCAAGTCTTGATTTTAGATAAAATAATATATATTTGCATATATATATATATAAAGAAAATGTTTTATTTACTCACGTAAATAAATAAAAAAAATCAACATGAGCAAGACTCACGAAAATAAAGTACGGTGGATACTTCACGGTTTCAAAAAACAATAATCCATGAATAAACCATGGTTTTATGAAAATTATTTTCCTTCGTATCATCATACGTCTTTGAAACAAATGTTTATTTCGATGTTGTGAAAACTCACACATCATAAGATAAAGTTTTGATTTACATGAAAGTTCATACACAAAATTTTATCACTGGACACAAGTTCATATATATATAAAGACGAAAAACTCTTTCTTCGTATCATCGTCATTCCTTAAAACGAAGATTTTACTTCGGTTTTGTGAAAATTCACTTTTTCATGATAAAACTTTGGCTCACATGAAAGCTCATAAACATAGTTTTATCACTGGACTTAAATATTCATATATGAAGAAAAAATCTCTCCTAAATCAGGGATTATTATTAGTTTTCAAAAACTAATGATCAAACGAACATACGTTTTCAAAAACGAGCGTTTTCGACAAAACCCACACTCATATATGCACATGTGTATAATTTTATCATGATAAATATGTGAACAACCCATAGAACTCATGAACATCAGCAAAAAATAAAATAAAATTGGACGCATACCTGTCGGCGCCGGCGGAAAGCAGCCGGACAGTGGCGGCGACGGCGGCGCTGGTGGTCCGACGATTTTTTTCCTCTCCGCCTGATGCTGCCGTGAAGGTGATGGAGAGGTGATGAAGCTCTGGTCGTGTGGGAAAAAAAAAAAAAGAACAATTCCTTTTATATCAAATTTTATTTCCAAAGCCTAATTTTCTAAGGATTTCCTTATTGGGCCCGCGAATCTTAAACGACCAAGGTCCCCTCATCCAAATCAGCGGTTCAACACCAATTTATGTCTACTGAAAGACATTATATCATGCCACTGGAATCTTCACTCAAGTCATGGTATGATCGTACGATCGAAATCCGGTAACATCTTAACGTACGACTAAGTTCAATTACTTATATTGTTTATGACCGGAAAATCACCATTCAATGCTGACTGAGGAACACGGCTTTCCTCACTAAGCAGGGGACTTAATGTAGATGGTGGATTTTCGACAAAGGCTAAAATCGAAAACCCATAATTATACGAACCTCTGATCCAGCAGTCAGACGTGAGTATTGAGACACAGATCTCTCATCGAATCCTCTGACTGAGAATACTTTCTCTCAGAGTACATGTAGATATATAGTCTCACGGCCAGACAATCGCATATATCATGAATATTGAACACTTCAGTAATTATTTCTATATAGTATCATGGGTTGGACGGCTCCTAGACAGCTTGCTCTGCTAGTATAGAGCGATAACGTCTTCAGGATACAAACAATTAGTTTACCATGACTATATAAAGGATATGAAGCTCCAGCAAGCTCATATCAGAATAATTAATGCTCCTAGATAGCTTGATCTGCTATCCAATTTCTTGGATTCATCCACAGAATTTCCGAAAATATTCAAATATTTTCGCAGATATTTCATTACTGCAAACCATGGTTCTTCCCAGCAGAAATACATGGGCTAGTAATAAATATTTAATGCACGGGCATCGGAGCTACCTCTGAGTGAGCCCTGTCTCAAACCTAAATTCTTGATTCATCCACAGAATTTTCGAAAATATTCAAATATTTTCGCAGATATTTCATTGCTGCAAACCATGGTTCTTCCCAGCAGAAATCCATGGGTTAGTAATAAATATTCAATGCACGGGCATCGGAGCTACCTCTGAGTAAGCCCTATCTCAAAAGGTGCAAGTGTATTCAACAATGATGCATTAACAATCACCGCACGAACGAGTATTTCAAAATATGACGAAACGATGAACCTATGCAAAATAGGACGAAAAATAACAAATAATTAAATATTAACCAAGATGCTGGGAGCATGGGCCCACTGACCAGACGACCGTATCGTGGTCAATCCCACGTCAGTTTCATATTTTTATCATATTTTTTTGTTATTTTCATTGAGTTCATGAACATCCTTTCATTTGAACGAACATCCTTCGTTTTGAGAAAACTCCTCAATTTCACGGTGCTTCCTTCGCACGGAGGAAATAATATAAAATTAGAGAAAACATGATAGGAGCGTGACCATTGGCCGACCGGCCATGCCATGGTCCCAGCCGGCCCCACACCTCATGGTTCATCTCATGAAGTTTTGACGGTTTTATAAAAAAAAAACCTGGTTTCTTCATATTTTCTAAAATAATGGCTCAAACGCACATCCGAAAATATCAAAATTATCAGAACTGAGATACGAACACTTTGGGGACATGACCATGTTACCTTGATCGACCAAGGTTGGCTCTTTGGCTCTCAATGATCTGGTCTTACATATTTTCACAATTTGACCTAATTTGCGCAATTGCACGTAATAGGTCCAAAACTCATCCAAACGACTTGGAACTTCATGGAACGATCAAAACTTGATCCCGTGACCACCGAGGGCCGGTTTCATGACCCCTTGATCGGTCCTCCACTTCTTCATAATTAATTAGGTCTTATCACCTAATGCTGAACCCAACAGTAATTTGAATAAATGATTAAACCATCATTTAATCATTCTTTCATCAAAAAGTCACCAACTCTTCAAGAGGTCTTAGTGTTTGCTCACGTTAGCATATGGGTGTTACATGATTGACCCACGGTCTCATGAAACCAATCCTTCCTTGCTTAGATGAGCAACACTTGCTCAGATAAGCAATACTTGCTCAAATCAGAGAATATTGGTTCAACTATCAATATTCAGCAAATCATCGAATGAGCAATACTTGCTCGCCTCAACCATCAACGTGAGGATCATTCCCACGTTCAATCCATGAGTTTCATAATATTTTACAAAATCATGTTCAACTCAGTAAATACATGGACTCATCATCCCGTGATATCACGAAGTCAACAACTGACTAAACTAACCACGAGACGTAAATCGTGTAACTTGGGGGGATATCAACTAGGGTTTTGGTCTGGCGGTCTACGGCATGTGTGTTAAAACACACAGTGGAATGTGAGCAAGTCGTGCAATCAGTTGAAGGAGTTAAAAAAGTAGTGGGTGGAAAATCAACCAAGTCTTCGCACGATGAGCAACTGGTTTCAAACACTATTTCCATCTCTCCACCCTTTGATTCCATCAACTGTCACACTTCATGGGATCATGGTATCTACAATTCCAGCAATATAAATAAGTCTCTGAATCATGATTGAAATAGCATGAACAACAACGTCAACAACGACGAAAATCTCACGTCTCATTGACATCACGGGATCATCAACTCATAAATTGAGCAATTACTTTTAATTGAGCAATTTCAATCATTCAGAGCTTATCATATTCAGAATTCACAACATACCTATAATCTTTGACTACCATTGATTCCACATATTTCTCAGCTTCCCTCTTACAGATCGACCCATCCTCTCTTGTGACCGAATTTACTCTGGAACGGCCATTGTCTTGATTTAGGCCGGAGTACTACAGATTGATCTCTCCAATTCAAAGCACTCCCATCTTGCAGTGCATCTGTGTGAGGTTGAACATTTCTCTCGGTTCAAGGAGTCTCCTCCACACGGTCGTCTCCTCAATTCTATAAAAACCAGCAAATCGTTTTGCCCCATCTACAATGTGATTCTTGTGTGAGCCTTTTGGCTAAACTCTTAGAGTGCTTGTATGATTAACAATTAAACTATTAACAACGATCGATTCAAAGGATGAACCAGTGGATCGTGGATCTCGAAGTAGGTGTGGCTTGTCATCAATATAGGTGGGAATACTTTTAACTCTTTTGAAACCATTGTTGTTTCTTTTACAAAAGCTTATGTTTAACAAACTCATTCATTGTATGTCTGTGCTTTTCATGCATTGTTTAATTTGTATTATGATTGTTCTGTTGATTCTTTGAATCTTTCCACGAATTGGAAAGGACTTGTAATGTATGTCATTGTGAATTGTTATGGGAAATAAGAATTTCCACTCGTGGTATATAGGATATGCTCCTTCACATATATACCTACATGAATTCAGTTTTTATTGCTTAAATTTGGTCATCATTAAAGGGAGATATCAATAGGTATTCGATGTGGAATAACCCGGCATCAATATTATACATTGTTTGAAGAAGGAGTTTGTCCATATACATGTTTGTGTATTTCAAGTGGCTTGGTCACTTGTTGATGTTTAGGAAAACATGAATTGTTTTCCAAATCTTGCTCATGATTTCTTTAAAGTTAAATGTTATTCCTACTGGGCACCCCTTTTTGGGATGATGTGCTCACCCTTTCCCACTTTCAGTTTCCGAGAAAAATCAGAGTTGCGCAGCGAAAGCTTCGAGGAGTTGACTCCGTTAATTAGTTAACATCTACTATGCTTATTATGTTATTTATTCTATTTGTAAACCAAATGACTATTGTATATGTATCACTTGAGAGTAGTTATTGTTTATATATTTCAGAGAGGGGATAGTTTTTGGGTTAAGTTTTGTAGCAGTTTTCTTAATTAGATGTTTAAGTATATGATTTAGGTTCTTAGTGCCTCTGTATTTAGTTAATATCTTGGATTAGTCAGTTGCTAGCTAGGGGGGCGCTACACAATATGTCTATGCTTTGGGTCATAAGTCCGTTAGGGATGTTTTTACGCATCTACAGAACCTACATGACTAGCAGTATCTCGCGGGTATGTATACTAGGAATCATGGCATCATAATCAGCTGCGTATCGCGGAGACATGCTAAAATTTTGGATGTTCTGGTTCATAAGTCTGTCGGGGATGTTTTATGCTCTACAGAACCTACATGACCAACAATATCTCGTCGAGGATGTGCGTTAGGAATCACGACATCCGAAAATATCAAAATTCTCAGAACTGAGATACGAACACTTTGGGGACATGAGCATGTTACCTTGACCGACCAAGGTTAGCTCTTTGTCTCTCAATGAGCCGGTCTTACATATTTTCACAATTTGGCCTAATTTGCGGAATTGCACGTATTAGGTCCAAAACTCTTCCAAACGACTTGGAACTTCATGGAACGATCAACACTTGATCCCGTGACCACCCAGGACCGGTTTCATGACCCCTTGATCGGTCCTCCACTTCTTCATAATTAATTAGGTCTTATCACCTAATGCTGAACCCAACAGTAATTCGAATAAATGTTTAAACCAGCATTTAATCATTCTTTCATCAAAAAGTCACCAACTCTTCAAGAGGTCTTGGTGTTTGCTCACGTGAGCATATGTGTGTTACATGATTGACCCACGGTCTCATGAAACCAATCCTTCCTTTGTTCTAGGGTTCAATTCCTAACAAACCATGAAGTGGTCATCAATTGATCAAATTAGGGTTTCTGAGTCCAAGGATCATAATTCCAGATTCAAACACTAATAAATCTATGATGATCTCATGATCAATACTCTCTTATTAATTATACTCGGTTCAACTACCAGTATTTTAATTAATATTTTATTTTGGTCGCGCTGCCAATAATTCATCAGATGAGCAACACTTGCTCAGATAAGCAATAATTGCTCAAATCATAGAATATTGGTTCAACTATCAATATTCAGCAAATCATCAAATGTGCAATACTTGCTCGCCTCAACCATCAACGTGAGGATCATTCCCACGTTCAATCCATGAGTTTCATAATATTTTAAAAAATCATGTTCAACTCAGTAAATACATGGACTCATCGTCCCGTGATATCACGAAGTCAACAACTGACTAAACTAACCACGAGACGTCAATCGTGTAACTTGGGGGGATATCAACTAGGGTTTTGGTATAGCGGTCTATGGCATGTGTGTTGAAATACACGGTGGAATGTGAGCAAGTCGTGCAATCAGTTGAAGGAGTTAACAAAGTAGTGTGTGGAAAATCAACCAAGTCTCCGCACGATGAGCAACTGGTTTCAAACACTATTTCCATATCTTCGCCCTTTGATTCCATCAACTGTCACACTTCATGGGATCATGGTGTCTACAATTCCAGTAATATAAATAAGTCTCTGAATCATGATTGAAATAGCAGGAACAACAACGACGAAAATCTCACGTCTCATTGACATCACGGGATCATCAACTCATCAATTGAGCAATTACTTTTAACTGAGCAATTTCAATCATTCAGAGCTTATCATATTTAGAATTCACAACATACCTATAATCTTTGACTACCATTGATTCCACATATTTCTTAGCTTCCCTCCTACAGATCGACCCATCCTCTCTTGTGACCGAATTTACTCTGGAACGGCCATTGTCTTGGTTTAGGCCGGAGTACTAAAGATTGATCTCTCGAATTCAAAGCACTCCCTTCTTGCAGTGTATCTGTGTGAGGTTGAACATTTCTCTCGGTTCAAGGAGTCTCCTCCGCACGTTCGTCTCCCCAATTCCATATAAACCAGCAAATCGTTTTTCCCCATCTACAATATGATTCTTGTGTGAGCCTTTTGGCCAAACTCTTAGAGTGCTTGTATGATTAACAGTTAGACTATTAACAACGATCGATTCAAAGGATGAACTAGTGGATCGTGGATCTCGAGGTAGGCGTGGCTTGTCATCAATAGAGGTGGGAATACTTTTAACTCTTTTGAAACCATTGTTGTTTCTTTTACAAAAGTTTATGTTTAACAAACTCATGCATTTTATGTCTGTGCTTTTCATGCATTGTTTAGTTTGTATTATGATTGTTCTATTGATTCTTTGAATCATTCCATGAATTGGAAAGGACTTGTAATGTATGTCATTGTGAATTGTTATGGGAAATAAGAATATCCACTCTTGGTATATAGGATATGCTCCTTCACATTTATACCTACATGAATTCAGTTTTTATTGCTTAAATTTGGTCATCATTAAAGGGAGATATCAATAGCTATTCGGTGTGGAATAACCCGACATCAATATTATACATTGTTTGAAGAAGGAGTTTGTCCATATACATGTTTGTGTATTTCAAGTGGCTTGGTCACTTGTTGATGTTTAGGAAAACATGAATTGTTTTCCAAATCTTGCTCATGATTTCTTTAAAGTTAAATGTTATTTCTGCTGGGCACCCCTTTTTGGGATGATGTGCTCACCCTTTCCCACTTTCAGTTTCCGAGAAAAATCAGAGTTGCGCAGCGAAAGCTTCGAGGAGTTGACTCCGTTAATTAGTTAACATCTACTATTCTTATTATGTTATTTATTCTATTTTTAAACCAAATGACTATTGTATATGTATCACTTGAGAGTAGTTATTGTTTATATATTTCAGAGAGGGGATAGTTTTTGGGTTAAGTTTTGTAGCAGTTTTCTTAATTAGATGTTTAAGTATATGATTTAGGTTCTTAGTGCCTCTGTATTTAGTTAATCTCTTGGATTAGTCAGTTGCTAGCTAGGGTGGCGCTACACAATATGTCTCTGCTTTGGGTCATAAGTCCGTTAGGGATGTTTTTACGCATCTACAGAACCTACATGACTAGCAGTATCTCGCGGGTATGTATACTAGGAATCATGGCATCATAATCATCTGCGTATCACTGAGACATGCTAAAATTTTGGATGTTCTGGTTCATAAGTCTGTCGGGGATGTTTTATGCTCTACAGAACCTACATGACCAACAATATCTCGTCGAGGATGTGCGTTAGGAATCACGACATCCGAAAATATCATAATTCTCAGAACTGAGATACGAACACTTTGGGGACATGAGCATGTTACCTTGACCGACCAAGGTTGGCTCTTTGGCTCTCAATGAGCCGGTCTTACATATTTTCACAATTTGGCCTAATTTGCGCAATTTCACGTATTAGGTCCAAAACTCTTCCAAACGACTTGGAACTTCATGGAACGATCAACACTTGATCCCGTGACCACCAAGGGCCGGTATCATGACCCCTTGATCGGTCCTCCAATTCTTCATAATTAATTAGGTCTTATCACCTAATGCTGAACCCAACAGTAATTCGAATAAATGATTAAACCAGCATTTAATCATTCTTTCATCAAAAAGTCACCAACTCTTAAAGAGGTCTTGGTGTTTGCTCACGTGAGCATATGGGTGTTACATGATTGACCCACGGTCTCATGAAATCAATCCTTCCTTCGTTCTATGGTTCAATTCCTAACAAACCATGAAGTGGTCATCAATTGATCAAATTAGGGTTTATGAGTCCAAGGATCATAATTCCAGATTCAAATACTAATAAATCTATGATGATCTCATGATCAATACCCTTATTAATTATAGTCGGTTCAACTACCAGTATTTTAATTAATATTTTATTTTGGTCGCGCTGCCAATAATTCATCAGATGAGCAACACTTGCTCAGATAAGCAATACTTGCTCAAATCATAGAATATTGGTTTAACTATCAATATTCAACAAATCATCTAATGAGCAATACTTTCTCGCCTCACCATCAACGTGAGGATCATGCCCACGTTCAATCCATGAGTTTCAGAAAATTTTACAAAATCATGTTCAACTTAGTAAATACATGGACTCATCGTCCCGTGATATCACGAATTCAACAACTTACTAAACTAACCACGAGACATCAATCGTGTCACTTGGGGGGATATCAACTAGGGTTTGGGTCTGACGGTCTATGGCACGTGTGTTCAGACATACGATGGAATGTGAGCAAGTCGTGTAATCAGTTGAAGGAGTTAACAAAGTAGTGGGTGGAAAATCAACCAAGTCTCCGCACGATGAGCAACTGGTTTCAAACACTATTTCCATCTCTCCACCCTTTGATTCCATTAACTGTCACACTTCATGGGATCATGGTGTCTACAATTCCAATAATATAAATAAGTCTCTGAATCATGATTGAAATAGCAGGAACAACAACGACGAAAATCTCACGTCTCATTGACATCATGGGATCATCAACTCATCAACTGAGCAATTTCAATCATTCAGAGCTTATCATATTTAGAATTCACAACATACCTATAATCTTTGACTACCATTGATTCCAAATATTTCTTAGCTTCCCTCCTACAGATCAACCCATTTTCTCTTGTGAACGAATTTACTCTGGAATGACCATTGTCTTGGTTTAGGACGGAGTACTACAGATTGATCTCTCGAATTCAAAGCACTCCCTTCTTACAGTACATCTGTGTGAGGTTAAACATTTTGCTCGGTTCAAGGAGTCTCCTCCGCACGGTCGTATCCTCAATTCTTTATAAACCAACAAATCGTTTTGCCCCATCTACAATATGATTCTTGTGTGAGCCTTTTGGCTAAACTCTTAGAGTGGTTGTATGATTAACAGATAGACTATTAACAACGATCGATTCAAATGATGAACCGGTGGACCGTGGATCTCGAGGTAGGCGTGGCTTGTCATCAATAGAGGTGGGAATACTTTTAACTTTTTTGAAACCAATGTTGTTTCTTTTACAAAAGTTTATGTTTAAAAAATCATGCATTGTCTGTATGTGCTTTTCATGCATTGTTTAGTTTGTATTATGATTGTTCTGTTGATTCTTTGAATCTTTCCATGAATTGGAAAGGACTTGTAATGTATGTCATTGTGAATTGTTATGGGAAATAAGAATTTCCACTCGTGGTATATAGGATATGCTCCTTCACATTTATACCTACATGAATTCAGTTTTTATTGCTTAAATTTGATCATCATTAAAGGGAGATATCAATAGCTATTCGGTGTGGAATAACCCGACATCAATATTATACATTATTTGAAGAAAGAGTTTGTCCATATACATGTGTGTGTATTTCAAGTGGCTTGGTCACTTGTTGATGTTTAGGAAAACATGAATTGTTTTCCAAATCTTGCTCATGATTTCTTTAAAGTTAAATGTTATTCCTGCTGGGAACCCCTTTTAGGGATGATGTGCTCACCCTTTCCCACTTTCAGTTGCAGAGGCAAATCAGAGTTGCGCAGCGAAAATTTCGAGGAGTTGACTCCGTTAATTAGTTAACATATGCTATGCTTATTATGTTATTTATTCTATTTGTAAACAAAATGACTATTGTATATGTATAACTTTAGAGTAGTTATTGTTTATATATTTCAGAGAGGGGATTGTTTTTGGGTTAAGTTTTGTAGCAGTTTTCTTAATTGGATGTTTAAGTATATGATTTAGGTTCTTAGTGCCTCTGTATTTAGTTAATCTCTTGGATTAGTCAGTTGATAGCTTGGGGGGCGCTACACAATATGTCTCTGCTCTGGGTCTTAAGTCCGTTAGGGATGTTTTTACGTATCTACATAACCTATATGACCAGCAGTATCTCGCGGGGATGTATACTAGGAATCATGGCATTATAATCAACTGCGTCTCGCGAAGACATGCTGCAATTTTGGATGTTCTGGTTCATAAGTCTATCGGGGATGTTTTACACTCAACAGAACCTACGATACCAACAATATCTCGTCGAGGATGTGCGCTAGAATCACGACATGATGACCAGCGGTGTCTCGCGGGGACGTATACTATAAATCGTGGCTATTGGTGCCTTGAGGACCGAGGGCTTAATCTCTCACGTGAGAGTTGAGTTTATTTTATGGTATTGAAATGACACTTTTGCCCCTTATCTAAATTTCACCATATATAATCTCATAAATATGTTATCCCACATGGTGTTACCACGCTATTGTGCATAATCGATACAATCTTGGGTAAAATAAACATAATTACGACAAATACATTCATCTTTTGTGATGTTGAATTTTGCACCCCAAACTTTGACCTTTTTACCTTTACCATTGGCTTGACTTTGAGATTGTGAATCCATATTACAAATATTTAGGAAGTGTAGATAATGCGCGAATAGTTAATCTTGTTTTAGATCAGAAGAATATTGAGATATAAAGAAATTTTAAAGAGATTTTAAAATTCTGGTGTGAGTTGAAATGAATTTGAACTTAGGCTGGTTCCTATGGGGGGTGGCTATCTCACCCATTTTACATGCCATCTGTCCCGACAAATTGGCCACGACACTACGGGAAAAGAGTTAAGCGATCAAGTCTCGACGCTACATGTATAGTATCTACCGTTCGTTTGATTTTAAATCTCTAAAGACTCCTTTTCTATCACTATACACAAAAATTACACCATATTTTTTACACAATTTTTTTTTATCTTTTCTTACAAAATGGCAAAGTTTGAATCCCAACTTGACTTGGCTACCCAACTTGATTTTTCGAGAGTGGTGCTTGAAGCCGTTGTTAGTAAGATATGTGAGGGTTATAAAGAAATAGGTAAAAGCCAAGAAGTCTACAAGTTTTGGATATTAACAAATCAAACCTCCAACTAAGAAAATACAAAGAAAAGTTCAAGGCAAGGAAAATTTGAAGGCAAAGAAGAAGATAAACAAAGGAAACTTCGTTCATGAGCGCATTGATTGGAAGTTTGGTGAAATGAAGAACATTGTCCCAAATTTTTATTTTCAAAGTCTTTATTATAAGTTATGTCTAGTTTATATCTTATTATCTAGATTAATAAAGATGCACTAATGTAAATTAAAATTCGAAAAATTAGATTTTCAAACTTAATGAAAGATGCACTAGTTTATATTAATAACATCTTAAAAGTAAACTTTGATAATAACTTTAAATCTTGATTAAATGCATCATACAAATGTTAATCTAAAGGCATCATATTTGGGCAACACTATCAAGATATGATAACAACTATCGAAATGTTAATCTAAATGCATCATGTTTGGGCAACACCCTCAAGATATGACAACAATTATCGAATTGAAAATATTTTCCTACTCTGTTGCGCCATTCAACCCGACACATTTGCTCCACACCAAATTCGTTTTGACCATTTACTCGGTTTCAATTGCCTTTAATAAGCGCATCAACAAATAAGATTACATCCTTGCTGATTACTCCGAAGTGATGATACAAAGAATTTGCATCTCGATTATTGAGGTTTAATGTTTCTTCTTGAAATCTCTGAAATATGTTCCGCCATACAGTAAGTTGTTGTTTTTGTGCACCATTGACCATATCTTGTGTAACAAGAACATAATTCTCGCAAATTGATTCATTTTCACTAAGCTAAATCTGCGACCTCGAACTGACATATTGGATTTGTGGAGTGAAAGAATGAAGACTGAAGAAATGGTGTGAGTTGAAATGAAATTGGATATTGTATTTATAGGATGATGAATTGATGACCGTTGGATGAGATGTTGTGGGCGACCGAGTTTAAACCTCTGGCGGTCGACTCCTGACCGGCCAATCAAGATTCTCGACTGCTCGGTATGAACTTGACCTGGTCTGGAAAAATGCCAGGCCTGTTTGCCACTTTTCCATGCCCATAGTGGGTGCAAAAGTGACAAACTCATGGATTTTCCATACCCATAGGAACCGGTCTTAGAGGAGGAAATTGTAGTCGCTAGATGCAGCTGACGATGATCTAATCAACGAGCGACAACATGACTATCGATGGTGCTATAGTGAACAACGAGAGATATTAAAACCATATAGCGATGTGCAGTATATCGGTCGCTGGAAACTCCATCGTATATGCCTATGTGGTATATTTGACACATTGACACGTACGTTTGCCACTTTAATTTTGATATTTGACGTGTGCATAGGAACATGCCTTAGCAAAAATAAGTGTCCAGTTAAACTTCAAGATAAGTATTCAGGATGGTTTCGCAAGCACGGCTTTACAAGACAAGTATCTAGCGTGCCTCTTACTCTTGAGTGAAGTACATGTGAATTTTTCTCTGGCATGATTGAGAAGTTTGATTGCAGGTAAACATCTGAACCAGCCAGGTAAAAAGTCCTCACACAAATTGTTTTCTTATCAACAAAAAAATAAATAAAATGCGTTCGATCATCTTGTTTGGACGGTGCGACCAGCATGAAAGTAATCTGAAGACCGAATTCGAATTAATACCGCATCTTCGGAAAAAAAAAAAACTTTTTACTGCTCATCACTAGGGCTGAACATGGTTACCGGTTAACCGCGAAACCGAACCAAACCAAACCAATAAGGAGAAAACCGAACCGAACCATTTACTAATGGTTTGGTTTGTTTTTAAATTTTAAAAACCGAGCTAATGGTTTCGGTTTTGGTTTGATGAAGAAACCGAACCATTAACCAATGGTTAACCGACTATTGAAAAAAAAAATTAATTAAATTTTCATTAGAGATGTCATTGTATAGCCTACCACTAGTTAAATCTTCTTTTGATCTCTAGATTTAGAGTAATCCTTAACTACTCTTGATATTCTTTCTATTTATTTTTTGTTTGTAATTTTTTGTAAACCAATACTATTTTTTTTTGTAAATTTGTGTAATTTTTTTTTTGGTTTGACATAATTATTGGTTAACCAAAAACCACTGGGAAAAACCGAAACCGATTGGAACCATTGGTTTTTGGAACCAATGGTTAATGGATTGGTTTGGTTTCAATTTTTGGAAAACCGATAGTATTGGTTTGGTTTCGGTTTTGGCTTGAAACCGAACCATGTACACCCCTACTCATCACTGTTGTTAAGCTACTTGGAATCATATTAACCCCATATATTTCTTGGTCATGCATCATCCAAACACTCCCTTTAAAGTTGGTCCTACATCTGAACGAGTAATTTGGATACGTAGCTTCCAACCCCCCACGTGTTCCCTAACAAAGAAATCAATACTTGTTTCAGTACATCTCAGAAATACCAATTACACAACTCCCGACATCGTTTACGTTACACGTGTTTAAAGAGCAAATCTCCATACACGTAAATCGTCGGAACTCGATAACTTTACCGCATTCAAGCGTACATAATCAACGACCGAAAAGAAATAAGTTGAAGTCTCTTTTTCGGAAAGTCATTTCTACGTGATTCCAATTTTTCCTTTCTTTTGTAGGAATCCAAGTATCGAACTAAAAAACTGAAACCATATTGAAGTTCTTAAAATCGATCTCAGAGAAGAAGATTTAGAAGCTAAAACCCTATAATGAAGTCAATGATTTCATTGTCACGCTTGCTCAATTCGCAAGCTTCACTCCAGAGACTATAGTAAGTTCTCATTTCAATTGCAATATTTTTTTTGTTTATCCTTAATTTAACGAAACCCATTTATCCATTTGATAGAGTTTGATTACCCATGCTGAATTTCCATTTTCACTATAACATTTTGCATTTTTTTTTTTTTATGAATCATGGGATGGGGGTAGGTTCAAAGATCATAAAAAACGATTGGTAGTGTGTAAATTGGTGTGGGGTTTAATGAATTGATGTGAATTAGGTTGTATTGAAACCCTTGATCGGTGTGTCTAGGTTTGGTGTTCTTGATAATGGGAAATTTTTGGTTTCCAAGATGTATTTGAGAATATATCGTATGGTTTGATTGTTTGAATATAGACTAGTGTAGGGTGCATGGGCGTTAACATCACCTCATTCTCCGATGTACAAGTCACCTTGGAGTCTTGTGAATGTACACTATATTACCACATTCAGTGAAGAAATTTATGCATTACTAGTTTTATTCATAATCGAGGTTTGAATTTTACTAAATGGCCATTGCATTAAGGGGAGAGTTAGATAGGATTATATTGTACTTTGCTGAATACTAGAAGCTTTTTGTAAAGACAATCGGTATTGGTATTTATTTCTACCTAACATTAAGATGCTTGTTAAAGTTTTGCCAAAATCAAGTGACTTCTTATGCTTATTTCCACATTCTCATTGTTTCTGGATTGCATACTTTGTGGTTACGGTGTGATCGGTCATGTCTTCTTGAACTTATGTTATTAGGATTTTACTGTATGATAGTTTGTATACTATTGATGATATTTGTGTTTGCTGCCAAGACAGTGTAGTGCCTGCATCTGGAAGTGGGAGGTATTTTACAACGGATGCAAATAAGGTAGATGAACCATTTAAGGTACCAGAAGCAGAAACTGTACATGTGCCTCCACCTCCAACAGAAAAGGTACTCAAAGTTCTGGAATGTAGTGTAACTGAACATTTTGATTTATGTACTACTTAGAGAAAATCATATGAATTCCAATATAAAGTCATTCTAAATGACATCTTGTGTCTCTGTTCAGTTACTTGTGCTTGGTGGAAATGGATTTGTAGGTTCAAATATCTGCAAAGAAGCCTTAGACCGTGGTTTGTCTGTCTCTAGTCTTAGCAGGTATTCTAGTCTTTAAAAAAGGACAAATGGTGGTAATGTCTGATGTTGCTCTACCAACCATTGTTCAGATTTTTTTCGTTTTATGGAAGTATGAATTCATTGTCTCTTTCATCTATATATGATGATTCGAAATAAGAAAAATATACTCCTTTGTTGTGAATTTTTGGAATCCATATTAGTACCTTTTGTTAAATCCGTCTTACTCTTCTCATTCAGGAGCGGTAGGTCAAACGTAAATGAATCCTGGGCTAACAATGTGGTCTGGCATAAAGGTTGTCTTACAGATCCTGCATGTTTCATTTTCATTACTGCCACTGGTCCGTATCTTAAAGATAAAGTATAAAGTTTTTTTTAATCCATGGTCTGCAGGGGACCTTCTCGAACCTGATTCCTTAAAGGATATCCTGAAAGACGTTACTTCGGTGGTAAGCAGTTTCTTTTTGTATGTATATCTGTTGGTCATCGAGTGCCTCAGTGCCATGTCATTATGCTATTTCTAGCAAATTGCATGCGAGGATGGTTTGGGGTATAACTCATTTTCTTCTTTTGTGGGTGCACTCGATGTTTCACGGACATCAGGACATGGTGTTTTTTCTGAAACTTGCTTTCAGTTTCCATGTCCACTTATTTGATTTGTGGTGGTGGGTGGGAAGATGTACTGAGCCATTTTGGGCAGGATATTATATGTGGCTGCGAGTCGTTTCAGAGAAGTAAACTTGAACTTTGGTGTCTAGAGAAGGGGTAGAAAGAACATTGGGGACTTTTATACTATTCTCCACTGGTTCCACTTTATGCTAATTACCAGCTGATAAAGCTTAGGCCTCGGTACGCATTGATAATTAGGTTAGGTGTTTTATTTTTGTGCCTGTGGTGAATTGTAAAGAATCTTCCTTCCGGCATCTGAACGACATGCATCGACCTTTATTAACTACATCGCAAATCAGCAAATGAATTTTCGACCATTTGCGTTCAACCTGACTGTGGATGTTAGGTTCTGTGAATGAAAAGTCCTATACATAAAAATCCCACACATATATATATGTATCAATTTTCCTTGTATCTTTTGATCTTTTTGAGTTCTTCCTTTTGCAGTTTGAAACAAAGTTACCTTGTTCGTCTTCCCTTTGTTGTTCTGTAGCATGTGTTTTATTCAAGGTATACTTCTGCAGATATCATGTGTTGGAGCTTTTGGGTCAAATTCATACATGTACAAAATCAGCGGAACAGCTAACATCAATGCCATTAGAGCTGCTTCAGAACTAGGTAGGGGCATGCGATGTATTTATCTTACATGTTAGTCTTGATTTGTGGTGGAAAATGTTCAGAAAGGTATTACGTATGCTATCCTGCTGAACTAAGTAATACTGTTCCTAATGCTACACGTAGTTTTGTTTTTCCCAAATCAATGAAGCTGGAGTCAGCTCATAGTGGGGTTATACGCCGAACCTCAACCAACCAAACCTTGGATTCTATCCCCCAAAAGAGAACAATGAGCATCGGACCAATTTCTTAAACCCGGTGAATATTCCATAGAAGGTTGTCTTTTTCATGTACTATGTGTTACTTTTCATGTTCTGCATTTTATATTTTTGTGTCTAATCATCTGATGACTGGCAAGTGAAATAGCAAATGCTCAACTGTTATGATAAAACCTTTACACCTCCTTCATATCCCCTGACTCTGTCACCTGGATTGATACTCTTGCTGTCATTATGCAAATCCTCTGAGGTTCAGGTTTTAATTTTATCTTGGATTGATATCTCTGAAAGTGAATTCCTATATGCAGGTGTTAAAAGATTTGTCTATATCTCGGCTGCTGATCTTGGTGTAGCAAATTATTTGATGCAAGGATATTATGAGGGCAAGGTACTTTTCTGGGTTGTTTGAGATTCTACAATACTGAACAATTAAAACTTTTACCTTCTCTGACGAATTGTTTCATCTAAACTCTATGATGCAGCGAGCTGCTGAAACTGAGTTGCTGACAAGGTTCCCATATGCCGGTAATGTTTCTCATTCAGGTTTGATAACGGGTTTGTTATTGAAACTATTAATATGAATTATTAAGACTCCTTTCTAGGTGCACTTAGAAGTGTGAGTAGAAGATTAACGCAGCTCTAGTCTAGCTCCAGTCATTTGTAAAATCATGACCGTGATTGTGCACACCAATGGATCAAGGATAACTAAGTCGTGAGGCTGGTGAAGCATCATATATTAGCTGGCTGTTGGGTCTTCTACCTCCCTCGAGTGCACTTGACGATGGATGAGTCACTCCCACATGACAAGTTGATGCAGTGTATTGCACTCAAACAATTGATATCACCATAGAACTTTTAGAGTTGTGGGTTTCAAATAAGTCCAGTTTCTTAACCTAGTTCTACTTCTACAGTAGAAGAAAGCAACTCCATAAAATTCTTGAGATTCATCCTTTTTGCATTTGAATTATAATTTACTGAAAATATTAATTAAGTTGATTTAGTTATAATAGTACTTACCAAAAAAAAAATTGTGTTTCAGGAGTAATTCTCAGGCCAGGATTTATTCATGGTACCCGCAAGGTTGGAGGTGTAAAGTTACCTCTTGGGCTCATTGGATCACCATTGGAGATGGTAAAAATACTTTTCCCATTTTAATTTGTTATCGCTGTCTGCCCACACAAAAGTTATTGAATGCTGCGGCTAATTCACACTCCTCTAACGAGTGTATATTTCACATAATCTTCTGATTGGTTGATTATTTAACTGATGGCCCCATTAGGCCATTACCCTCCATGTTTAGAATCACGACCCTCGTTGCATAACTCCCTAAATTAAATCAAAGATAGAGATTGAAATGTTACGTGCACACTCGTTAAGGAGTGTGCACAAATTCGGACTCAATTTCGAGGGTGTTTATAGCTTAAGGGACACATGCATCTGTTACCTTGACAATGGCTCCAACTTAGTTGGAATATGACAGTATGTGCGTTCATATTGTTTCAACCCTTTCATCTCATACTTTCTATCTTCACTGTAGTAATTATTTCCATGTTTCACTGCAGGTGCTTCAACATGCTAAACCGTTAAGCCGAGTACCATTGGTGGGTCCTTTGCTCACACCTCCTGTAAGTGTAAATGCTGTCGCGAGAGTCGCTGTTAGAGCTGCAACTGATTCCGTGTTTCCTCCTGGCATCGTAGACGTGTACGCTATACTACGCCATGGCCAACAAAAGTGAACAAAGCATTATATTCTTATTTCCTGATGTTTTGAGTTCCATAGTACATCGAAATAAATATATCAAGAGATGATTTAGATGTCTTTTTCACGAAGTGGATTATATTAAGTCACGGATCTAAATTGAAATCTCGGTTTTGAACTAAATTTTTCATGTAATAATAGAACTGGCAATGTGTTTCACTCTCTACTCTACCTAAATTCCTCATCTTTCCGTTCTCATGGAACCACTCCAGTCCCACACGATTGAGCAAGCTGCACGTCACTCTTGTACACACTTCAGGTCTTGAAAAAAATTCATCTTCCCTGGAATTTAAGGTAGTCAAAACACCGATGACACTCAGCATTAGAGCTAGGAATCGCAGCATAAGATGAACTAGTTTGTTGAAATTTTAGTCCAGGACATTGTCTTGTAAGCTAGCATGGCTGAAATGAAACGGAAGTCCGTAAAAGCATTTTGCACCTTAATTTCTGAGTAATAATTGGGCCGACCGACCGGAGGGCCTGAAGGGAAAAAGTCCCTTTTATGACCATTTTTTTGTAAAATGAAGAGTAACACAAATGTTCAATTTGATAAAAAGATTAGAAATTTTCATGTCCATGGTTACTTTTTCACTAGACAAAATTGTCCATTCCTTTTAGTTCAATTATTATAACTCCTTGTGTATCCTATTTTTTAGGGATATAATTGGAATGTAAACTTTAATATATAACATATCTAAAAATCCATGTCTTAGAATTTTACAAATTTTATCTCGTTGGAAAGCTTATAAAAAAATCTACGCAACGAGTACAAACAACAATATCAAATTTAGAATTTTTACGAAAAATTCGGAGGTGTTAATTCTTTTAGGCACATTTTTTGAAAATTGAATGCAAACCACCACAAATGATGCATAACACATTATGCATCCATATTTTGGTTTATACATCAACTAATTTTCCGTTGCAAATAATAAAACGTATGCTACATGCTTCAAAAAAAAATATGTACTCCCTCTGTTTTAAGAAAAGCGATATTTTCACTTTAGGCACAATTTTCGCAAACCACCGTAAAGGATGCATAACACATCATGCAACCATATTTTGGTTTATGGATCGACTAATTTTTCGTTTCTGGAAAAGTGATATTTTCACATTCCGTTTCAAGAATGAAACGGAGCAAAAGTATCACTTTCCTGAAACGGAGCAAAAGTATCATTTTTTCTGAAACGGAGAGAAAGTAGTCGCAGACAAACACCATCTTCAAATTCTTCTTCGGTCGGCCCTCCTACCGTGGCAACGGTTGTACTAGTATAATAGGTTTGTTTCCAACTTCCTACGCGGTTTTGAATGCAGAAAGAAAAGAACCGTAGTCAGAGTACCAAATTGACGAAAACAAACCACGAAGAACAAACCGTAAGAAGGCGGAATTCCACACAGACAACTCCTAGAATTTCTGAGGTTATACAGGATGGTTTACAATTCTAACCAACATGAAGATTTTACATTTTCCTCTTCTCTACCCATGACGAATTTCACAATTACTCTGAAATGGGTTGATAATATAATCCCCATTCCATTAGTGTTTATTTTTTTCGTCATTTAGACACGCAGAAATGACTCCCAAGTTGGCATAGCTGTATAAACAACAACACGGCTGGACCATGGACAAATATGTTCTTATGTTGTTTATGTAACTTTTCAACACTAGTCTAGGAAATATCACTTGGTAACAGATAAAGTTCTTAGGTTTCTACTATGCATGAGGAAGGATTCATGGACAATCTTTTATAAAACGGCTAGACCTTCTTACGGTTTCTTTTTATAAAACGGTTGGACCTGATTTCAAAACAGTTTGAATTCGAATAGAAGCGTTTTTTCTCTAAAGCGTTTCTTTTGAAGAAAATAGTTCTGAGAGATTAGAGTATCATTGGGAACAATCAAAGGATGGGTGACCTCCTGTGAAGTAAGTTGCTACCGGATTACCTGATGGGTCAAGGGCCTTAAAGTTTAAACATCATGTTTTTTTTTTTGGTAATAGAACTGTATTAAACACAAACTAGGGCCTTACAAGCTTGGGGAAGGCCCTCCCCAATACATCAAAAAAAAAAGGACTCACACAGTCCGGTGGATTCTCAATCCAAATTCCAGTCATCTTTTCATTAGCTGCCTTTTTAGCCAAAATATTAGCAGCTGAATTTCCTTCTCTGTACTGATGCTGGAAAACTATACTATCAAAAAAAGATTGAAAGCTATTTATATCCATCAAGATACTTTAAAAAAACCAGTTCCCTTGTATCCTTTTTTACAAAAGTCTATAGTAAGTTGAGAATCGCTTTCCACAATGATATTCTTAATGCCCAACCTGACTGCCCAAAGTTCCGCCAAATTGTTGGAATTACGGTAGAGATGTCTGCTAAAAGCTGCAACATAGCTTCCATTGCTGCTTCTAAGAGTACCACCGCAGCCTGCACTCCCACTTCCATTAGCAGCTCCATTTACATTCAATTTCACAAAATTGTTAGGTGGAGGATTCCAACAAACATTAATGGTTCTTTTATACTCAGGGGTAGAAACTCCAATATCACTGGAAATTTTAAACTCCTTAGCAGCACTGAAAGATAAATCAATAATCTGTTTCCAATTAAAGATAGCTCCTCTAAACGCCACATTGTTTCTAGCAATCCAAATATTACATAAAATGAAAGGCAGTAAGATTCTCCACTCCAAACCATCCCTACTGAAATCTTGATAAATGGAATTAACTAACCGATTCACAAAAATCCCTTCCTTGCCAAAATCCACATCGTACATAAAACAGATAATATCCTAAATAAGAGAAGTAAGAGGGCACTCAACAAACAAATGGGATATAGTTTCAGGAGATTGCAAACACAGAGGGCATCTATCATCAATATTAAGACCCTTATGTTTTAAATCATCTCTAACCAAAGTTCTACCATGAGCCAGTAACCACAAAAAAATGTTTAATATGAGATGAAGACTTGATCTTCCACAAATTTCTTCAATCATGATTCACCAATAGGTCACTAACCTTAGATTTAATTAGATGATTATAGCAATCTTTAACTGTAACCTGTCACATTCTTAGAGTAAGTCCAAACCAACTTATCTTTTTCCTTTCTAAAAATGGGAATCAGAATAGCCTTAATCTTAGAGATAATATCCTCAGGCATGTAGTCTTTGAGTGGATTTAAATCCCAATCATTAGAGGAGGTATCCATTAGATCAGCTACCTTTAGGTGAACATGAGAGCTAGTGTTAATATTTATAAGATTAAGAAGAGGTTCATCAGCACACCAATTATCCTGCCATACATCAATACTCTCACCATTACCAATACTCCATTTAAACTACCCTTAATCAACTCCTTGCCCTTAATAATACTTCTCCAGCACCAAGAAGCTCAATTGGGAGTAGACGCTTCCCAAAAAGAGGAATTTCTAAAATATTTAGCTTTGAGAAGATTAAAAACTACCGAAGTATTAAAACAAGCAATTCTCCAAGCAGTTTTGGCTAAAAAAGAAAAATTATGAAATTCTTGGTCCCTTATACCCAATCCCCCATACTCCACAAGAAGACATACCCTTTCCCAAGAAATCAGATGAACTCCCTTATTACCTTCCCTGCTATGCCAGAGAAAATTCCTTCTCAACTTATCCACTTTTGATAAAATAAAATTTGGAATTCTCAGAGTGCTCATAAGATGATTGAGAGAAGGATCAAGGACATATTTGATTAAAACATCTCTACCAGCAAAATTTAGAGAATTTAGTTTCCACCCAGCCAAGTTATTAGTAATCTTCACTAGAGCTTCAGTAAAGTCACTACCTTTCAACCTCCCCCATTGGATATTCATACCCAAATAGTTACCTGGTTTATCACTTAACTTCATTTGAAGACCTCTATAGAGGGATTTAGCTAATCTCCTTTGCATGTTCTTTGAAAAAACTACAAGGGATTTAGAATTATTTACCAACTGTCCAGATCAGCTAGAAAACTTTTCTAAAATATCCTTAATACCCCTTACATTATGAAGATTAGCTTCAAGAAAAATGAGGCTATCATAAACATAGAAACTGTGAGTAATCAAAGGAGCTCCCCTACAAACATTAAACCCTTTAATGATTTTATGGTCAATCCCATAATTTATCATTCTACTCAGAACTTCAAGGCAGGTAATGAACAAATAAAGGGATAAGGGATCCCCTTGTATAATACCTCTAGAAGGAACAATACTCTCACTTGGACTGCCATTAAATAAAACTTGAAAGGAGACAAAATTAATACATAATCTTAGCCACTGAATCCAAGTTGCATTAAAACCTAGAGATTCAAAGGTTTTGAAAATAAAATCCCATTCCAGACGATCATAAGCTTTTTCAAAATCTATTTTCATAGCCATCCAAGCTTTATTACCTCCCTTATATCGAAAAGAGTGAAAAATTTCATTGGTGAGTAGAATAGAATCAAATATAGACATATCCTTAAGAAAGGCATTTTGATTAGAAGAAATGTATCTGGGAAAGTACATCTTCAACCGGTTCGCCATAATTTTAGAAATAATCTTGTAACAAAAGTTACAGAGACTGATACGTCTAAAATTCATAATGTGAGATGGGTTTTCAACTTTTGGGATCAGAGTAATAAAAGTTTTATTCATTTCGGGATCAAACGACTCAAGCGAAAAGAAGTCCTTTACTACTTTTATAACTGAAGACCCAATTATATTCCAAAAATCCCTAAAGAAAATGCCTTGTAGTCCATTAGGACCAGGAGCCTTAAGAGAACCATTTGTTTGATATACTCCAAGATTTCATCTTCAGTAACTGGTCTAATAAGGCTTTGATTATCCAAGTCACTAATAACACAAGGAACAAAAAAAAATTAACTCCGAAGAAGAAATGAAAGGATTATTAGAAGTATAAAGTTGTTTGAAGTCTCATTAATGAGAATTTCAATATCTTCCTTTTTACCAATCCAATTTCCAAAATCATCTTTAAGACAAGAAATTTTGTTGCGATGTCGACGAACAAGAGTAGACAGATGAAAAAATCTAGTGTTCAAGTTGACATGCTTGAGCCATTGAATACGAGACTTCTGAGCATAAAATAATTCTTTTAGTATGAATTTATCTAGACAGACCTTAAGACACCTAGCTTCAGCAGCCTTATTTTCCAAAGAAGGATTAGAAGCAAAACAGTCCTGAGCTTGACATAAGTTCACTCTAGCTATTTCCACATTCTTATAGTTACACCCAAAAACATCCTTGTTCCAAATCTTGGACTCAATGGAAAGGATTTTGAATTTTTGCAATAAAGATAAGTTTTCACCCTCACCAGAACCTCTCTCCTCCCAAATATCCTTAACTAAGTTTCTAAATTTGTAGTCATTGAGCCATATAACTTCCAGGTGAAAAGGCCGAGGGAGAAATCTACTCTTAGGACATGTATCAATTAGTAAAACTCGATGGTCTGAATTATAAAAATATAAGTGCAATACCTGACAGTTGGGAAATAGAAAATTCCACTGCTCATTAGTCAAAAGTCTATCCAGCTGTTCCTGAATATTTCTGCCATTGATATGCTTATTTTTCCAAATGAACTTCGGGCCAGACGCTTCCTTGAGCATAAGGTTGCAGTCATTCATAACAGTATTAAGCTCCTTTAATTGACCATAGGTAGGAATATCACCACCTTTCTTGTCTGACAGTTTCGCCAGAATATTAAAATCACCCACCACACCAACTAGACAATCAAGACTAGCCATTTTCCTCATTTCATCCCAAACCACGTTCCTGAGACCCGGATTTGTACTGGCATATACATAGGATAAAATCCAAGGTTTAACTCTCGTAACATTCACCACAGCATAAATAGCCCATCTCGAAATCGAGGAGACTTTAATCTCAATATCTTCCTTATTCCACAACATCCATAAACTACCAGAAAAGCCCAGAGAATCAACAATGAGAGAGCTATTGTAACCTAACCTTTGGAAAATTTGAATAGATCTAGCACCATTGAGACGAGTATCAAGGATAATGAAAAAATTAGGCTTATAATTCCTAATTAAGTCCTTAGAAATGACTTCAAATGAGGGTTTAGCAGTCCCTCTACAATTCCATGTTATGATGTTCATTGGAAATAAGTTGTGTTGCGATCAGTTATCCGCATCCATCGGCAATGCACTCCACTTCTGTTGATGGGGTTTCTGGAGTCTCTTCATGCCTTCCTCCATCTTCCCTAGACTCACTCCTGTCCATATTGAGTTCCAAAACATTATGTCTATTGGATGAGAAGAATCCCAGGTAGTAACTATCTCCATATCGAACCTCGACAGATCGCTTGGACCTCTTACTAGGACAGGGGTCTCGATTCTTGGTGGGAGGATTATTTATAGCATGCAATCTGCGTTCCAGACCTTTAAGGCGCACCCTATCCCTGGATGATCTATCTCTGCATGCCTGCGAACAATCTGTGCTAGTTGTACCCATTTTTCCCGCGATAAATCTATAAATTCTATCATATGCTGAATTTGTTCTCTCTGAACTGGAGGTTCCTCCTCCTCCACATGAGCCTCTTCTCCTAGAATCTTCATTCTTGCACGTACTCTGGCAAAAAAGTCTACCATTTGAAGTATTGTTTCTCGTATTTCCACCAGCACATGCCATTGTTCCTTCACCAACCTCTGAAACTCTGGTCCCCATTATCACATTTCCTTCTCTATTTCTACCTTTAATAAATCATCCACCATCCATGACTCCACCAATGGCCTAGTTAAGCTTGCTGGAAAAACATTCAGGGTAGCAATCAGATTCTCTACCTCCACTGGCACATCTTCCCCTTCCTCCTCTTCGTCCACTAGAGAGTTACCACCACCTCTGGTTCTATATCCACTTATCTCACTGGATGTACTTGATTCTCCATGTTCTCTGTGATATTTGTTGTGAGTTTGTTTGTTATGAGAAAAATCAGAGTTAAACTCCCAGTTTTTATTTGCAACAAAAACATCTTCAGTAGCCTTCCCAGTTTGCTTCGTGCATGTAGGCAACTTGCTTTGAATAGCTGCTGAATTATCAAGACCATTCTCAGATTGGTCCAACTCTTCATATTCACTGATAAAGCCTGCATATTTGTTTTTCCTAGTAAAAAAATCATCATTAGATTTTCCAATATTTTTATCTCTGATATTACCATTATCATAATTTTTAACTAGAGGATCCTTATTCCCAATGTTGGGCTTAACTTTATAGGATAAATAACTACTTTGATTTGACCCACTTCTTCTATAAACCTCTATTAAATCATTTTTATTAACATTTGAACCTTTACCGTTTCGGTCACTGATTTCAAACTGATTCCCTAAGTTAGAAAGGGCATTGGCATAATGTTCTTCATCATTAAGAACTCTAGAACCTTCTCTAACCTGAGAGAAACTTTTCCGACAATTTTTTCGATTCTCCACCAACATCCACAGCCCAAATTCATGTTTATCCTCCTTTATTTCATCATTGTTCACTGCCTTATTACTACCTCCGTCCCACTATTAAGTGACCTAGTGTATAACTAAATTTAGTTATACACTAGGTAACTTAATAGTGGGACGGAGGGAGTATTTGATTGCGTGGTATCCAAATCCTCCTTGTTGTAAATTAAATGACATTTATCTGTTTTATGAGTAGCCTTTCCACAATTGAAACAAAAATTATTGATACCCTCATAAACAATCTGTTGAATAGAGTTCCCAACCCTAACTCTAGGAATTAAAGCTTTATACAAATCTATTTCAACACAAATTCTAGCAAATTTTCCCCGAGTCACATTATCAGTAGTAATATCGACCTTAATAGCCCTGCCTATCTTGTTCCCAATCTGTTTTAAAATTTCCTTATCAAAATATTCAATTGGTAATTCAGGAATTCTAACCCATATAATTGTAGTACTTAAATTAGCTTTTGAGGGTTTGAATTCCGGTGATCATCTTTGTAATGAAAGAAAATTCCCTCCAATAAACCAAGTTCCCTCATAAACTACTTTCCTCATATCATTTAATTCATCAAATTTAAAGTGGAAGAAATCCTTACCCAAATCAAGGATTTGTATATTGCTCTTGGGTATCCATAGAAATTTTGTTTTCTCCCGAATGAACTTGAAACCGATACTTCTTCCCATTACTTTCCCGATTAAACATTGTTTCCACGGCAAGCTAATTCTCTGTTTAGTCTCCACATCGATATGAATGGTTGGAATTCCATCTCCATCCACTTCAATTTCTTTGTTTAGGTTCAGATGCTCCATATGAAAATCATTATTGACTAATTCTTTATCCTCCTTCCAATACGACCATGGTGCTAGATTTCCTTTAACTTTCTCCGCAAAGGAAACTTTAGGATTAATCCCAGAGATATCCCTCATTTCCTCATCCATTCCTTTTTCTAAGATTTGATCTACTTGATTTTCATCAGGAGGTCTTGATTTTCTTCCTCCTGGACCGATAATGTCTTTCGGCAAGTCGAAACCAGATCTCATCTGCACATTTCCCAAGTCACTTATTTTTTGAAGTCTAATCATCGTTGGAATCCAATTATTGTGTGTTCTTGGTTGGGTCAAGGGAGTACAATTATTGAATCCAACAACATTGTTTGGGCTTTATCGCATCCTGAAAGTACTATCTTATTGACCAATTGTACTCACCAATTATTTGGAAAGGGTCGAAATATTCGCTGAAAAGAATTGCAATACCTTGAAGTCGGTGATACAACTTTCTTTTTTGTTCTCTGATTTTCATCCTCTGGTACCCATTTTCCAACAGTTTTCAGCAAAAACTTTTTCGATAATGAAGGGTGAAACTTCAAAAGTAACTGCTCAATCCTTACAAGTCATGAACCATATTATGAACCGCTTGAAACGTTCTAATGGTGGGAATTTTACTCGTTGGCAAGAGACACTGAATTTTTTTCTGATCACCATCAGTTCTTATTACATTCTTGAAGATGGATTGGAAGCAATTCATGCCCTAACTAATAAGGACACTGATGATTTGAAGGCTAGACGAAAGAAGCATCAGGAAGAGATTTCATGTGTCTTGGTCATATTTTGAATGCCCATCGAAGTATTTCTTCTGCAAAGGAATTATGGACTACGCTTAATAACAAATACAATATTTCTGAATCAAGCAACAAAAAATTCCTGATTTGCAACTTCATGGACTATAAAATGGTTGACATTAAGTCAATTATTTCTCAGGTCAGTGAACTTTGACTCATTGTTTATCATCTTAAAGATGCTAGAATTGAATGATTTTTCTTTCGTTGTTTGGGTAATTATTTTTTGTCTCCCCCCTTCTTGGAATGATTATAAAAAGAAACTTAAGCATGCTGAAACTGACTATGACTTAGAAGGTTTACAACATCATTTTTGTATTGAAGAAGACTTTCGTAAACGAGAAATTAGGTATATTCAGGAAACTAAAAATCATTCTAAGGTTAATAATGTGAAAGAATCTAAGACACAATTTTTTTTTGAAACCTAAGAATGATACTCAGTTTAAAGAAGCAACATCTCGACAAATAGAAGAAGTGTAACTGCTAATTTTGTAAGAAACACAACCATTATGCTCATGAATGTCGTCAACGAAAGAAACAAAAGAAAAATAAGGAGAATATAGTTGATGACAATCTTGTGATAGTAGTGCACGCCGCCAATGTTGTTGCTGATAATAGTAGTGGATGGTGGCACGATAGTGGTTAAACCATTCATATATGTAAGGATGAAAACCTTTACAAGACATACGAACCGGTTACTGCGGAAGAAAACAAAGTTCCTTCCGCTAATAACCTTCTTACTAATATTTTACATGTCCCTGACATTGCGAAAAACCTTGTTTCTGATGACCTTATTAACAAGACTAGATTCAAGACTGCCTATGAGGTTGATAAGTTTGTATTATCCAAAAATGTTATGTTTGTTGGAAAATGATACACTTTTAATAGGATGATTAAGCTTAATTTAATAAATAATGGTTCTGCTTATACTGTTGAATATGTTGATTTTTGACATATGAGTTATGGTTCTCTTAAAAATATGAAAGGATTAGGGTTGATCTCTGATTGCAATTTTGATAATTTTTCTGAATGTAAAATTTGTATGCAAACAAAAATACATATAAATGTCTTTTAAATCTGTAGTAAGAAACTCTGCCTTGCTTGAATTAGTATATAGTGATGTTGGTGATCTTGAAAATCATATGATTCGTGGGGGAAACAAATACTATGTCACTTTTATTGATGATTATACTAGGTGCTTATACTTACTTGATGAAATCTAAGGATGATGTCCTTAATGTTTTTAGAATATTCAAAGCATAAGTAGAGACACAATTAGAACAGAAAATTAAAATTTTACATCTTGATCATGGTAGTGAATAGTTTCCTAACGAATTCAATTTATTTTGTCAAGAGCATGGTTCAATTCATCAATTTATTACACCTTATATACCTCAACAAAATGGTATTGATGAAAGGAAAACCAGAATTTAGTTGAGATGGTTAATGATATGCTTATTAGTTCTAATTTTCCTAATTCTTTGTTGGGTGAAGCTATGTTATCTGTATGCCATATTTTGAATAGAGTTCCTTTGAAAAATAAGAATATTTCTCCTTATGAATTGTGGTATAAAAGAAACCCAAATTTGAGAAGACTTAAAGTTCGGGGTTGCTTAGCATATGTTAGGAAGCCTGATCCTAAAAGACCTAAGTTAGGATATAAGGCTTGTAAATATTCTTTTCTAGGTTACTCACTTAACAATATCACTTACAAATTTTAATCCTTGACACTTTTGAGATTATGGATTCTGTAGATGTAGAATTTTTGAGAACATAAATAGGAATAGTTCCCAAATACAACCCACAAAAAAGCCATTGTTACCTAGTCTAGAATATGTGGACACTAATAACAGTGATGAACATTCTGCTCCTACTAAAGACATAAAAGATAATTCAGTACCCACTGAACATATCGAACCTAGAAGGACTAAGAGATAAATAATAGAGAAAAACTATGGTCCAGATTTTGTAACATTTCTTGTAGAAGGTAATAAGAATGAAATTCTTAGTGTTACTAAGCATGTTATATATGCATGTTGATGATGATCCTAAAATTTATACTGAGTCTATGAGTTCAAGAAAAGTTAATTTTTGGAAAACAGTGTATCAATGATGAAAATAATTCACTCTAACGGTACTTGGATACTTTTTGATTTTCCTCCAAGCATCAAGACTATTGGATATAAATGGATATTCAGGAAAAAGTTTATTTCTGATGGTTCCACTGATAAGTTCAAAGACAGATTAGTTGCTAAGGGTTAATAAACAATAACATATAATTGATTACTTTGATACATATGCTCTCGTTGCTCATATCTTATATATTCATTGTTTAATTGCACTTGCATCTGTTCACAAGTTAATTATACGTCAAATGAATGTCAAAACTGCTTTTTCTAAATGGTAATTTAGAAGAAAATATATATACGGAACAACCTGAAGGTTTCATATTACCAAGCCAAGAAAAGAAAGTTTGCAAGTTGGTGGAATCTCTCTATGGATTGAAGCAATCTCCCATGCAATGACATGAAAAGTTTGACAAAGTAGTTTTGTCATAAGGTTTTGTTGTTAATGTGCCCGATAAATGCATCTATAGTAAGCATGGTAGTTTTGGATGTGTAATTCTCTACTTGTATGTTGATTATATGCTTATTACTGGATCTGACATATCTCATGTAAAAGAAACAAAGAAGTTTCTTAATTTTAACTTCGATTTGAAGGACTTAGGAAAGACTAGTATGATCTTAGGAAGTATGGTCATTTTGATGACATTCCAGTTATTACTCCTTTAGACCATAATATAAAGTTAATGAAGAATACTTGTCACGCTTATGGACAACTTGATTATTCCAGTATTATTGGAAGTCTTATGTGTGTTATACATTGCACAAGACTAGACATAGCCTAAGTCATGGGAGTGTTATGTCGTTTCTCAAGTAATACATGATTTGAACACTGGAGAGCAGTTTTAAGGGTGTAAACTTACTTAAAGGGAACCATTGATTATGGTTTGCATTACCAAGGATATCTCGATGTATTATAAGGATATAATGATGCTAACTGGAATAATGTAGAATCTAAATCCAAGTCCACTAGTGGATGGATATTTACATTATGAGTTGTTTCCTTGTCTTGGAGTTTGAAGAAGTAGAGCTGTATTTCTGATTTAACAATGTTATTAGAATTGATAACACTTAAATATGCATGTACAAGGGCAGAATGGCTTAGAAACTTACTTGTTGAGATCCCAATTTGGAAGAATCCAACTCTAGCAGTCTTAATTAATTGTGATAATCATGCTACAATTTTTAATGTTACTAACAAGACATATAATGGGAAGTCAAGAGGTCAAATTTTAATACAATTACTCAAGAAATGAATAGTTATGGTTAGCTTTATTGAATCAATAAGAACTTAGCAAACCCATTCATGAAGAGTCTAGCAAAAGCAATGTTTTTAATAAAATACGGGGAAATAGGACTATGGTCTGTGAAAGAAAGTTGATCACCTATAGCATCAACCCAACCTATATTTTGAAAAAGGTAAACAAGGTTCAATGTGGTACCACCAAGTTATGGAAGTGATTATGGTGCACTAAGTTAAAACTTCTCATCTTAAATTAGTGTAGTGGTTTTGCAAGAAAGAGGATGGGTGTAATTCCTTAATGAGTCTATAGTTGTTTACAGGTGTATCACATAAGCACCTTAGAGACTTACCTATATGAATATGAAAATAAGGCCATTTCATAAGATAAAAAAGATCATTCTCTAAAGAATACTCATGAATCTAGGATAAGAACATGGCCATTAATATGCTGAGCTACAAAACACAAAATATCTGAAATCAGTATGTGTGTAGATTCTGATTTTATCACATGGGGTACTTTTTTCAAGACTGGTTTCACCACTAAACCCCGATAAGGCTGTGAATTTCTTACACTAGGTGAAGGTTCAAATCCAAAATATACCTATCATTAATATATTTATTCTACGATGATTCTTATTTACCAACTGAGCGTAAACTACGTTGGCTTGATCCCACTCAGGTTCATCGGCAATCACTTGAGTGATGCAGCCACTCCGTTTTAAAATTTTATTAATTTGTGTTTGTGTTTTTTCATTTTTTAAAATAGGAGGAGAATGTTGAATATTTTTAATAATATCAATAAGTTACCCATTTGTATCTTTTATCTTTTATAAAATGGTCAGACCTTCTTACAGAAGGTTATTTTTTATAAAATGACTGGACCCGATTTGAATTCAAAACAATTTATGTTCGAACAGAAGCATTCTTTCCCCAAAGCCACCATTGGTAATATATGTTGGTGATGAACATGCATCTTGAACAACTGCAAATCCTTATAAATGGTGGTGATTGTTTTCTTTGAAATCATCTGAATCAACATCAAAATCTCTGATTTATTTCTCTCTAAGAATTATCAAAATCTAATTATTGTGTGTTCTTGGTTGGGTCAAGGGAGTACGACTCTTGAATCCAATAACATTGTTAGTGATTCATTGTATCCTGAAAGCATTATTTCATTAACAAATTACTCGTAAATTATTTGGGAAGGTCGAAATATTTGTTGAAAATAATCGTAAGGCCTTGAAGTTGGTGTTACAACTTTCTTTTTTGTTCTTGTTATTTCATCCTTTGGTACCCATTTTGCAACAATGTAGACACTATCTTACAAGATTTGATCCAATTTTTCTTTAGAGCCAAAACGAGAATGAATTTGAAGCTGTTTTTTTGATGATATGTTTCTCTTATTAAACTTTACATTCCTAAAAAAAATGAGCATAATTCAATATACCAAACCTCACCATCTACCGATTCTAATTTTGACCGCTAAATTTTGACAGTTGGTTAAGTGGTAGATGGTGGTGTTATTCTTCTTGGATTTTGCTCATTTTTTGTTGGATTGTCTAGTTCAATTAGAAGAGCATATCACCAAAGTATTGGATTCAAATTAATTCTTATTTGGATTCTAAATAAAAATTAGATCAAATATTGTAAGATAATGTCCATATAATATTGTCCTTGGATCCTTCCTCTTATATTATAACTGATAAATAAAATGAACATCTTGTACATAAACTAGCACAAATGAACTTACAACAGTGTTACCTTAACTATTATTTATAAGTATGAGTACCTGATGAACTTGTAACAAACAAGTACTGCTAAGAAATCTATATCAGATAGTGGTTTGTGCAGAAGAAACCTAGTTTGTTTCTCTTTTGCATGAACAATAATATCTTCTTAAGTATTTATAATACAAAACCTTATAAACATAATAACAAATCAATAATTCAAACAACACATATCCTCAAATGATTAAACATAATAATAAAATCCATTATATAAATTCGACTCGATAATACCAATTACCTAATAATTATAAGTACCAGCAGGGGAGGATCAACATCAATCTGACTTCCACGGATAAGACTATATGTGATTACCATTTTGATCAAAGATCAAGGTGAGATAGGAAATCGATTGCAATAGACAAAGTCTAGCAAACCTCAAAATCCGGTACTTACGACTCCCTAAGAGCGTCCTAGATTATTATTCATCCCACAAGTAATTCCTACTTCGATGTCAACAAAGAATCGTTATAAAGGAATATACTAGTGGAATCACAAGGTCTGAGACAAAGAACTTTGTGATTTCTATCTATCTCGCCTGTTGGAGCTAAAGAATCCAAAGAAGTCTTCGATCTAATAGATATTACGGGGTTGTTGGTCGTTATTGTTAGACCATTGCTCAGTCAAACTCACAAGTGTTGTTATATCAAGCTTGTTTGTCAAATTTAATCGTCAAAACTATATCTTGATTTCTAGTCTATAATTAGTTAAGTCTCGGTCTAGGATGGAGGTAGTTGACAAACGGGTTAGTCATCATTTGCGTTCTATCGTCTGAAGGTGATAGACACATTTTTGTGTCTGAATTGTCCTCAGTGTCTCTATTGTTAGTCTCGATTTTTGTACTAATTTTGGTGTTTTTATGTTTGTTTAGGTGTTTTTGGAGAAATACACTTGTGTGGAAAAAGTTGCTCGAAAAGTGTTTTTTTGGACCCCCGGAGAAAAGTGATAAATGCACCCTCATTTTGGATAAGGGCACCCTCTGGGAGGCAGCTGCTATTCGCACCCCCGGTTTGGTTATGGGGACACCACCTTCTTCTTTTGAATTTCAGTATTGGCGGGATTTTGGTTATTTCCTGGCAGAAATTAGGGTTCGAGAATTCAAAGTGTTTTAGTGAGACTCAATCACTGAAACTTGTTGGATGGACCTGTTTGGGCTTAACAGGCATGGTATGAGCGTTGGATTTCATCCAGTTGGGTCAGATGATCGGCAGTGAAGAAAACAGGGAGTCTCAGGTTTTTCTTCTCCTTCCCCGAGTTCAACAGAGGATGGCACGAGTTGTAAGGTGTTCCGCTTGAGTTGGAAACGTGTTTAGAGCGTGTAAGAGTTAAATAAGGAGAGTTATATCTCAAGCAGACGCATGAAGAACCTAAACATGGAAATTATTCGCATGTTACTGCCGTGGAGAATAATGAATTAATTGAATATATTCACAAAGATTTATGGCTCCTGTCGTATATAAAAGAAGTTCTGGGAGGTCATAGAAGGGTATGGAGAGTTGGGGGAGAAGAACGGAGCGAAATTGAGAGATGGTTAGAATATTTTTTATGCTGCTGTGATCATCAAGAACACGAAGAATAGACGGCTCTAGACAGTCGTTAAAAACTGTCATATATTCACAGACTTAGCAACAGTTTCACAACGACATTTGAACAGTAACCGCGACAGTTTCTTTATATCGTTCTGTAACAGTGTCATTTGCAATAATTATAATCGTTACAAATTGTTGTTTTCATATATTTTCATCCTTGTAAGCACCTTTTGAGCAATGAAAAATTCTTTTGAGCGTGTTTCCAACATGAGGAGCTAAACCCATCCTCTTGGGCGATGGAGGAAACCAAAATTCATCATGTGGTAAATCTATTTAATTCTTTATTTGACTATTTGCATTAAACTAAAATTAGAAAAAGATTTTTCTTAATTAATTGTCATTTCGTTTGATGGTTTATGCTTAGGATTAATTCTTTTGATATTCCATGCTTAAGATTTACAATTAATATTTTAAGAATCTACCTTAGGCAAAGAAATAGAGTCAAAATTCTTATTGGATGAGCTATAATGGTTTAGAATAAATAAGTGAAATCACATGAATTTGAATATTTGGTGGAATCCTAGCCTCAGTCTCTCCTTAATTTTCACAACACTTTTTAATCTAGTTTGTTATTTTTATTTATAAAAAATTAAAGTCTAAAAAAATATTCCTTCACAAGTCTCAAAGAACCTTTTTACTATAACATCATTGATAAATATCATCAGAAGGCGAAGATCAACTGAAGCTTTTGGAGAACTTCATCAATAAAAGGTAAGTGAAGACTGGACCACCTATCTCTCAAGTTATATTCACCTTCTTATCTTTGAGACGATTGTCGCATAACTAATTAGACTAGTTTGCATAGACAAGAATTTCGAGTCGAGAACTATTTATTTAGTTTACTAATTTATTGAAATATAATGACTAAGCTTAATGAATATTTGTTCATACTTGATTATATTTCGGTGGAGAACAATTTATTGTTACGAACCAATAATGATATGTGTCATTGATGTTATTCAGGAATGTTTCGAAATGATTTAGAGAAATATAGAACTATTATATTCAGAATACAAGACAGTGTTATCAGTCTTACAAACTGAAAAAACAGTTATATGTCTGAAGTTATATTACATGTATTCGTACACATAGCAGAGTAACTATATATCGACTTTCAGATTTGTGTGATTTACATATTCATATGTGTTTTGTGATCCGGATAGGTATGCATATTCGTATGTAAACATTTTGGAACTGTGGTAAGGGAATCCGGTTAAAATAATCAAACTGGTATGCGAGCCAAAACAGTTCTATGTTCTAGAACTAGTTAAGTACCCAAGCCGGTATGTGAACTGAAAAAGTTGTGTGAACTCCGGAACTGGTAGAAAAAGTCTTGTTAAAGCATAGCTCGGTTGAACTTACCAAGCGTTGGTATGTCAAGTTTGGTTGTCATATTTTAGTGTGTCAAAACTCATCTAAAGTCGCTTGATTATATACTTGAGTCAACTTCGTTTATGTTAGATTAGAAAGTCTGGGAATGTTGAGACATACAAGTATTACTCCGAAGACCTAAAGAATGTGAAGAAGAAGCAAACTACAATGACGACATCATCCTTTCTCTTGAGGTTAGTAATATTGACTTGAACTGTTTCATTCCTAACGTATCTTTAAAGTCGTGCTATATTGAAAACATAACTGGGAAGATGTATATACTGTACATATTGTACACTATTCTACTGATGTGACATGGTCATAATTGTATGATCATAGTATTAGAAAATTAGACTACGAAGTATAACGCTTATCTTTTGAACTTCATAGATATGACATCGACATAATCTTGTACATACTGTTATGATTATGTGAATGGATTATGATGAAGATTTCATCCTAGGAAACAATGTTTTACATTCGTTTATGTGTGAGATGGTAGAACCGATCTTAACCTTGGTTATGTATCTTTGTGTAACTAATCACAATGCCTGATTTATGATTTGGAATGACTGGTTGTTTTTAATTGGTGTGACTGATCCTAAGTAATCACCATGTGATGGTATAATCGATCCTTGTAATTGGTGTGACCGATCTTAGTAATTGGTGTGACCAATCACAAGAGCTTGTGTAATCGATCCTTGTAATTGGTGTAACCGATCATAGTGACTGGTGTTGAAAAAACGGAGGTCTAACAACCTCACCCAATATTTCGATTAGCAATTTGTATGGACTAACTCTAATATACTTTTAAGAAAATCAACTAGACAGTCAGACTCAATCTTAACAAAAAGTATATCAAGGAGTTAATATCTCTATTTCTCGATTTGACCTACACTCAAGCAAATATAAATCTGCGAGTCTTTATCAAATACAAGAGACATAAACTTGGATGTTACCAAAGACCAATATCCAAGGATCAATCAATTTCCAATCAACAACCAAAGGTTGGATTTCACAATTGATCGATACAACGCAAACCTGTGATATTTCAATTATATAACAAAATATAATGCGGAATATAAATAACATAGACACCAGAAATTTTGTTAACGAGGAAACCGAAAATGCAGGAAAACCTCGGGACCTAGTCCAGATTGAACACCACGCTGTATTAAGCCGCTACAGACACTAGCTTACTACAAACTAACTTCGGTATGGACTGTAGTTGAACCCTAATCAATATCATACTGATTCAAGGTACAGTTGTGCTACTTACGTCCCTGATCCTAGCACGATACTATGCACTTGATTCCCTTAGCTGATCTCACCCACAACCAAGAGTTGCTACGACCCAAAGTCGAAGACTTTAATAAACAAATCTGTATCACACAGAAAAGTCTACAATAATAGATAAATCTGTCTCCCACAGATAAACCTACGAGTTTTGTTCTGTTTTTTGAAAAAATCAAGGTGAACAGGAACTAATCAATAACCCGGACTTATATTCTCGAAGAACAACCTAGAATTATTGATCACCTCACAATAATCTAAATCGTATGGTAACGAAACTAGATATTGCGGAACTTAGCTTGTCACACCAAAATGGGTGACAAGCTTGAGTAATCGTACCTAAACGTGTATATTTGGTTGATTCACAAATAGTTAACCAATGGTTAGCCATATGAGAACTTTTATATCAACCATATTCATCTTCTTCACAACTAGTTCAAATGACTCAAAAGAACTAGTTGAAGAGTTGTTCAATTGCTTAGATCTTTATACATAGACACAATTGAAACAAAATCGGTTTGATTCACTTGAATCAATTCATGAACAATATATCCACGGTTTTCAAAGATTGCATTCCTTATTGATTTATTGTTTAAGTTCATGAGCTAACCTATTTGAGAAATATAACCAGCTTGAGTACGCGTACCTTAGCTACCGGATTTGAGTTTACAAACTCAGCAGAAATTTTCGGTTCAAAAAATTCCGTGGGTACACATACGGGTACGCGTACCTAAGGTGACTGGTTTACTAGTTTGCAAACTACAAACTCAGCAGAAATTCTCAATTTAAGAACTTCTGCCAGTACGTGTACGGGTACGCGTACCCAACCTGTCTCCTTCACCAATACCTCATGCACACATATGCACGCACTTGTTTTCGGTACATGGATTTATACACTAATGTGCAAACATATTATATATGCTTATATCCATAGGTTGTTACGTAATCTCAACTCTACATTTCAATCATTGAAACATTCTTCTATAATATTATAATAGTCGTTAGACATAAGAATCGACTATTGTCATCAAAGCTATTTTCAAGATTGAAATGTCATCATGACTTTGGTCATGCGTAAAGATGAAAGGTGGTTAAATAAAAAGCTTACCAACACATATTTCAAGAAAAAGATAGGCAAGAAAACTCAACTCGAAATAACAAATGTGTATGTATGAAAACTATCATACTTATACGACTGTTGTCTCAAGAGTAGGAGATAGATATATTTTTTAGTGCTAGATAAGTTCAAGTCTCCACGTACCTTTTTGGTCGGATGAAGTTCTACTGGTTCCTTGAGTAGTTCTTCGTCTTCGTAAGATAATCGTCATGGAGTCTGGAGCTCAACTATACTTAACTATCCTAGACCGAAACTTAGTCATAAGTAAACTAGAAATCAAGATGTATAGTTTTGATCACTAATATTGAAAAACATGCTTGATATAGAAACGCATGCGAGTTCAACCGAGCAATGCTCTAACAGGTGTGAACGATCACAAGTAGATACCATATATGGATGTAACCAATCCTACCTAATTATTTTTATAAGGTAGTAGTGGTCCCTACCTGGTTATTTTTATAAGGTAATTGGTGTAATTGATCCATGTAATTGGTGTGACCAATCCTGGTAATTGGTGTGATCGATCATAAGAGGTTTTGTGACCAATCCTACCTGATTATTGGGTAATATCAATTCCTACCTGATTTCTTTTATAAGGTAGAAACCTTAAACTTATAGATGTCAACATATACTTTGAACATGAGCATTAACTCTTATCATTTATTATTCAAAGATATTCCTTAGTACTCAAGGAGATCATGTGCCGAGATAAATTAAGAATCTTTTAATTAAGGTTTTTGATTTTATATGCTTTAATTACCAGCAATTAAATGCATATCTCTAGAGAATAAAAATTAGTAATGTGCATTTGATAATTGGAGATTTTATATTGAGAGATTTCAGAAATTTTGGACAAGCATTTATATTGGAATTAGGAAAACCGAATATTCCAATTCATTGCATATCTTGATAATATTTTCGGTTTTGGAAATTCTTTGGTGTCCAAACAACATTGGTCTATAAATACCTAAGTTTGCATTTCTAGCAAACCATCCTAAAAGCTAGGAAAACTTCATTTTTGTTGTTTCTGGTGGAGCCGTCTATTCGGAGAGGAACGTATCCTAATTAGGTGAAATATCTTATGACCGCTTGTTTAAATACTTTTGTGGGATCAAGAAGCTCTACGAGTACCATTGGTGGGAAACTAGATAATTGCAGTGTTATTAGTTTTCGATTGATTTGATTGACTAACAGTTGTTGAAACTTTGATTGCACCTACTTTGTTTATTCTTGAGAATCTTTTCTTCTTATATAAGATTCAATCAAACTAGATCGAAGTATCAACGGGATCTTTAGAACTGTTTGTAGATCTAAAGATATCTTGTGGTAATCCATTGTTAACAGACTCCGTTCTATGTGTGATTGATCACAAGAGATTCAAGTGGTGTTGTGCAGGTTTTTATTGAAAATTAAAGAAGATTTAAAGATGAAGTTTATTAGTTCTCATATCTTTGTGTGTGCACAAAACTTGATCGACTGGGATCCAACTAGAATCGAATTTATTCGATTGATTAGTTGCGTGAAATCGGCATCACTTTATAGTTTCTTGTTAGAATCTATATTTATTGATTGTGAATCTAAACTTGACTACTTTGGTAGTTATTGGATTGATTGATCTAACCATGCAAAGGAGTTTATTAGATTAAATGGAAGTGCCTTTGTGTATGACTTGAGATATCTCTATCTTGAAAGATTCGAAAGGGTTGTTACTGTTGATGGTGGTTTTTAGATTAGGGATAAAATTGTAAAAGTCTATCTACCTGACCCGACATCGGAAGTAATAGACCTTGATATGTCTATATTCCGCAATGAATTTGAAGAATATATCAAAATCTGATGGGTGCCTATGCCGCTCTTCGTATTGTATTGAAACTCAATCTCCTAGTTGAATTGTTCACTAGTATGGAGCCTAATGAGTATTTAAGCTCCTAGTTGCATTATTCACTAATGAAATGAAGCCATTAAAAGTGTTGAGTGCCTAAGACTCTTCGCTCATATATGTATTGAGCAATTCAATATATTTATGTATATAAAATTTACTCAGAATGGTGCATGTAGCAACAATCCCAAATATTCTATAAATTTTATCTTGCACCAGCATTATTCACTAATGCATGACATTCCTAGTGTTTTCCTATGCTATATTCCCCAACCGAACTCTCAATATTAGCATGACATGACGATTAATGTTCACTCACACCGGAGTAGCATGAATCTCCCGAAGTGTCAATATTGAGACCTGCATGGAAGTACTCACATAGGCTGTGTTTGTACGCAAAAATATTTCAAGGCACTAAACACGATGATTTTGATGATTGATGTGTAATTGGGTTAAGTTACTAATGAAGAAAAAATAAGAAGACAAATTTAACGTGGTTCGGCGAATGATGCCTACATCCACGGATAAATTCCCTTTAGGGAGAGATATTTTATTGATAATAATTATAATGTTTTTCTCTGATTCTGAAAACCTTCCCCTTTTACTTCTACCAGGGTGTCCCTATTTATACAGCTGAATAATTAATTTGAAGTTAAACTTAAATAACATTAATCTCCCTGCATGCCTCATGGAATTAACTGTGCATGAAACTGCCTGCATGCCTCCTTAAATTAACTCTACATGAAATTGCCTGCATGCCTCCTGACATTAATCTGCCCAGCATACCTCCTTGTATTGATTTGCGGGCCTCCCGTGTATTTTATACACGGTACAAACATGCTGCATCACTCTATGAAAAAGAGAATCTCGTATCGACATGCTTTTAAATTAGCTCAACTAAGCACTTTTTCCTTAAGGAAAATCTAAACTGTTAATATCAGTCTTAGAAATGATCACGGCCACACAATTTGGCCGCACAATTTAACAAGCCTATCCAAACCCTGGTGGAAATAGGCCACCATCATGATGACTGTCGGCGGGCCCACTAACGCCCCAACCGATCGGGCCATGCCTAAGTACATCCCAACGTTGTCAAACGCTAACCCTAAGTAGGTTGGTCGCGTTGTTTGGAAGAATCTCGAACGAGCATAGACTGTTCAAATAGGTCTCAGAAGCATCACGAACGTCCAACTTTGCCAGCCTGGTTGGACGGCTCAGATCCTCTTACGAATAGTTAAGGAAGTGCCAGCATGATCATTGGCGGGCCCACTAGTGCCCTATTCGATCGTCTTGCATGCGGCAAGCCTATATAGTGCTCAATCGCTTACCCAAACTCGAGCAGGCACGCTGCATTCAAAACCCTAAATTTGGATTGTGGCAGTTTACAACTGTCGCAAATAGATCGTGTTCGTCCAACTTCGCCGGCCGAATTGAGTGGCTTAGATTTAACTTTAGGTGACCCAGTGGATGTCATCATGCTCGCTGGCACCCCACCTTTGTACATAGTCGATCAACTTACTCAAACCCAAATGCAACGCCTAAAATTTCTCGCTCAAAAGGGAGTTGACCGATCGGCTCCAAACCCTAAAAATCGCGTCAACAACATTAAACAACTGCTGTAAATCGATCATAACCATCCAACTTCACCAGCTTAGTCGGACGGTGTAGATTTATTCTCAAAAAATTAACAAAGTAGTGTTATAACCGTCGATCATCACCCCTCCACAGGGAGTGATCGACCAGGTGGTAATTCGCCCATATGGAACTCGAACGATCACCCAAAGTAGTCGATCGCGCTACCCTTTTAAGACGCTTATCCGCGACTTATTCAACTAGGCTCTAAAACAATGATGCAACATGCACATTGATGATTTTGAGCTGCTTGATTAAAAGCGATGCTTCACATGCATCGAATACATACTATATTACATAAATATCGGTTTCATAAATAACTTAGTTATTTAACCTAGCAACACCATGTGTTATTCTTTGCGGCAAGTCCAACGACTTGTCCCACCTACTCGAGACATCAAACATGTCACAAACTAGGGGATACTTACTGGGGTATTGGTCTGGCGGTTTACAGCGTGCGACATGCAACGCGCCCATTACGAGAAAGTGTTAGGAAAAGACGGACATTCAGTAGTAATGAGAGTAGTGGGTGAAAGAGTGATCGATTTTCCCTCATAATGGAAACAAGACGATCACCACCACCTACACAACCCCACAACTCCATTACTCAATCTCCTCTACTTCCTACGAGATCATAGGTTTGTGCTCAATAACTTGTATAAATAGGCTTTCAACTTATTTTAACAAAAGGACGAAAAAAAGAACTGTAGTTGCAGGAAATCCTACACTACACCCCCTATAAGAATTCACAAGAATCAACACATATTTGAAGATTAAAAACAAAACTTTTATTGATTCATTCTTAGAAATATTACAAGAAATGGAAGAAATCAAGAATACAACCGCTCTCTTAAACTTTCTCTCTCCTCAAAACTTTCCCAACACTCTCCAAATGATCTCTTCCCTCTCCTACACTTGTTTAACTCTTTATATAGGAAATTACATAGTGGGTGACAACTAAGTTATCCTTTAATTTCGGATCTGACTCGTGATATTCTTGTAAGGGTTATAATGCAAATTTTCACAAACGTTCTCATTATCGCAGAATCGTCACACACTTCTCATGTTTCTGCTATCGTCATTTGTTACGTCATTCTTTAAACCATACCGCGATACTCGCAAGGTGTAGTTAACCATACTTCGCAAATGCGTCCTTCTTGTGATATTCTAATCTTACATCTTGCCTCTTTTCATGTCTTCTCTGCGAAGAAGAGAATGTCATGAGAAATTAGTTTTCAAGCAGCCGCAACTGTTCACCTTTTCATATTCTCTGTACTGACACGATTCTTCATTTCTTCGCCACATTCACTACACTATCCCTTCTTCCATTCAGCTTCTGACACGTCCTTTTCAACCGCTGCATTCCAACCGTTCATGTCTAATCTTCGCTTTATATGCATTTATCTTTTCGAGTATTTTTCTCTTTATATATCCCCTTTTCATTCTTCTTTATTCTTATTTTTTACCTCCTTTCTTATTTTCTCTACAACTTTTCTCTGCAACTTTCTTCGTTGTTCTTCCATAAATTCCGCTCCTGCTACTGTAACTTTTATCTTTCAAACTCTTACTTTATTCTTCATTCCCATACTAAAGAATGGCTCCAGCCGGTCGCAAGAACGAGGTTGCCTTCGAAAAGATGCAGAAGAAGCTTAAAGATAAAGGTTTTACTCTATCTATTATTCCTGGTCAAAGCCCTAAGTCCGAGCTCACTGCCAAGTTATTTGCTAATCATCCCTGCAATCAAGAGAAAATCATAGTCTCGCTAGGCCAACTTGAAGCTGGTCTTCTTATTCCCCTCTATAATCCTGAACTCCCATTGTTTTATGAAATTCTTTCTCATGCGAAATTTTCGCGAGCTGTATATCAACTAAGTGGAAACTGCATTCGTATTTTACTCGAGTTCACCAACTGTGGTGCTGGCAAGGGGTCTTTATATACTGATGAAGCTAAAAATCCAAAATTCAAAGATGTTGCGATTGTTCCTGCGAACTACACTATTGATAAATTCTTTGCGAATTATGAAATAATCCCTATGAAAAAAGACAACACTTGTTGACAAGAGAGAAAATGTTGTTGCTGATCAATAACTCATGCAATACATTGACTGGCATCATGGAGATAATTCTTCCCCGCGTTATTCTAATGATAACAAATGGTGTGTCTTCCTTTTAATTCTAGAGGGTCCATACATTTTTGGTTCTCATGTCTTACTTGCGAATGTCGCAGAATAACATCCCTGGGTATTCAAATAGCCTGAAAGGGATGATGAGGTATAATTCCACCTTTTGATTAAATCCTTACTACTATTTTTCTTACATATATTTTCATTACTCATCCCAATATTTTTTATGTCTGCGAAAATTCCAGATTAAGAGGCTAAAAGCGAACTACCAGATGTTTAGGAAGCCTAACACTTTATCAGCTTTTGAATCAATCATAGATGAAGTAAGAAATATTATTTTAAGACTCTTAACAATATATTGTTGCCTCTATTTCTTATCTTTATCTGTGTTTGAGGGTTATTGATGAGATAGAAGAACCCTCCAGAACTGCGAAGAGCATGGGTAAAGACAAAGGTAAAGGTGCTGCTCGCAAGGAGAATACTGCTCCTCCTCCTTTAAAGAAGCGGAAAGTTCAATCTCCTTCTCCCTCTACTCCTCAATATTGTGAGAGTTCCAGTGACAATGATGATGATGATGACAATGTTAGTGACAATAATGATATTTCTTCCTTAAAAGAATCTACACAACCTGAATCTTTTATGGCTCATTTATCTGGCATTTTTATCAATACTATGCATACAATTGGTGATACTCCTCTGACCGATGCTTGCAAGTCTATCGCTATTATTTGTAATGCCCCTATCTTAAAGGACAATGAATCTCTTCGCGGGGTCTCAATATCCTCCAAATTTCTTGCATTCACTCAATAGCTTGGTAAGCTTTCATAATTTTACCTTTATTCTCTTCATTTTTATCTTAAATTCAAAATTAATTCCTCAGAAATTCGTTGCATTATTTCGCAGGTTGGGAAAGCTTCCTTTGTAGTTGTCTCAGATTTGGAGAAAAGGCGTGCAGTTCTCGCAAAGAAACACGCTAATCTTCGCAAAGAGAATGAAGAATTAAAGTCTGAATCTCTTAATCTTCACAAAGAAAATGAAGAATTAAAATATGATTCTGTTAATCTTCGCGAGCAGTTAGAATCTGGATCTGTTGTCCTTCATGAGAAGATCAAACGATTAGAAATTGAACTCTCTTATTCGCAAGATAAGGTTGCTAGTCTCCAAGCTGCGAATGATCAACTTTATGGTAAGAAATTTTTCTCCTTTTATTTTATCCATGTATTCCTTTGTGTTTTCTTATTTAGTTAGTCCTCTTCGCAGATATTTACGGCCTCTCTGATGAAGCTGTATTCCTTCGTTCTTTTCCAAATCCAATAGATGATGATACTCTCCTCAACCGCCTTAATGATTCTTTGAGAAACTTTTTAAACGATGAAATTAAATCTCTTTCCATAGATGAACTTAGATCCAAAATTCATCTCTTAAGGATTGAACATAGATTCAACTTGGGTTTAACCAATAAGTTTAAGCGCCTTTATATTGACTCAAAAGAGGAAACTAATATATTAAGAACCAAGTACAGTGATCTTATTGACGAAAAAGACCTCATTGCTAAAAATGGTGCTCAAGCTTTAGCAGATTTCCATAAGAATCTTCTCGATGTTCAAATTGAAAGAGATAGACTTATCTGCAAGAATAAAGCTTTTGTTGAAAGGGAAAACCAAGTTCGCTCCCGCCTTCTCATTAGTAATGATGATGAATTTTCTTGGGATGCGAAGATTCTTGATAATGCCAGAAATAACTTAGGTGTAGATGTTAGTCTTCAAGCTGAAAATTCTACCTTGATAAAAGATATGATCTCTGAAAGAGAAGGTTATTACTCTTGTTTTTCTATTAATTCATTTCTTAACTGAATCTCCACTATTTCATTAATATGTTGTCATTTGTTCGCAGTATTTGAAGAAAACTTTCGCCAAAGAATTGGAGAGTTGGAAGAAGAAAAAGCATAATTCGCAAAAACTTTGTCTTCTCGCAACGAGAAATGTTCCAAGTTCATGAAACAACTACAAATTACCCTGACAAATTTTAGCAATACTCTTGTTGGTGTTCGCAATGACTCCATTAGCATGGTCTGCGATGATCATAAAATTCCTCATTCTACGTATCCTTATCTCGCGGATGAAACACCAGAGAACGTCCCTAATCTTGTCATCTATGACAGTGAAGTTGAAGAGTCTGAAGAAGATGAAGAATATAATGAAGACGAAAGTGAAGGGGAGAAATCTGGTGAAGATAATGAAGGATCTAATGAGAAATAATTTCATATCCTTTCTTAGTTTCTTTGTAATATTTGTATATTGTTGCGAATTTCTCCAGCTTCCAACATTCCCTGGTGTATATGTTTCTTTTGCTTCTATCTGCATACATTAGAAAACAATTCCTTTTTGCAATATGGATAATCAATATGATTATTAATTTTCTATTTGTGTAAATCTGTCATATAATCATTCTGTTCATTCCCATACTTGCCTCTGTTATTCATCTGCAATATGAAAGATTAAGCAGATTAATTTTGAATATGATATGTTTATTAATTTTTGCCTCAGTCTCTGCGTAAATGTTGCAGGTCATATCTGCATGATCTCTTGTGGTCTTATTTTTCCTTCCTATTTAAAGGTCTTATTTAGCCACGCTTTGTTATGGCGACAAAATCGCAGGACGTCCGTACATTCGCATGTAAAGACCCATTGATCTTTCCTTATCCGCGCCTTGTCAATTTCTCTGCGACAATATGATAGGCCTAAGTTTTCTTGCAAAAACAAATCCCCATGACATTGCCGTCGTGCGATGAAATCGCAGGATGTCCTTACAATTTCATGTAAAAACCCATTGATCTTATCTTATCTCTTTCTCATGGATTGTTGCCTCTATATAATTGTTGCACAAATATGACAACCCTAAATATTCTTTCGAATATAAAGCCTCATGACATTTGCGTCTTAAGACACTTATCAGCTCCCTAATGGAGGGTGCCGCCCTTATCTTCCCCCTGGTTGCCCCTTCAAGGAGACGTACATCGGCCATACAAGGCTAGCTCCTCCCATCCGGTCTTAACAACAACCAGTTGTTTTCGCAGCCTCTTATCCTTTTTGCCTATATGGCTTATAGTTACGAGAATGCACCCAAAGTGGGGTTTTCTTCGGGCCGAGTGCATCATAACCAAGACTTGCCAAGAATGGCCGAGACGCTTCAAACGCCCCAGGCACTCTTGGCTCAACTGTGTACCTTGGCGCCTTGGTCATACTCTGCACTCTTTAGAAGAGATCCTCGGTCGTCCAACTGTTAATATATATATAGTTGGAAATCCAAGGTATCTCTCCTGGATGGGCTTTCATTGACCCCAAATCTCCATGACTCAGGTTCCTGCAGCGGTATAACCTTATTCCTAAGCCATGCAAAGAGATACCCCCTTATATGACGCACTTTAGGTCTTATATTTTCCTCTTGTGAAATTTTATTCGCGAACTAGGGTGTACGCCATAAAGGTTCATCCCATTCTAATCTCTCTTGCGAAATTTTATTCGCGTTTCTGCGAAATTTTCGCGTTTCGTTATTCTTTGATTTTCTCTTCTTGCATTTCAGCTCTTGTATAACTTTTCAATTTCATCTTTTTCATTGAGTCAAACATACTTTTGTAAAATTTTATTCAACAAATCATTCATGCATCTCTTGTATTTCACATTTTAGAAATTTTTACCTTTATACTTACTATCTGTTGTTTCTGCTATTTTGTTGCGCTTTGCTACATTTTCTCCATCTGTGAGACGCTCGCCATCTATTGGTTGCAGCTCATGTTGACTTCGCAGTATTCCTTCTTATCACCGTTCTACCGTATCAACCATCAGCTTAACACTTCTTTGCTTTTGTTTGATATTATGTTTCCAGTTTCTGTTCTTTGCAGCTCTTTCCTCGCAAGATTCCATATCAATTTCATATCACTTTTTTCCCTCAATCCAATCTCCCTTTATGACTCCATCACCGCTGGGATGAGGAAATTTAATGCACTGGTGGTAGGTTGACGCTACACCTAGAATCCCATGCAGCCAAGGTCGTCCAATCAAGGCGTTGTAAGGAGATTCAACATCGAAAACACAGAATTGAATCTTAGAAGATATTCCCTTCAATGGAATTCGCATTGTAATTTACCCCTTGGGCTTGTTGGCAGTACCATTAAAACCATAGATCTTATAAGTTGATGGTATTAGATCCTCATATCTTCCTCCATTGGTTTTGTAAGTATGATAAAATAAGATATCCACTGAGCTTCCAGTGTCAATTAGAACTCAGTTAATGGCCCAAGAATCTTCTTCTTGATCATCCTCATTTTCTTCATCTTTTACTTCTATTTGTTTTGGATTGATTTCTAATCTTACCACTAGTGGATTGTCATGCATCTCGCCAGGCTAGGGTACTTTTTGTGCAGTGAAAGAAATAGTCTGTTTTTGTCACTCTTCTAATGGCGATGCTTTCGCAATATTCAGTATCTCTTTTCCATCTGCATCTCTCGCGAAAACTCTGCTTAAAACATTGTCGTGGAAATCTTCTATAGTTTTGTATGAATGTATGATGGAGTTACAAGATAGATTCTTCGCTTTTTCCCCAACTTCTATCACAAACGTTTCTCCTCCTTTTGTGGTATTTACTCTACGAATTTCTGTGGCTAGAGGTAATTTCTGAGACTGTGGATGTCTTATTAGAAAATGGTTTAATTTCCCCTGATCTATCATCTTCAAGATGATTCTTTTTACATTCCTGCATTCATTTGTTGAGTGACCGTGAAAATGATGATAAGAACAAAATTCTAAGCTTCGATTATTTGGGTGTGGCTCTTTTCCCATATTCCAGGGTACAGGTATGTCTTCCATCAAAATTATAGCCTCCCAAATTTTCTCTATGCTAGCATTTAGAGGTGGTATCTTAATTTCTTCCCATATCATCTTATGACTTCCTTGCCCTCTATAATAATTTTTTCTTTGACCACCATAAGTCTCTGGCGGCTGATCAAGTCTCTGAATGTTATTATTTCCACCTCGATTGAAAAAATTTCTTTCTCTTTCGAATTCTTCTTGATCTCTGCTTCCCATAGCTACTAACTTTTGTTGACCATCAACCATACTCTTTTCTTGATTCACCTGCGAAGTGCTCGCTACTGTATTTATTAATCTGGGAAGTAGAGTTGTGTTCGCTGCACTTGAGCTGGTATTTGCGATAGGGTATGATTCCATCTCATTTTGTTTCTCCTCTAAAGCAATGTATTCTTCTTGCAATTCTCGCAGTTCTATCATTGTGATAGTGTTCTTGATTCTGAAGATTTGTACATAAAACAGATTGGTTGCGAACATTGTATTAATGAATGATAAAATGAGATATCTCTCATCCACGTGGCCTGCCATTTCGCTGCACATTGTTTTCCACCTTATGGTTAGATGTTTTAAGCTTTCGCCAACCATTTGCTTTAATCCAAATACATCTTCAATGCCAGGTCGCGAAGAATTGTTACTTATATATGCTCCCAAAAATGTAACCTTTAAATGATTGAAGGAAGTTATGGTATTCTTAGGTAAACCTTCGAACCATTTTAGCGCCTCTCCTGTTAAGCTAGATGTGAAATATTTGCACAATACAACATCATGGTTTCCCACTGTAGCATACACCTAACATAAGCTTTGACATGTTGAATATCACAAGTAGTTCCATCGAAGATATTGGTTAACGTTGGCAAGTTTCATTTTGGGGGAATTCCTCCTAATTTTACTTCTTGGGTAAATGGAGTTTTCGCAGCTTCTTCAATGGCCTCATCAAGTTGCCATTTGCCTCCCTCCCTTCTGTTATTTAATATTCCCCTCATTTCTGCTAATTCTCTTAAGATTTGTTCATTCCCAGCTGAATTTTGTTCCATTGGCCTTTTCAATGTAGTTTCCCTTCTTCTGCGTTCATGTCTTTCTTGCCCTGCGAGATTTTGTTCTTCTTCTTCAGGATCTTTATTCTTCCTTCTCACGCGATTCTCTTTCTCACCTCCTTCCTGAATTCGCAAATGATTATGTCTTCCATTTTCTCTTTCGCGATTTCCTTCATTTCTCACCGTTCCTCTTCGATGTCTTTCTATTCTCCTTTGTATTCTATCATATTCCTCATTAATATTACCATTGTTGCGATTTCGTGCTCGTCTCCTTTCTCGATTGTCATGATTATTCTAATGTATTGCTTCTTGAATCTCTTGTTTTTCCACTTCTGCTCTCAATCTTTCTCTTTCGCAAGCTAGACGTGCTTGTTCAACATAATGTCTCTCAATTTCATCCTTAATTATTCTTCGGTTTCTTTGAATTTCTCTCTCATGTAATGTTCTCCTACCTTCTTCTCTATTTTTTCCACCATCTTGGTTATTTCCACCTCCTTGATTTCTATTATCACGTCTATCATCCACAGTTTCACCACGCAGAATGTAGCGATCATTAATCATCTCTTCTTCTCCACAACGCTGCTCTTCATTTGGATTTTGCATTTCCACTCGAATATTTTCACCAGCATTTCTCACAGGGGAATTTCGCCTTGATTCTTCTCTAAATGATCTTGAACTTGATCTTGTAGTACATCTCGATCTCCTACTTTGTAATCTCAAATTCTCCATTCTTAACTTGTTATTTTGTCTTGTTAAATTTGCGCGTTCTTCCGCCTCTAATCTCCTTTCCTCTTGTATTCTTCGTCTTAGATCCTCTACTGCTTTATTTTCGTCATCTCCATGAATTAATCCTTCAACCGCCTCTTGATCTCTTCCCTCTCGCCTTCCATTTCTTAATTGTCGGTTTTCTGCTTCTTCCATTGAATCTGATCGCCAAGTATGCACGCTTAGTCTGTCATAATCCATAGTTCTATCTTGTATCGGTGTTTGCTGATTTGGCTGTTGAACTTGATTTTCTCCATTATTCCTTGTTCTATTGCTCCTTGTTCTTAATATTGAAGATTCTCCTATTTCATTTGTCCCTTCACCTGCAATTCTTCTACTCCTCCTTACGGTTGTAGGTTGTTCTGATGTATTTCTTCTTCTAGCCATTCCTTCAATTTGATGTATTACTGTAAATCACGTAAAAATATTCTCCAATTTCTTCAAATTATTACAAATCACAACTTCAATCTTTGCTTAGAAACATCCCTATTTCTAGCGCCAAAAATGTAGTTGCAGGAAATCCTACACTACACCCCCTATAAGAATTCACAAGAATCAACACATATTTGAAGATTAAGAACAACATTTTTATTGATTCATTCTCATAAATATTACAAGAAATGGAAGAAATCAAGAATACAACCGCTCTCTTACACTTTCTCTCTCCTCAAAACTTTCCCAACACTCTCCAACTGATCTCTTCCCCCTCCTACACTTGTTTAACTCTTTATATATGAAATTACATAGTGGATGACATCTAAGTTATCCTTTAATTTCGGATCTGACTCGCGATATTCTCGCAAGGGTTATAATGCCAATTTTCGCAAACATTCTCATTATCGCAGAATCGTCACACACTTCTCATGTTTCTGCTATCGTCATCTGTTACGTCATTATTTAAACCATTCCGCGACACACGCAAGGTGTAGTTAACCATACTTCGCAAATGTGTCCTTCTTGCGATATTCTGATCCTACAAGAACACAAGTATCCAGAAACCATTTTCTGATACGCAAGTCATAAACAACCACACCTTCATAATTCAACACTCTGATCTCAAACACCTTCTTCGCTTCCCTCCCTAAGATCAATCCTTGTCCTTCACCTTGTGACCGAATCCGATCTGGAACGACCATTTTTTGGTTAAGGCCAGAGTCTTACAGATTGATCTCTCGAATCTAAAGTACTCCCGTGCAGTGCATTTGTTTAGGGTTTGAAATCGTTTCTAATCAATACACCCAAATTTACCAAAAAACTGCAAAATCAAATTTTACCCTCAAACGGTTACCAAACATATTTGTTGTTCCTTTACTGTTTGGAATATGATCCAAAGAAATTGCTTCAGTGCATGCACGCATCGAATTCGGAAGTGCAGGGATACTGAGGAAACTAAGTGAACTAGGGGTAGTTTCTTGGTCTCAACTAAACGAAGTTGGTGTAGATTTTGTATAGCGACTTAATTATGAGAGTATTCAATTTTGGACTAAGTCCCGGGTTTTTCTGCACTTGCAATTTTCCTCGTTAACAAAATCTTGCTGTGTGATTTACTTTTGTTTTCCGCAATTATATTTGTTTATATAATTTAAAGTAAATTATACAAATGTTAACTCTACATTACTTGATAGTGATCCTATAGAGTTTGGTTAAGTCTGAACCTATTATCAAGTAACATACTTCGTTGTCGTATTGTCTCAATCTTGTATCCATAGTCAATCACACAAGTTATCTTGTTGTTGCATTGTCTCGATATCATATCCATAGACATTCACACGAAGTGTGAATCGATTAAATGATTGTCTCGACTCTGTCCATAGAAGATCATTTTAGGTAGAGGACTTATAGGTTAAAACAAAAAGATTGTGGTGTATTTGGGTACCCTCGTATTTTCAATCGGTATCAGAGCAGGCAAACACGAAAAGATCTAACAATCTATGTTTGGTGCGATCCAACCTATAAGACATGAGTCAAAGTAAGATTAAGCGAATGCGAAAATTAATGAAAAGATCAGTTAACGTATTACAAACAATGATAATGGTTCATTCTCATCTGAATCATTGTATGCGTGTCGTAATCACAACAAATTAATTAATATTTTACTACCTAATTAACAAGTAATATAGGGTAGTCAAGATCGATCCCACGAGGAGCACGAGATTCTAGTTGTAAAATTGTCACACAAAGGGGGGTATTGGTTAAGAATTTAAGAAAGTAAATAAAATAAACAAAGCAATTGAAAGTGTAAATTGAAATCAATAAGAGAGAATAAATCAAGGAATCCTTCTTCGCTGCAAAACAATGATTAAAGTTATGTTCTTTTCCACTTTTTATTAGTCATAGATTATCACCAACCGTAGGATAGCAGGTTCGCTTAGCTAACCCCAAAATTCCTTATTTCACCGAGTAACAGGTTCGCTTAGTTATTATATTCTATTCAAAAGAACCACCTTGAGGTTCGCTTACAAGATGTAATTCCCCGAACGCATTAAGATTTATGAACTTAGGTTTAGTACTAGTAGTTAGACTCGGTTCTCTTGGTCCACTTTCTAGCGTTTTTTTCACACACAATTGCTCCACGGAATCCCTCCGCAAGGTCTCGTGTTTTCTACTTATGTAAAGAGTCAAGAAACGATTACTTATCCCCTAACTTTCACTAGCTATAGATCAAATTAACAAATCAATTTAGTTGCGCACCTAAACAATCTATCAATCAATCATGAATGTTTAAACATTCCTATTAGTAAAAACAAACGATAATCATGTGAAAAACTTCAAGATAGAATTGAAACAAAAACTCAAACCATATGTTAAGAACTAGGAATTCATCCTCAATCAAATTAGTTACTCATATTAATAAGTTCACACAAAGAGAAAAGTATTGTGTGTGTAAAAGTGTGCAAAAGATATGCAAAAGATGTGTGTAAGTGTATGGAAGTGTGGAAGTGTGTATATAAAAGTAGAGAACTTCTCTATTTATAGGCTTCAATGTTCTCCATATCTTCCAAGGAATAGAATCCCTTTTCTTTTGTAGCTCAATTTCCAAATCCCAGCCTTTCTCAAATCTTCCATCTCCTCTTTCCAAATCCAAACCCAATTCTCCATCCAATTCCAAACCCAAGTCTTCACATCCCATGAGAAATTCACACAAAATTCTGCAACTTTGGCTCGTCGGAAAACTGGGTTTTTGGCCGGAAGTTGGCCGGAATCCGGCGCCGCCGGCCACCTGTGATTCTCCTCCGGTCAATGGAATATTCCGTCAGTCCTCTGTTAGGACTAACGGTCAAACAGGTCAACCGTCAGTCAACTATTAGTCAGCGGGTCAAGGAGAAGAGAGAGTCAGTTCACTCAGATGTCTTACTCATTCTAATTGGATCTTACTCATCTGAGTCATATGGATGGATCGGTCATCGGCCGGTGCGAGTCAACTTGTCGGAGCAGAAAATTCAACAGAGTTTCCTCTGTTTATTGAGCATTTCCAGGCCAATTTCAGGCCGATTTTCTTCTCCTGCGACAACCTAACATACATCTAAGTTTATTCACTCTTCACCAGCTGATCTATTCATTCAATTTCTGCGTAATTCAACCCATCTTTTATAGTAACGAACCACCATTCATAACACAACAGCATCATCTGATTTCATCCTCTACAGCAGCACCAACAACTTTCCCTGGGTTCAATTTCTTCTTCTGAACTGCTTTTCGATTAGTCCATGTTAGCAACATCACCACCTCATCATCGCTTCCCTGTTGTTTCACATATTGAACACCCAATCTCGACAGCAACACCCAATTCGATCCATAGCCACTAACCCATCTTTCAATTCTACTCAGAAAGTTCAATCAACCCTCAATCTTCAACAGTTCTGAATCGATTCACAGAAACCCATGACAAGCAACTGCAACTTCAAATAGGTTCTTCAATTATCTCTCAAAAACCCATTGATTCTTCATTCCAATCTCAGTTCATCTCCTGTATTTACTCCATTCCTCGATCTCTGCCATTAATGGTTCTGAAACCCTAGCTTTTATAACTTTCTTTATTCTTGATTTCGAATTCATAGAAAACTCTGATTTCTTCCACCTTCGATCTGCTTCAGCTCGGTTTCAAAACAGCAGCTGATGTATTTTCTTCGTCCAGATTAGAAACAAAAGAGAGGTAACTTCTCTTGATTTTTAGGGTTATAAAAGTGGGACGCTATTTGCACCCAATGATAATTACACCCACTGCTAATTACACCTTCTAATAAATGATAAGGGGTACCCCAATGACAACCCCTTAACCGTAGCTGGTTTTCATTTAGTATACCTCCAAAAGAGTTGCCCCTTAACCATTACCGGGCTCCAGATAGTGCTCGCCCTATGAAATGTCAATTTTGCCCTTTTTGCCCAATTTGGGTGATTTCTCCTTCTTTTCTTCCGTGCGACTCCAGAGTACCTAATAGTTCAAAAACACACGTAAAATACATAATTTACAAGAAAAATAGCAAATAAAGCATAAACTACTAAATAGTAAATACGATATATTCTACGCCTATCAATCATGTTCGGAATGTTCTTCTGATATTATCTTGAATGGATCTATAGGATCTCATAATGAGTTAAAACTAATTCCTGAAGGTATGATAAATGACTCGAATAGAAACCCTTCCCGGGATGATGCAAGTCGTGTAGTCATATTAACCACTTTCCTGAAACATCCCCGTGAGCGATTGCTTTAGGGATGCCCATGGTTCGGTTCGGTTTGGTTTTCTGCGAAACCCAAGAACCAAACCAATATCTCTTATAAGAAACCAAAAACCAAACCATACCATGCTCGGTTTGAATATTAGAAACCAGAACCGTCCCATCATTTTTTTTGGTTTTTCTGGGTTTTTTGTTTTTTTTTAATAAACTTTCATTTTAACTCATAAATCAAAATTGTAAACCAAATCATCAAAATTAGATATATTTTGAACTATAATTTCTTTATTTATGGGTATACTCATTAAAATCATATATTATTATACATATATAATTCAATAATAGATACATTTGTAATTATATTTGCTTTATTTATGGAGATACTCATTGAAGTGCATATATATTATACTATGATGGAAAGTTCGCCACATATTATTATGGTTTTTGTCGTTTTTATGGTTCTTACTCTCGGTTTCTTTTTTGGTTTGGTTTTTTTGGTTTTTTGGTTTTTTTTTTGTGACATCAAACCATAGCCAACCACCTATAATCAGTTTTCTCGGTTTTTGGGTTTCTTGGTTTTGGGATTTTTCGGTCTCTGGTTTTTTGGGTTTTTTTGTCGGTTTGGACCAGTTCGGTTCGGGTAAAAAACCGAACCATGGGCATCCCTAGATTGCTTGATAACGGAAATTCGCTTAAGGAAGTTCAGGTTGAATGTGAAAGGCTTCATCTAGATCACAAAAAGTTGAGAGAAAATTATTGTCAACAAATACAGTGTCTTGAAAACAAAGTAAGTGCTAGTCTTTCTCGAGCGAAACTATTAGAGAAAGATTGTGATGATGCTCTTGAAAAAGTCTATTTGTTGGAAAGGAAACTTGTTGAATCTGAAGCAAGGATTAACTCTCAACAAGTGGTTTTTGAAGAGAAAGAAGGTGCATATCTCTCTCGAGAAAAACACCTTGAGGATGATCTAATTAGTGCTCTTGATAAAATCAAGATGTTGAAAGAAGAAAATTTGGACCTTAAAAAGTTCAATGTTATCTCAAACAATTTAACCTCAATGTTAGAAGCAAGTAGAAATCATCGTGATATACGAGGATTGGGCTATAAAGGAATAGATGATTTAAATATTAGCAAAGAGGTAAAATTTGTCAAAGCTACAAATTCTTCTCAACCAGAGGCTTCCAATGATGTCAAAGATGCTCATATTTCTTGTAAAGAAGTAAAGCCTGTCATGCCTAAGAATAGTGTTCAACCAGACTCTTCGAATGCAACAATCAAAGAAAGCACTTCTGCTAATGTCCAGAAAGTAACTACGTTGAACAAAGATAAGAAGAACAAGAAGAAAACATGTCTAGCTCCAATGAAAGTGGATCCACAAAAAGGCAACATTAAAACTCATATTCCTTATGTTACTAAGCATTGTCATTATTGTGGTAATAAAGGGAACTTGCAATGGGGATACAAAGTTCGTAAGATGCAAAATGCACTTTATTTTGTATCAAACGAATTGGCTAAGTTTTCTCCCCGAAAGAACTCAAATCTTTATTGTCTTAAGTTTAGGCAAAAGAATTATTATAATTATAGTTCAAATTTTTCTTATCGCTCGATAAGGTCATCTCATAAAAGACCCAATTATAGAAAGAGAGATGACTTTGTAAATGCAAAGACAAGATCCGATGCTCCAAATTGGAGAAAAGATGTTTCGCAAAGTATCCAAAAGGTCAATGGTCCTAATGGTATGAAGGAGAAAGTCGTTCATACGAAACCCATCTCTAAATTGGTCCCGAAGTCCTCCATATCCAAAGAGGGACCAAAGGTCAGTCACAAGAATTTTTAGAGCACTGCTCGGTCGAACTCACAAGCGTTGTTATCTCAAGCTTGTTTGTCAAGTTTAGTTGCCAAAACTATAAGTCTTGATTTCTAGTCTACTTATAGATTAGTCTCGGATTAGGATATAAAGTGTAGTTGAGCTTTAGACTCTCGGCATTCATCGATTGAAGACGAAGAACTACTAAGGGGAGCTTGTGGAACTTCATCAATAAAAGGTATGTGGAGACTTGAACTCATCTATCACTCAAAAGGTATTTGAGATAAAAAGTCGTTTAGCTATATAGACTTCGATTATGCACATTTGATATTTCGAGCTGAGTTTAACTCGCTTACATATTTCTCGAAATATGTATTTGTAAGCTTTAGCTTTAACTATGTTCAACTTATATTCTTGACAAAAGTCAAAAGGTGATCACTTTGTAACCTTGATCGGCTGGGATCCAACTAGAATCGGATTTATTCGATTGATTAGTTGCACAAAATTGACACCACGTTATAGTTTCTTGTTGGAATCTATATTGATTGATTGCGAATCTAAACTTGACTACTTTGGTAGTTATTGGATAGATTGATCTAACCAGGCAAAGGAGTTTATTAGGTTAAACGGAAGAGCCTTTGCGTATGACTTGAGATATCTTTATCTTGAAAGAATCGAAAGAGTTGTTACCAAACATATTTGTTGTTCCTTTACAGTTTGGAGTACGATCCAAAGGAATTGTTCCAGTGCGTGCACTTATCGAAGTTGGAAGCATATGGATATAGAGGAAACTAAGTGTACTAGGGGTAGTTGCTTGGTCTCAACTATATGAAGTTGGTGTAGATTTTGTATAACGACTTAATTCTGAGAGTTTTCAATTATGGACTAGGTCCCGGGATTTTTCCGCACTTGCAGTCTTCCTCTCGTTAATAAAATCTTGTTGTGTGATTTACTTTTGTTTTCCGCAATTATATTTTTTTATATAATTTAAAGTAAATTACACAAATGTTAACTCCGCATTATTGATAGTGATCGTATAGAGTTTGGTTAAGTCTAAATCTATTATCAAGTAACATACTTCGTTGTCGTATTATCTCGATCTTGTATCCATAGTCAATCACACAATTTATCTTGTTGTTGTATTGTTTCGATCTTGTATCCATAGACAATCGAAAAAGTTCTATCAACTTAGGAACTCGTTCATTTCATATAAGTTTGTAAACCGGTTCGCGTACTATGACTCTTCCAATTCATGAAAGATCCAAGTAATTGTACCATGTACATTTACAAACAATGTCAGTTATGATTCCAATGTAATTAAATTATTTATATGAAGTGATTTGCATTTGATCAATTCTATAATTAATACTAGACTCATTGGATCACATAATTGTGACTCAATATTAATGTCTTGGTGAACATGAAAATGAGTGTTAAGCTTTTAAAGTTCAAATTGGCTAGTTTCGGATAACCATGTTGGACATATTCTTTATACACTGTTCGGTTACGGTTTACCTAACCATAATTTATATCTTGTATATGTGATTAAGATTCAAAGCTCTCACCTAACGGTGAATATTGATTACTTGGTTCCAAATCTTTATTAGCTTAAATCTAAAGCAACCTAGGATTTGAAGTCTATATAAGGGGAACTCTTGGCAACTGGGATCTTTGAATCCTGACACTACTTTTTGGTGTGTCCTTGTTGTATCTAGAGTCGTCCTATCTAGAAACCCTTTTAGGATTTAACGACTACAAAGACTTCATTGGGATTCATGAAGCCAGGTTCATTTATCTTTTATCTTGATAACTTGAGTATCCTGATCTTAATTGTTTATTGAGCCTTTGTCCAATCAAGATAGATAGTAATCAACAAAGTCTTTTTGTTTTATACTGTGTTGATTCACAAGTTTTATACTTGTCAGGTGAGTAATAATCTAGGCTACACTTCGGGTTGCATAAGTCTAGATTTTGAGGATATCCAGAGTTTTGTCAAGAGCTATCGAATTCCATCACCTGGATCTTTCGTTTGATCTGATCATCCGTTCAGATATTAAATCTAGAAATCAATTATAGGCTTAATCTATGGGAGGAAAATTTGGTTCAAAGTATTCAATTGAGTTGAAGCAACTCTTAGTTGTGTGTGAGATCATCTAAGGGAATCGATTGCGCGGAGTCCTGCTGGGATTCAAGAGGCGTAAGGAGCGCGACTGTACCTGAATCAGTGGGAGGCTGAGTTTGGTCTCAATTACAATCCAGACCGAAGTTAATTGGTAGTATGCTAGTGTCTGTAACGGCTTAATACAATTTGGTGTTCAATATGGACTAGGTCCCGGGGTTTTTTTGCATTTGTGGTTTCTTCATTAAAAAAATTTCTTGTATCTGTGTTATTTCTTTTTCCGCATTATATTGTTTATCTTTATAATTAAAATATCACAGGTTGTGCGTTGATCAATCACTGTACCTAGGTCCAACCTTCTTTGTTGGATAAGACTTGATTCATCCTTGGATATTGGTCTTTGGTACCATCCAAGAACTCTCTTTGTAGTTAGGTTCATGGATTTAGTTTTGTAAATGTTCTAACAACAAGATATATATATATATAACTCTAGACACTTTCCTTGATTGAGTTTCTACTCTCGGAGTTGTGTTCAGTTTGTCCATACAGATTGCCTAAGAAAATGTTGGTGGTGTATTTTGGTACCCCTAGTGTTTTCAGCTATCAAAAATTATGTGGTTGGATGTGACAAACCTCTTGTTTCTGCCTTGTCCTAAAGATATTACAGAAAAACGGATACTTTCCATCTTCCGGTTGGCGAAATGATAATAACTTCAAATAAGTTGCAGGTAATTACTTCCTTAATTAATCATAGGAGGAAAGGCCTGAAGGGGGCTAACCATGTGAATGAGCTTGAATGGCGAAAGATTTACGATTTTGCTAAGAGGGTGTTCAGTTGGGATAAGGAGAAGAATAAATCGGAGATGCTAGTATAAACCATCACATTGGTGTTTATTGTATCGATAAAGAACTTTATTTGTTCTGTTCCACTTGCGAGTTTTGCTTAATTGATTCTTTACATTTCTGAAATTTGGATTTGTTTGTCATTCTTAATGTTTTCGAATGTTGGAAACTTATTTTGTTCTGAAATTTGTTAATATTTGTGAATCTTATTTTGTTCTGAAATCCCCAAATACTTATGAACACCAAATTGGGGGATACTTTTTTTAACTGGGGGATATCTGCCGGCATGATTTTTTTATGCTGCCGACATGGTCGGTGAATTGTCGGCATTGAAAAACCATGCCGACAGCTACAATAAAATCTCCCCTAATTAAGTGTTCATACTTATCTTGGAATTCTAATTTACATTGTATTAATCTATAATTCTCATTCAACTAATTCAGTGGAGGAATTCCTGGGAATTTTTTTCTCTTCAAGAACTTTAATATTTTTAGTTAGATTGGAATTTACTAGGAAAAAATTACCTACATCATTAGGAAATTGTTCTTTATCAATGCACTTAACTAAGTGGGCAGACGAGTTTTCACTTTCTCGACACAAGTTTTCGTTTGTAGAACTGAAGAGTTGAACAACAAACTAACAGAAATATGTTCCAACTAATAGAAGACATGAACTCAATCAATGTAAAAGGTTCATTCATACAAGAACTTGACTGATTTCATAAATCACTGACAACCGAAAATCACCTTACTGACTATACTCCTATGAAGTTTTTTGCCATTCAAAACACAAATCTCTCTCTCTATATATATATATTAAATCACTGTTTTGGGACATAAAATAAGCAAGTAATACATTAACGTGAAATGATGAACAAGACTTTCATGTCAACGAGTTCAAAACTACGAGTTCATGAGTACATCATGGAGAGAAAAATAGTTGGTGTTCCTTCCTCAAAACTTCATTAAAAGAAAGTAAGGTTCTAACAGGCAGTTATGCAAACATCTTAAGTTCCTTAAAATGGTGAAACCAAAAATAGACATTTAAAATCAGGCATTTCCTTCACAAAATCAAATATTCCCATTTTATAATTCACTATAACAAAACCAACAACTCAATCTGTATTAATCAATCCAAAAACAGCCATAAAAAAAAATCATAGAATTCAAAATCATATTAACAAGAAAGAAAATTCCAAAGAAGATGAGTAGTAAAACCTACCTCAAGTTTTGCCCAATCCTAGCAATTTCTCCTTATAAATTATTCTCACGTCCTAGCTTCTGCCTCAAGAAGAATCATCAATATATAACCCTTACGTTTCAATTTCAAATTCAATCTTTCATTTTCCTCAAGTAATAAAACTCATTTTTCCCCATTAATGAAATTCATTCTCCTAAATTAATTTCATGTTCTAGAATTCCCTTGTAAGATATATGTAAGTGATGGATATTCACACCCCAGCTTACTAACACTAAATGGGTGGAACTCAGTTAGTCACATTTCTAAGTTTTACATAAGTAATATGGGTTTGCAGAAACTTTTCTGGGATAGTATCGCAACAATAAACAAAGAAAATTTTAAGCATATGACAAGACCAAGCTCCCATTTGCTCTAAACGAAAAACATATTATCGAATACGGTTAATACTCGACCCGAAATGCATGTAAAACAGTTGGCGGAAAATGTAGGGTATTATACGTAACATCCTAGTTCACGAGTCAATAGACTTTTTAAGGTGTGCATATTACCCGGTATGCGTACCAAAATTCATTGCCGAACTATAGCTACGCCGGTACGTGTACTGTGGCTCTGGACCTATAACAGTTGTGCCAGTATTTGAACTAGTATGCATACTGTCATATATCCAGATTTACAGTAGTTTTATATCTCTCGAATAATCAATTTGAAACATTCCCGAATAACATCAATGACACATATCACTATTCCATGTTATTTTCAAATGATTAAATCTTGAATCATAATCTAGGTCATAAACAATAAATTGTTCTTAAATAAATTCATCTAGTATGAACATATGTTCTTAAGCTTTGTCAACATATTTCGAGAATGATTAACAAGATAAACTTGACTCGAAATTTTTGTTATGCATGTAATGTACTATTTAGTCATGCGACATTGTCTCATAGATAAAAAGGTGAAAACTTGAGTAATATGTGGTTCAATCCTCACTTATATTTTATTGATGAAGTTTTCCAAAAGCTTTAGTTGATATTCTCCTTCAAACGGTAGAATGCAGTGATGTCTGGTACTCAACTACACACTTTTATCCTAATCCGAGACTTGACTAAATGTAGACTAGAAATCAAGATATAGTTTTGATTAACTAATTTTGACAACAAGCTTGAGATAACAACACTTGTGAGTTTGACCGAGCAATGCTCTAACAACTTTCTACAGGCAGATGGTTGCAAGTGGGAGTAGGGACAAATTCATACTGTAAGAAATCCTCAGTATCAACTATGAGTTTAAAAGCTAATCTAGCAGTACTATGATGATTTAGGCTCTTATCCTGAAATATGTGAAAACATCTATCCCTTCAAATGCTCCATGTAATAGAAAACACAACTTCTGTTTTATCCTTGAGAGAGTTATTGCCTAACCAATTAGCCACCCAATCAATGAGGTTTAAGTTATTATTGAAATCAAGATCAATTAAATATTTATAAAGAATTAAAGCCTACACATGCTTAGAAAAATTACGGTGGAAACTAATGTTCCTGAGAGACTCAATAAAGGTTGAACCACACATATTAGAATTGCAATCATTATTAGCAATGAATCAGTACATGATAGTTTTTGCTAGTGTTTCTCATAAAAAATTTAGATAAAAAGTTGTACTCTAGGTAAAGTTGGAAGATTCCATATAGATTTATAAGTAGGGCTCAAGTTATGATGATTCTGCATATGATTTATCTGGCCTGAAATAAGTTTATAAGCCAACTTAACATTGAAATTCACATTCTTATTATGTGTCCAGATCATCCTATCATGACCAGACAAAGGAATTCCGATGTTTTAATTCCGTTGAGCATCATGATTGGAAAAGGAAGTATTGATCAAATCAGAGTTCCAACTATTGGTTTCTTTGTCTATAAACTCAGATACATGATGGTTAGGATTAGGAAAAGACACAAGAGGACACACTATCATTTGGGATCCAATTGTCTCTAAAATCACGAATATTATTACCATTTCTAACTTCCCAGAAAGTGTTGCCTTTCTTGAAACCAAGACCATTGCAGATGCTTCTCCAAACACAAGAGAAATATTTGCTCTTGTTGTAGTGAGGGGGGTGACAATTTTTGAAATACTTGCACTTTAAAATTTTGAACTATAAACCATGAGATGAATTGATCAAATTCCATGTGGTTTTGTAAAGTAAAGACAAGTTAACATGTTTAAGATTTTTTAAAGCCTTACCTACCTTGAAGTTTATGAGAGAAAATTTTGTTATATTGCTTCAACATCTTTCGAGGACTGTTCCATTTGATAAGTAATATTGTCTGGAATTAAAAAAATGTTCATGTAATAAGTATGAGAGGTTGTTGAATCAAGACAAACCTACCTACCTGATTCAAATGTTTGCCTTTCCATTTTTCTACTCTCCTATCAAACTGATAAATCAGGTAATTAAAAGAATCAATTGTTGACCTAGAAATGAAAATATGAATGCCAATATATTTTTATTAAGTGCAATCTTCTTAACATCCAGAGATCTTATGATAGATATAACATGATTAGGATGGAATTTATTGCTAAAGAAACAACCAGACTGGTAGGCTTTTGGAAGTTTATTACTTGACAAGTAAAAAGGATGAAATCTTTAATAGTGCTCATAAGATTACTTGCTTCGGTATGAGAATCCTTAGAAAAGATAAGGCATTCATCTGCAAAGAGCAGATGACTTATACTAGGAACGTCATTAGTAACCTTAAGACCATTATGAGATTACAATTTTTAGCATGACTTAAATATCTAAAGAACTGATTTTCTCGTATCCCCTAAAGTGTATGTTTTTACATTTCGGGTTTGTGGTTTATTAACATGACCCAAGTTTTCAAAAACGTAATTTCATTGACCGAGAAAAGAATGAGGATAATTTGCAGCAGTACTAGGAGTGGCAGTTTTAATATTTTGAATGTACTTAGAATTAATGCGCTTCTAAGTCAGGTAGCTTTTCTAAAATGCCCGTTTTGAACCAAATCTTGTTTCTGCAGGTTGGATAAAATTTAAAACCCCTGAGGATTATATAATGAGATTCGTACGTAAAACTAGTTTTTTTCCATCTTTGGCATTCCTTTGAGCTTGCAATATAACTTCGACATTAGTTTGACCTCTAAGTCGATAGTGATTCACAACCCGAACTAAAGCTATAATTCTACCACTTGTTTTTTAATAGTTTGAAATAACCCAAAAAAATTACGGTTATTCAGAATACCGTTGTCAGTACAGAAGTTTTCATAAACTTTGCTCCAATAATTCATACCCACTAAACTATTTTGTCTTCGTTCTGCACTCTTAGTCGGATAACGTACTACAAATTTTCTGCATAAAGATAAAATATTCATCTATGGTAAATGCACGTTCATTTTCCCTTGCAAGTAAAGAGAAGTTTTAAGGCCCGGTAATTAGCATCAGAGTGGCGCATTGGGGAGTTATGGCCCGCGCGCCCTGGCGCATTAGGCATTATTTTCTGGTTCGTCACAATTGGTGTTATAACAGGTTCCGAGATAACTACAGGGGATGTGCTTAATGGACTCGTCAGCGAGTATTTCCTTGAAAGGGAATTGTAAATTGGAAGTGTAGGCAAAAATTTTCGCTAGTTGGAGAGTAAGCCAACATTTATGCGACAAACTTAAACTTTGCTGGGTACTATACCACTGCTTGGCCAAATTTAGGCACTTGACCACCAGGGACTGTCTGGGGTAGTTGGTTGAAGGTGCATGATAGGATCCGAAGATACCTATATGTAATAACCGCAATCTCACGATGTCTAACTAGTAGACAGAGTCAAGTATGGGTCGTTCCCACGAGGAGCGATGGAAATATCAATAACTAGTATGCCTAATTGACTAACCAACAATGATGTTTTTGGATTTTTAGAATTGAAAAAGAAATAAGAAAATTAGACTAACAAAATAAATTCAATGGGAAGCTCGGTAACCAGGATTTTATCGTATCCACCACTATATCTATTCAAATACTGAAATGAAACATAACTCATGAATATTTGTTTATTGTTCGTTCTATTGACATCACCTATTATATGTATTAGAGTCGCAAATATCACTGGTATACCCTAAGCATGGCACATCAAAAGACTAAATCCAAGCATAAACCATCAAATTGCATCAACGAGAAAGTTATACGAAAATAAATATAGGTTCACAAATTCTATATGGCTTCTCTAAGCATAACCCATCAAAGTTTTTCACGAAGCATGGATCATCAAATAATAAGACAAATATATTTGAAACACTATCAATTATGCACATAGGTTTTAAAACCGTTGAAGCAACAACTTATTTATTCGATCAATCAATAAACATTATTCAAGAATTAATCAATCCAAATCATAATGGTTTAATGCTATATAATCATTTCAAATTAGCCTAATACCCAAAGTGGCTTCAACCCAAAAACCCTAGTTACAAAAGTCTAGCCAAACATGGTTTTCTCAAAAGCCAAAAACAAATGAAAGAAAATCAATAGAAAATCGAAGAGGAATTGAGATAATGGAACTCCAAACCGTCTTCTTCTCTATGGCTATATAACTGGCGGTCGTCGCCTCCAAAGTAGTACCCCCTTCCTCTCTCTCAATCAGTCTTGCGAGAAGGTGATTAAGACCTAGCATCATTATTGGTCAAGGCCCAGTCCACTTAACAATGCTGATTTCCAAACTCCATATCCAGGCCCAACACCGTCTTCGCTGCTCCATCTCCGCAAATGGGTTGTACGATACCCAATTCAAAATTCACCAGCAAACTGTTTTTAATTAACAGTAAAGCTCCAAATCCCACTGCCTGTTGGTAGGCGGGGAAAAGAGCCTACAAACTATAGACTGCAATTGCACAATATCGACAAGCAACACAGGGCAAGCACAAGTCGAACCATAGAGACTTGGGTAGTGATAGTTGAAGCTAAAGGAAGACTAATTTCTATTATAATGTAACATAGGGGGTTTGTTGTTTGGTGTCGAAACGACTAGATATTGGCAGAGACTTGAAACGGAAAGTAAATAGAAGTAAAAGTTGCAAATAACACTGGGTGTAAACACTGAGAATGAGGATACTAGGGCCTTCAAATCCACCACTAGCCTACACTATGTATTCAACTAGTAGTATTATTCTTGTACTTATAACAGATTCAAGTTTACCTTGTATCTAAGGTGTTTCTCCGATGGATAATTTAATCGCAACTAAAGTATTTCTCCAAAGCATTAACTCTCTAGTTGAAGCACAACTAATCTAAGGATCAATAAAAGTCTAGTTTAGCATGAGTTGCAGCATAATCAACACAGTGGTATTCTAACTACAATGGATACATGGAATACATTGTGAGAGAAAAATGTTGATAAACTTGGATTAAATTCTATCTCAAAAACATTTTAAACATTTAAGAACAACACACAAAGTATAAATAACATAGAAGCAGACTAGGGATTCATATAAACCCTAGCAGATAGTTTTAGAACATGAAAACAATTTGAACCAGATAAAATTGGATATGGTGTAAGATCCTTTGAGCCCTATTTATAGGGGAGAATACCCGACCAATTCCTCCCACGCGCAGCATGTGGTTCTCCCATGCGCATCTTTCTTTTCTTTTTCTTTCCAGATTGAGCTCATCGACCAACCCATCTCTTCACGTATCGAGTTTTCTGTCTGCCATCATTGCCGATGTCTCCCATGCGCATGTACGTTACTCTCTCTCTATTTTTTCACGTGCATGTGCTGTGTAAGCCTTCTCCATCTCGAGCTCTTGTCATTTGTATATCCGACATCATCATCGTCAAAAGTAGCCACGAGCTTCCCATCACAAATTCCGTTCTCCATCATCACCATGACAGCAGTCAACAACTCGAGCTCCAACAACCATCCCATACTCCCATGTTCTTATTCTTCTCGAGCTCAGTCATCACATGTGAAGAAAGTTCCCATGTGCATCATGCCATTTCTTCACGTTCTCACACCAAGCTCCATCATTATTGCGTCTCTGTCATCACTGTCCATCAGCTCCCGACAACCCGTGTATCATCTCACTTCCATGCATCATTACCGAGCCTTGCTCTTCATGTTCTTTGTTCTCGAGTTTGGCATTCTGCTAACAGCCCCATGTGATGGGCAGCAACGTTCATCATCATCTCTTTCAGTCATCGAAGCTCCATTCCCGATCAATCACCAACCAACTCCTTCTCTGAACTGTCAATAACAAACCATGTTGTCTTGTCCACTCCATCTTCTCTGTCAGCAGCAAACCCGAACACCAACACCATCACCGAGCCATGCATGCCATGCTCGTTCCCTGTTTTGCAACAATGAAAATGAAGTGCCCGGAGTAATACACCGGGTGCCTTAAACAGTATTCAAAATAATGGCAGCCCCTAAGAAACAATCTGCCCCTTAACAATAAGACTGAGTGCCTTTAGTACTCCCTTTGAACTTGAATTCCCCTTAACCTTCGGTTAGGGTACCAATAGTGCTTCCCATGTAAAATGATCATTTTTCCCCTTTTCTTGTTTTACCCATAACTTCTTCATACGAACTCCAAATGACTCCGTTCTTTCGCCATTGCCTTTGCCTTCTCGTCCTCCAAAACGTGTTCTCTGTCAATTTCCTTCCTCAATTCATCCAAGCTTTATTTGGAACCTAAAAACACAAAGTTAATTAATACAAATATTTATTCTTGAAAACATAGAAAATACAGAATTTGGGATAATATCTGATTTTAAAGAGAAAAAGATGAGTTAAATGACAATAAAAAGGTGTAGAAATATGCAATATTTGGCACACATCACCTGTCATGCCATTCCCGTCTACGATATCCTCAGGTCCTCAGCCACTTTACTTCACAGCTGAAACGAGCATACAATCACTACAACCAGCACCATTCTTGTTCTCTGACCAACTAAACGTAATAGTTTCGTCACCTACCGAAAGCTGCAACCTAACCACCATGTTAAATGGTCCATATACATCACCAATGCTCGTTTATTCGGCCACCATAGTTTTACTCGATCACTCATTGCTCATTCCAGTCTCCATCGACTTTGCTTTCCTGACTGCAAAACAAACTGGTTAACTTCAACTTAGTTCTTATACTCGAGCCAGAACCCCGGCGATGTTGTTGTGTAAACGCCATCTTTGCATGAAATTGTATATTCAGCTAACATGACAGCAAATTCCGATCACCATCACCAGATCATGGAACATCATCAACTCTACAGCTTAATTATCACTGCCAAGCTCATCTTTCTATATTTTTTCTCAATATATATATAAGTGCTCCATGTCTTATAACTGGTCCCAACTGAACGGACTTCTGAACTCCTAGTTATGGCAGCATAGCATGGCCAACTGCTCTCGGTCACAGCCTGACCATCTAAAGTTCCGGCCACATACCCATTCTCTGGCCATCGTACATTCTCTAAAGTTTCAAGGTACCAGAAACATCACCACTGTCATTTCCCATCAAAACAATCACTTAGCTTCTTTGCTCCATTGACGCACAACAGTTCCATCGACTTCAGATCGAGTACAGGATAATTATGGAAATGAATAATTCATCTCGGCTATGTTCTGTACACATCCACAACACAAGCTCTTTCTTTCCTCTAGTTGTCTTCTAGCATTTCCTTCAAATTCATGTAAACATCATCAATATCTGCTTCAAGATCGAATACAGCAACCCTAGATTTCTCCATCATTTCCTTGAAGCTCATGATTAATCACTGCCAGCAAAACCCAGTGTAACCATCATATAAATATCACTCAAACTGCCTGTACCGTGAAGTCTCCATCTCGATTATAACCCATCCTCTACTCTTCGCTCCATCGACTTCAGAAACTATGATGTGGCCAACTTGAAAGCACAAATCCATTACTGCCATCTCCATTCAGGTCCCACAACCACCTGCCTTGGATTACACCTCATGTGAGCAACAACAGATTGGATTGAGCATTGATGCTTTGTTCCTGCTATTAAACCCACCACTGCTATCGATCTGCAGTGGTGAACATCATTCCAAGGACTGCTGGTTGCAGTCTTCTTTTACGTCTAATCTTCCTCAAAGTATCCCCTTAGTTTGTTCACACGTTTGGAACAACAACGACAATACTTTGTTCCATCATTTTACATTTTGTAGTAAGATACTGGAGTGCATGCGACAAATAGATATTTCCCACGACTGACAGAAGTGAACTCTCCGTGTATGAGGCATTGTGAACTGGAGTATTGCTGCTTTTAGTCTTAAACGTCACTTTTGCATGTAACTTATCCCTTTATTCTCCGAATGATCGAATTCACTTGTACTTTCTACAAAAGCACTGAAATTATGTTATTAGTTGAAATATTGAGTCCTGGATAATACAAATATGGGTATAAAATGTAGCACATACGTGCTTATCAGTGCATATGTGTATTATGCACAAGTAAGCTTCACAGCTTAGCCGGAAGAGCCTAAATGAAGCTTAAGACTCATTTATAGCTTCATAGCCTTGACAATGAGGCATATGATGTGAAGGCATAACTATTCCCTGCCGCGTAATAAATATGCATCACCTTGATGCATTATGATGGAATGGCCTATGCGGAGTATACCACTATTGCGTGGCCACGACCTTGCAACACGAGTTGGCTTAAGTTGCGTGTCCCTTCGAGTATAAACTGTGAGCAATTTTTGATCTCTTTAGAGTAGGGAAGGGTACGTAGGCATCCGCAATGAGTTGCAGCATTACCAGTCTAGCACGTTGTCGCTCATATCATCTAATTGTTACATATTGGTCCATCATGTCATCTGGATCGGTGATGCGATACAAGAAATAATTGTGGTCATACTTGATGAGGCAAGTTGCATTCTATTTCTTGGATGCTCATACTCATCAAGGCGTTCGATGTGGCCGGGAAAGTAAGTAATATCGGTATGAAAGTTAGCAGAACTTGCATAAGCCTAAGGAAGATGGAAATAAGACTACAGTGGCCTATGTGCAAGTTCGGGACATGCCTTATGCATGTACAATACTTGTAAGACAGTGATGCATGCAAGATGCATCGGCCTTAGCCTTCAAGGCTTTATACCCTTGTTCTGTGGTAAATTGGAACGGTCTGGAAGCTAAGTGTTGCTGCATCATACTGATTGAACATGTATTAGGGAGTTATGGCTTGCGCTCCCTAGCGCGCTATACATTTTTTGTTGTTGCTAAGTCACAATTTTTATTAATGAGAATAACAAAAGTTAATTACAAGGATTGAAAGAACATTAAAATGAAAAAAAAAAGCTTAAATGAAAAAGAAAAAGAAAAAGTAGAACTAAGAACTAGCAGAATCTGTAATATTTTATGTCTGGCATTTATAGTTGTATTAGAAAAGCTGGCTTTCCATCATGATATATCACTTCCCCCAAGTTCATACTTGCTCCTTTCTTGGCCAAAGTATCTGCAAAAAAGTTAACTTCTCTGTAGCAATCAAGATATATGATTTCAGTTAATGATTCACAGGCTTTCACCCATCTTTCATGCAAAAACCAGGGAATGTTCCCTCTCTTGAAATCTTCCACAACAGACTTGGAATTTGAGCTGATGATAATTTTATTGAAAGATAGCCTTGCTGCCCATTATATTGCCCACACCACTGTAAGCACCTCTACAATATAATTAGTGGCTATACCAATACCACTAGAAATTATTCCTAGTACCTGGTAGAAATGATTTCTTGCAATGATCCCAAAACCTGCATTGCCAGGATTGCCAAATGCTACACCATCATAACAAAACAGAACATAACCTTCATCTGGAGCATTCCACTGACACTCTACTATGGAATTAAACCTAGCAACTCTGTTTTTAATGTTGAAAAAGAGCAGTATAACAGAGTCATAATTTTGATTCCATTTTGTGCCTTTCATCCCATAAACGCCTTCATAAACCAGATTCTATATTCTACTCTTAAATTAAATTTCATGTGGAATGTTCTCAAACATTGCTATGTTTTTCTGGAACCAAAGCTCTCTAATTATAGAGTAAGCTGTTGTTTACTAGATTTCTTGGACAATAGAGCTTTTATGTTTTGCAGATGTGAAAACTTCAACAAAGGAAGTATGGTTTTTGAAATTAAAAATATTACCTAGCCACTGCCAAATGATTGTGATAAATTTGCAGAACCATAGTAGATAATCCATGCTATCTTCATTCTCCTTACAGATGTAGCATCTTGAATCCATATAGAATCCTTGGATGAATTTCTTCACATGATCCACATACACACATTGCATAATTTTCCATATATTGCTTGCTATTCCAGGGTGTAGGAAGGATTTCCAAATTTTTGCAGGCCATTGAAGAAGAGGTTCTCTATGTTTAATTCTATTGACTGCAGCTGAAGTAGAAAAGTTACCTTTAAGATCACCACTCCACACAATTTTATTAGTTCCACCACTCACAACTGGTAAAGAAGAGGATAAATTGCACTAAATTTCAGCTGAAACATTCCAATTTTGATGAATTAATAAATCTTTCACTGTCATCTGCAAATTAGCATTAATGTAGTATGTGTAACCCATAATATCTATCAAAGGTTGTTCTCTTATCCATACATCAAACCATACAAAGATCTTCTCTCCATTACCAATGCTCTATATAATATCAGGCTTCAATTGTTTCCATGCCCATTTCAATCCCGCTCAAACTGATGAATACTTCCATTTCATACACCATTATCTATATTTATCTTTATATTTGGTTGCAAAGAATTCAGCCCATTCATCCTCAGAAGTATGCATCTTCCACATCATTTTCATTAATAATGCTTTATTTACCACTTCTAGTCTTCTGATGTCTAATCCTCCTTCACTTGTAGGAGTACAAACTTTATTCCAAGCCAAAATATCATATTTTCTTACATCACTACCACGTGACCACAAGAAGTTTCTCATGATTCTTTCAAAAACTTTAATTATGGAACTTGGCCACTTATACATAGACATGGAATATAAAGGAAAACTAGAGATGACATATTTAATTAAGACTAATCTATCATGAAATGACAACATTTTGCCTTTCCATGTGGCTAATGTAGACTGCATCATTTCCACTATTGGTCATAATGTAGATGATTTAACTCTTCCTGGCATGAGAATAACACCTAAATATCTATATGGAAAATTAGTAAGATCCATATGAAGGAAACTTGAAATCTGCATCTTTCTTTCATGAGAACAACATTCAATAAAGCATTTACTTATGGTTCTGTTAATGATCTGACCAGAACAATCTTGATATTGCTTAAGGAGATTAAGAAAATTTTTTAAACTTCTTTTGGAACCATTAGTGAAAATGAATACATCATCAACAAACATTAAGTGGGTAGGATGAATACCTTTTCTATTTACCATTGGCTGCATCTTTTTTAATTGAACCAATTGAATTATTCCTTTACATGGATCTCCTTGCTTTAATCCTCTGCCCATAGAGAAAAATCCTCTTGGCCCACCATTTACCATTACAGAAACTCTTGCAGATTCAAATAATTTTTATAACCACTGACACCATCTGGTTGAAAATCCAAATTGCTGAAGAACTTTAAATAAGAAGGTCCAATTCACATAATCATAGGCTTGAGATATGTCTAATTTTAATCTAACATTGCCTCTTCTTCTCTTTAATTTCATTTCATTCACTAGTTCTGAAGTCATAAGAACCTTTTCATGAATACTTCTTCCTTTAATGTAGGCAACCTGCTGAGGAGATATAAGCTTTATAATCAAGGTTCCCATTCTAGATGTAATGATTTTAGTGAATAGTTTAAAGCTCACATTACTTAATCCAATAGGCCTAAAATGATTATACTTTTTAGCTCCTTGAACTTTTGGTTGAAGAATTAAAAAATTGGAATTAAGGCCTTTAGGAATAAATCTCCTTCTCTAACAGAACTGAACTGCATTGACAAAGTCTTGTTGAATAATGTTCCAACATTTTCTGTAGAACATACCTGAGAAGCCATCAGAACCTGGTGCACTTTCTGCATCAATGTCAAAAATTGCTTGACGAATTTCTTCTGCAGTTGGTAAGGCTTCAAGCATTTGATGATCAACTTCAGTTATAATCTTTGGAATCACAACAAGTAATGAATTATCCACTATGACTTCTTGACACTGAAATTTCCTCTTCAAGAATTTAACCAAGAGATTTGATATTTGTTCTTGATCAGATATTAGATTTCCATTTTCATCTTCCATTTCAGTTATCAGATTTTTGGAATGCCTCACTTTGATGTTAGTATGAAAGAACTGAGTATTTTCTGATCCCTCCTTAATCTATTTAATTCTTGATTTCCGCCTCATCATAGTGATGTATTGAGTTTCCCTAGAATTGTACTCATTTTGAGCTTGTACTAATTCACTTAGTGCACTAATATTCTGAGGATCACTATCTGAGATAATCATTTTGGATTTGACATTTTCCTCAGCTTCTTTGATTTTTTTTTTGTACATCTCCAAACACACTCCAATTCCATTCTTTCAAAATTTGATTAAGTCTTTTAAGTTTTTGCATAAACACAAATGCAGTTGCGCCTGACAAATGAGGTTGTACTAATTCACTTAGCGCGCTTGACATAATTTATTTCTGGTCTGTCACATTCTGTGTTTACTTTTTCTTTTTGGAAATTGTCAAAAAAGTATACAATGTTTATTATTAGGTTAGGATCTTAATCATTTACTACCTTCGTTTTAGGAAAAGTGGTACTTTCACTTTTCATTATTACCTTGAAAATAAGCCAATCTGAAAAAATGTAAGTGAAAATACCACTTTTCCTGAAACAGAGAGAGTATTTTATTTTATCTCTATACCGATAATCGATTCATTGGTTCTCGAAAATACTAATCGCATAACTCCCGACATTCTTTACTTTACATATGTCTACACAACTTTTACTATATGTATCTTGTATACTATTGATGATATTTGTGTTTGTTGCCAAGATAGTGTAGTGGCTGCATCCGGAAGTGGGAGGTTTTTTACAACATACTCAAATTAAGTAGATGAACCATTTTAGGTGCCAAGGCAGAAATTGTATATGTGCCTCCACTTCCAACAGAAAAGTGCTCAAGTGTTTGGATGTATACCCAGAAGTTGCTTTTCTATTTCCGGAAAAAGTCAAAAATTAGTTTGATAATATTTTTTTAAAAACAGAAAAGTCGGTCTTTTGTAAAGCAAAATAATTTTGTTTCTTACTTCTGCTTCTGGTATCCTGACGATTCTCCGCTGGATAAGCTTGTGCCGTTCTCTTTCCTGGTATTAAATGTTGGGCTGGTATATCAAAACTCTCAGCTTCTCGTTAATCTACATTTCATATACCGGAGTTTTAAAATACACCTCGCAGGCACCAGATCTCACAGAAGGCGGGAAAAACACTTCAAATTCCAGACTTTTAAAAATTCAAGTAGGCGAGAGAGTGAAAAAGTGGAAGGATAATCAAGATCTATTAGAATGGAAGGTACAGAGAGTGAAAAAGTTTTTGAAGAATTGAATCTGAATCCACAGCTCTTCGTTAATGAAGTCATTAATAGAATTGACGATACAGTCGACGGGGCTTTCGAGTTTTTCCAAGAGTAAGTCTTTCTCTCCTTCCCCATCTCATCTTGTATTCAATTATTATTTTTACGGGCATTCCCCGATTTTACTTTGTAAAATGGAAACCCTAATTTTGTTTTTGTTGTTATTTGCAGAGAGGCACTGAAGCTTGTGACGGAAGATGAATCAAATGAGCTAAAGAAGGTAATTCTGTGAAGGATACTAGAGAGGATTTGTATTTATATAATGCTGAGATTCATTTGTGGAGTTTATCGTTTTTGAAAATTTAGGGTTTAGGGTATTGAAATTGGATATGTTTTTGTTTGCTGATGCTTAAAAATAGAGTAGGTTATTGCGATTTGTTTAGTTCAAGAATGGATTTGTTTTTAAGTTTGGAAATATTGTTCCGATGAAGTGAAAATGTGTAATACCAAAGGAAACAGTTCAATTCAATCTGACAAAAGAGCAGAACCAATATAATTCTGGAAAACTAAATGAAGCATATTTGGAAATCCTAAATCATTTACTTAAAGAGTCATTTGAGTTGTCTCAATTGAACCTGACCTGATCAATTTTAGTGTTCTCAATATTGTTTTCATGCTCTATGGTCAAAGGTGTGAAACCCTTATGTTTTGTCTAGTTTGGTAAATGGTGTTTGTGTTGTCCTTATGGAAAATGCATCGCACGTTCTACTTGTTAAACATACTGTGGTTTGTTTGTAGGGCGTCTCTTCTATCCGCAGTGTTGTTCAAGGAGCATTAGACAAACAGATAAATTTGTGGGAGAAATACTGTCTTCGACATTGTTTTGTTGTTCCTGAAGGATTCACATTGCACAAAGCTGTAAGTAACATGTTTATTGAACTATGTTTTTGCTCTATCATAGGCATTGATGCTACATGATTCTCACTCTAGTTTGGCTGATTTTTTTTTTTTTTTGTTTTTTTTTTTGTTGTTGTTAAACAGAACACTTCTGGTGACTCTTTGATGGAAGACAATCTACTTGCTGATGCAGACTTAGACGATCAGTTGAACTCTGTGAGGGAGAAACTTCATGCGGTAAGAAATAGATCAACTTGATTTGTGGTCAATCACTGTTGCGTGTTGATTTCTTTCATGCCTTAAAGACTCCTAACCATATGCATTCAGGCTGGAAAAGAGTCAGCTGAGCTGCAGAGGGAGCTCCATGGATTAAAGCTCCAGAACGATTTAAGCCAAAAAAATTCTGAGGCAGTTACTGAGGCTTTGCAACCATATGAACAAAATTCTGTTCATGAATTGTTCGAAGGTATTTGTTACTTTGGAATTGGTATTTTAAATCTCTCTAGTAGGTGGTTTAAACTTTGAAGAGAAATAAATGAAAGAATCTGCACCAGTCATTTCAGTTGCAGCCTTTTGCAACATGTATCTTTTAACAAGTAAAAACCATTTCTTTGGAATTAACCATTACCATCCACAGGTTAATTTTTTGAAGAATGACAGTAACCCATCTTGTTAATCATACTGAAAATATCTGTCAACTAATATGGCGACAAAGCATAACTTATTTGCAGTTATAATGAATTCACTTTATTCTACTCATAACTTTGTATTAGAGAAATACAAATTGACTATGTTTTGTTATCTTAGAGATGGTTAGAGCAGCAGCAACACTCCGTGAGAAATTGGCAAAAATGAATACGAAAAGAAGGGAGGAATTTGAACGCATTAGGAAAGAGCAGCGTAAGGGTGAAGAATTTAATGCAATAACTTTTGACTCAACAGAAGGACAGTATATGATGCAGCAGCAGAGACAGAGTAAAGGTGGAAACTTAACTGCGTTCTTACATGTTTAATGGAAGATTATATATTCTAACATATTCCATTGCAGAAAATATGAGGAAACTGAAGTGTACTTCTTTATTTCCTTTTTAGGTCTCCCAGCAGTGGAGTTACAACTTCTTGGAGATTTTATTGCTGATTTTACGAACATCTGAAAGGTTCTAGAACGTGCCGTATATTGCATGTATGTTTCTCTCTGATGAAAATCGTGATTCACTAATAATAACTACACGTGTTAACCATGGTGCTGATATTTCAAAAGGTTCTGCCACTAAATTCCTTTAGGATTTAGTTGTTGTTTGGATAACTGTTCTTGTACATGCGTACAGATATAATGAATTGGTTTGGTAGGGAAATTTGTGATCAGAAGTCTTTTGCTAAAAATCTGAACTTATTGGCTGACTCTTTAGCAGACCATGCCAGAGTAGTAGTAAAGTATGTTTGATGTTTATGCCTTTACAGATGCTTAGTCTGTAAGGGATGCTAACCAAACATTTGTAACTCTTTGCCGGTGCTTTAAATGAATAACTTTTTACCAGAATTATTTTCAGATGATATTTGAAGTTAAGATTTTGTTTTTGTGAATTGGATATATTAAGGAACTACAAAAGAAAAGCAGGAAACCACCAGGCTGGTCCTTGCAGTAAAAAAAAAAAAAACTAGATTCTATTGTTTGCTTGTATCCAGGTTCCGTGATAATGCAATCAACAGACATCGTCTTTCTCAACCAAAAGAGAAATCTGAAGAGCAAGATTTGAAAAACTGGACGAAGTTTATTGAAGGCTTATCTAAATTAAAAACAGCACATAAAAGGTTTGGCAGTTAGACTCCAAATCTCTGATGTAGTGAAGATTTTGAAGCCTCCTTTGCCCAACTATTGCTATCCCTTGAAGAGAAAGCGAAACCCAGAAAGTTATCACACCCTTCCAACAGGTTCATAGCTTCTTTCAAGATAGATGTAGTGAAGATTCTGCCTTTACTGAAACTCAAAAAAATAATCTATTTTTATGAGTTTACTGTTGGACACCATGAAACCATACATACATATACAGTATATATAAGCCTTTTCTTCTTCTTTTTCTTTTTTGCAACATAACAAACTCAATCAGAACTTTGGCGTTAAAGCAATCTGACGAGACTGAAAACCTAGCAAAAACAAAAAGCATCACAACAGAACTTTTTAAAACCCATCATAGATAGGGGCTGTTGAATCCATTAGAGGAGACGCATGAGTGCCTGCCTTACTCTCCCTTCTCTGATCTTTCGTTGTATCTTTCCCTCTCTACTTTTTTTTAATACATTTCTATTTTCAAAAAAGAAACTAATCTTTTTCTCTTCTTGCCTACGTCCGCAGTCCCCACCAGAAATCTCTAAATAGTTATTGAGCTTGTTAATGCACTGAACTGCCCTGCCCATCATGTTTAAAGGAACTAGCCCAATGGGACCGACCACACATTGGAGTCCTTAGTCCCTTTCCTTTTTCCCGCTTTGGGAATTTTTCCCTCCAGCATCACCAAAGACTCTCCTGGAAATGAGAGTATAATTCAGGAATTAGGATGAATTAGAGTGGGAAACAAAAGAAAGAGTCCAAGAAAATGCTAGTAATGTGAAACCAGGTAGACACATGCATGATGTAACCCACAAGAAGCAAAAACACACATTAGCATTTATTAATCATAATACCATTCTCCTTCTCCACTGCAACTACTTTGAAAACTTTTGATCTTTGGTTCTTCATCTTCTTCTTCTTCTTGGTTTGGGATTTTCACTTGTCTCTTCTACTTTGGTACGTATGTTCTTCTCACTATCCTTTTTGGTGTGGTTAAAATCAAGGTTTATGGTTTAGTCTTCTATATTTCTGACTGGTATATACAGATTTGGGGGTTTAATTCTTTTACATTTCTTTAGAGTTTCTACAATGATGTTGGTTCTACTGTACTTTCAACAAAAAATTTCTATGATTTCTGTTATTAAAATTGGGTTTATAAGGAATTGGGTATTTGGTACTGGTTGGGGTTATGTTTGATATTACTGAAAAAACAGCTCAAATCAAGATAACAACTTTAATGTCAAAACATGGTTGAACGGGTACATAGTTTTGCAAGTATATAACTAAATTTAGGTTGGTTTCCTTACATCTTTTGTTGTTTGTGTTGAAGATTTGGGAACACAATAAGTTCATCATTTGTATTATTACTGTGTTAGTGTGTATGTATGAAGAGTACTTGAGCTAGATTTATGAAAAAAAATCTGTTTCGTCTGTAAAATAATGGATTTTGATGCAAGCTCTTTTACTGACATCTTGTCTTGTTTGATCTTTTTGCTAGAATTTAGAGATCGAGAATGGACAACAATGGAGAACCAGCTGCTAATAACAATTCAAGGTATGTCGACATTTTTCAAAATTTTCAAGAAACTAGAAATGGATCATTGAGATGAAGATAGGGTAATGTTCTTGTGCAGTAATTTGGTCATCTTATGTTTGTTGTATGTTGATGAATGATGTCTATGAATGGAAAATGGGGGTTTTTTAGTAGTTATTCATTGGCGGTGCTGATAGTTTGCAATCTCTATCTTTTCTGTAAAAGCCTAATTGAATTGGTAGTTTCGCATAATTTCTTATCTTGTTGTTTGTAATTGTTTCACTTTTTGTAACTTGGTATTATAAAGACTTTATAACTTGATTTATGTATACCACCATAACTATATTATGCTTCTTAAGTTTGTGTACGCTGGAACGTTATAACGAGATGAGTAATGAGTTCATATGGTTACCTAATTGTTTTACTTTCTATTTGAAGTGTACCGGCTGCAGAGATTTGGCTTCAGACGTTTAGTTGTTTGCAGACATTTGCTCTTCGCGCTATGCTCTTCTCACAAAGTATCTTCGTTTTCGGTCTACTTGTGGCAGAACACCACCACCCATCACCCAGTTGCCTTGCAGGAAGTGATAAAACTGATGAAATGCTTGCCAAAGGATTAGTGTCAATGTACTTACTTACTCTTGCCGCCGTTGTGCTGATCAAGAAGCAACGCATCAGAGGATTGTCCGCATTGCAGCTGGCCCGCTTGAGATCGAAGCTCAACTATGGGTACTTGCTTTGCACTATTGTTGTCATAGCAGGAGTCACATTAACAGGCCTTGCTATGATGGACGGCGCTCAGATCGTTTTTGGCTTGTGGAGATGTCGTGCACCATCTACCATTGCTTTTATGGTTCTGCCTTGCTTCTTCACAGTGGTTGCCGATGTTTGTTTACTTGTTTCTATCTATATTGTGATTTCCACCTAGTAGGAGCTTCACAATTATCTTGTTGGATTGTTTATTTCATAGACAAAGACATAGATGTTTATTAACCGAGTGCAATAGCTAGTGACACTCTGGTGAATCCTGGTTATATCTGACAATGGATGTTTAAATCTAATCGACTTAAATTGCTGGTTTCTACTGATTCCTTTTATCTCTCTATTCCTTTTATTGACAATTGCTTCTGTTTATGATTTCGCCTGCTCTTCCCTATTTGATGCTGTAGATTGGTTTTGGTTATGCTTACCAATTTAATGTAAATCCAGGTTCTCTCATATTGTGAGCAGTATCTCATATTGACAGTATTTTCTGTGCTCTATGTCGTGCCAGGAGAGCTAGCACCAAGAAATAAGAACAAATTCAGATTCACTGTCTATACAGACAGTATTAATCCAGGGATAGAACTGCAAAACTGTCCAGAATGTAGAGAAAACAATTGAGAGACTGGGGGTTGCAGCTGAAACTAAAACTTTTATGAGTTTACTGGACTTTATGAATTATCACCATACCATACATATAAGAAGAGAAACCTCCTGCTTCTTCTTCTTTGCAACATAATAAACTTAATCAAATTTTTATCCTAAAAGCAATCTAAAAAGACTGACAAGTGACCTCTAGCAAAAACAATCACAACAAGACATGGACTTGTTTTTATTGATCATCCATTTATCCATTTAACTAAGTTCATTTCTTCATTCCAGTTGCTTCTTTCACAGTATCAGCAGCTCCTTGTGCCTTTTCCTTCATCTGCTGACCGGCCTACATTTCATACGCACAATGCAAAATTAGTAAAAAAAGGAGACTAAAGCTTTCCACAAATTTGAATGCATTCTTACTAAATAAGAGGGGTCCCATGTCTAGCTTGTCCCTGTGCCCTCGAGTCCTTTCGAGTGCATTTGGAGGTAACCTGTGCGATTACTATCTCTCCACAGGCCCCAAGGATTTGTTGGCCAACTTAGGCTAACTTGAATTTTTAGGTTACATCAATAAAACTAAAATGCTTAGCCAATGGGTTAGCTGAATAACCTGTTGGCACGATTCCTTTGCAGATTGCATAGCCCCGGATGCCTTGTCCACCATTTGATCCTTCTTTACCTATACACAATTTTTTATGAGAAAGATTAATGATGACTTTTTTCAAGTTGCGCAAACAAATCCTATCAGATAGAGAGACATTTACCTCAGCCTGGCCCTTGGCCTCATCAGCATTGTAGCTCATGCTTTGAGAGTGATCTGCCATCTTAACTTTGAGTAAATACTTCTTCTTTTTTCCTTCCTGGTTCTTCTTCTAAACTCTCCAAATAAATCTGATTCTCAATTACTGATGCAGAACTCAATCACGGGCATGTGAATTTATAGTTTCTTCACCTCTGCATTTTCTTGACACGCGTCAGTTAGTCAATGTGCAGTACTAACATCTCCACCAATAGTTTTACATGTGTCCAAGCATTATGCGGTGATTCACCAGTTCGTAATACTCATTTGCCGTTTGACGAGGGACTGCAACAGAGCAACTCATAAACCGGATGCAAGATCAAAAAGATAAAACTAGCAATGAGCATTGATTTGGACTTTTGGTTTGGGTAAAATGTGGACGCATTAGGTTAACATTGTTCAAGAGACCTTCCCCTTCCTTATTAACAGAATGCCTTGGATTAATGAGCTTTTGCAAGATACCTTTATAAAGTCGAACATTTCAAGGGACCGGTAACTTGTATTCATGTAAGGTCTGAAAATTGGCACAGCTTTAATGTTTAGAACTTTAGATTATCCTTCCAAGCCACAAATAAACATACCCGGTTTCTTTATAATGAGAAGTTTTTAACCAAAGAGGTAAATCATGACCCCAGAAAATTGAGATATGACGAGTCTAACATCTTTAGCATCTTGTGCTAGATTATCAGCCACCTTAACAGTCTCAAGGTACATGTGTACAAACTACAAACCCACTTATTCAAAGTTTTAAGCAATTCTAGACAGTCTTAGATGACACAGCTTGTTGTCTATACGACAGCCCTAGGCTACCGCTGATTGCATCCACTAACATTAGGATAGTTCCCTTCTAAGTCATGGTTGAGAATCAGCTTTTGCCAGGCCAAGTTTACAGCTTCCAAAGCCGCAACTGCCTCAGTTTGCTTTTCATCTTGAGCTACTGCAGCAATTCACCCAGCTCACTGATGATTCCCTGCATTATTAAAAACATAATCAGTCCAGACCTCAAGATTTTTTTTTTTTTTAAACTGCAAACCAGTAGGTCTACCAGTAACACGACAACATTAAAACCAGATGAATTTATAAAAATTCTAGATAGATTACTTCATATATGCAACCCACTATCCACATGATCAATCTAGGAATCCAGTCCAGAACAAATAGATCAATGCTGGGGGATTCAATGGCAGTTCTGGTGATGGAAGCTCTCTCCTAAAAATCGACACTGAAATATCCAGAAAAACACAGGTTATAAAGTGACAGCCTGTTTATTTGGTACAAACCAGAGGTTGGTTAAGTGTTCTGTGAAAAACTGTGATATTGGCCGCAATGAAACCTTTCGGTGTTTAACACTGACCATGGTTGGGATTATGGTTAGTATAAGAAGTAGAGTTCTTGATTTGGTTTATAAGATGTGCCGTGTTTCTATGGCGAAAGACATAGTCGAGGTTTTACAGCAGTATCATAGTTCTGGCAAACTTGCAGTATGCAAAGAAAGGTTGTTCAAGACTACTGTTGTTGCTGAAAAGCTTGCTCCTGATCCACCTTGTTTGTTGCAAACAATGAACGTCTAAAACAACCATAACAGCAAAGGTCAGAGAGTATCTTGACTAACTTGATATACTGTAAGCAGTGGTTCTGGGCAGTTCTTTATCTTCTCGAAGAGTTTTGTTACCCTTTGGTTGCAACCCTAAAGAACTTGTTGGCAGATGTTATTCTTAAGGTAATGGATGCCAAAGAACAGCTACCAACAAGAATAATGGGCACATATGCTATTCAAAGGTGTAAGGCATCACAACAAGGAGTTCAACGGTTTTTGTTTTAGATTGTGGGAAAGCAGCAAGGATATCACATAATACATTTTTTTATGTGAGCGTTTGTGCTTATTTTGAATGTTTTAATAGTTTCCATCCTTTAGGAGAGCGTTTCAGTCCTAAGTATTGTGTTTCTTTTCCTAGAGGTTGCTTTCTAGTTTAAACTATTAAACTTATCAGTTGCTATAATAGTGTCGTGGGTTTTGACCTAGACTCAATTTATCTACGCTGTTCTAGTTAGTTCAACTTCATGTTTTATCTGCTCATATATATTTGACTGCGTGTTCTAACGTTTTACTTCACAGAAACCCATCAGAGACCAATCCTAGGTACGAAGGACCATTCTGCAAATCTCAAATCGCCTAGTAATTTTGGTCATAGTTTCTAAAGATGCTTTAGTCTCAGCAAGAAAGATCAGATCTGAATTGAATTGCTCTATCAGATGTTTTAGGTGATTTAGAGTAATAGAAGGGTCTAGCCCTTGCATATTCCTTGACAGAAGCTTCATACTACTATTATGAATATTCATGGTGAACCAGAAAAATAGATATGGCAAGAAAGCACAGAAAACACAGAGGTACACGCGACAAATTTCAGAGTAAATTTGTAGCACGGATTAAGAGTTAAGTAGACACTAAAATCGACCAAGCAATAGGAGTATCAAGCAAAGATATAAGAGTAAACATAGCCAAGTTTAGATTTAAGCAGACAATGATATAAGATAAACAGAGAGTATGACTAATAATATCCTGTGAAGAATATATCACACTGCAAAAATAACTTGATTAAGCTTATGGCATATGAAACAGAAGATGCACAGGAAGTGAAAGAAACTATAGTGGTTAATATAGCAGAAGAAGAACTAACCTGATAGTTAATGTCTATCAGCAACTGAAGAAGCACCATCCACAGGCATTGGAATATGGTCCTGAGCAGTTGGCAAAGCGTCACATTCATTTGTTGATTCAGAACTCTCTAGCTCGACCATACCACCAGCATCATAATACCAGCATACTACATAGAAATGGACTCTCATGATTAAGTAACTCTTACTGCAATATTGTTTGTAAAACTGACTGAAATACATAATTGGTCTTGTTTACTAACATAGATTAACAATTCAATCCTAAGGATTTCTACTTTTTCATATTCCAAATTTTTAACGATCAAAAACAAAGAAAGCTATCAGAAATTACGTACCCTCCCAAAATCCACGATTTCCTGAACGCATTTTTTGGCAAGTGCTATTTCATTTCTAAATCTCTGCAGGTGAGGGGGATAATCACGATATTTAACATTGTCAAGACCGAATTTTTTCAGTAAGGTCTTAAGGTTGTCCGCCGGAATCTTGACAGCATCAAGAGGAGGTAAGCTACATAATTCAATGTTGTCCCGAGCCCCTCCTATATCCATGTGAAGTTCATAAATTTCATATTTCAGATAATCTTCTTCAGAAATTTCATCGTCATCGTCAGAGTTACATTCTGCTGCTGCTGCTGGATGTCCACCGACTGGTTCTCCACTGAATTTCCGGAACTGATTTCCATGGGTTGAAAAGATTTGTGGAGGATAATTGAAAGTGTGGTGGAATTTTGAGATAAGTATTAGTATTAGGTTTGAAGAAGTCGGATTATTCGAGATCAAGGAAGAAGATATGGGTTTTGATGCAAATGGGTTTCTTCTTAAGACTGATGATCTGCACACACTATATCGATTCATTTTTTTTTTCTCTCGACTTATTGTTTTCTTTTTTACCACTTTAGAAAAAATTTACTTTTGATTTTTCCTTTTATGGAGGATATACTCATACGGTTATATTCACGCTCTCACATTTTTCATAGTAAAACCTATAAGTCGTAACAAATTCCCAAAGTTAAGATTTACTTTCCTTTTTCTCTTAATTTTGTTTTTTTCCTCAGTTAAAAAATTTACTAAAAATAAAAACAATATAAGAACGGGCCCTAGCCCAGCTGGTCATCCCTGTTCCCCGAAATTTCATGCGTTCCAGGAGGTCCCAGGTTCAAGTCCCCAATGGCGTAATATTGCAGGAATTAACATGGAAGGCAGTGTTAGTTTGCCCCCCTTGTGACACAATCTCGCCCCCCCTCCCGCTTCGGCTCCCCTTGGCAAGGTTACCCATGAGGCTCGCTGGTAGGCTAGCACAACAACCTGTTCAATTAATGTAGTAGTATGTCGTTGGAGCCTAGTTTGTTAGTTTTCCAACTAGTTTCATGTAATAAAATTTAAAAAATAGAAATATAAGATAGTGTGAATATAACCATATGAATTCTATTCTATATTATAAAAAGAAGTGGTGTTTGTGTAGACTTATAAATCCGATCATCGATTTCGTCATCCTACGACGCGGATCGATCGGTTATATATTCTATATGGACATCCATTGGATCCCTTGGGTTTCCTACAAAAAAATCACGGCACTTGGTTTCCTTATGTTTAGGTTTCCTAAATCACCATCAATTTCATATCACGTGAAAAAAAAAATGTTCGTCTGTTTTGGTTTCCTAAAATATGTTGGTTTCCATATCACGTGAAAAAAAAAAGTATATTTTCTTACGAGCTCATGCTATTAATAGAGAGCCGTTTGGTCCGTTTCCGAGCTCAAGTTTGTACACGAATTTATTCACTATCACGAATTGATTTCTCAAGTACCAACTTGCTTCCCAGCCAGAAAATCCCTCCCAACTTGCTTCCCAGCCACGAACCAAGAAACCTATTATTAAGTATTAACAAACACATCAATGATGATTAACCTGATACAATGTGGTTTTTCTTTTCCATTGGTTCATCTCGGGAAACAATATAATACTAAAATTACATGGGTGCAGAGCAGACAATCGGCATGAGCTCGCATATATATACTAATTTGAAGTGTATGTGTAGTGACATGTATACTACACTATATAAATAAAATAAAATCATTGAGATTTTTTCTTTTTGGTAAGCCAACAAGTAACCTTTTTCGTTCTCATCTGTATAGGTTTTTCTGGATTGACCAATGTGAGACAAAGATGGTAGTAAATCATAAGAATTTTCCAATTTACTTATATTGGATGGCACATCCAATTTATACTCTATCCCTAATTTCAACCAAATCATAATTAATTTTACAAATTCCACATCCGAACCTAGATTTTCTAATTCATGGCCGGGGCCGTAAGGCCCCGGCTGGTTTAACCTGACCAACAAAACACAACAAAGACAAGCTTTAGCTAAGCAATAGGCCGTTCATAATTGTTGGGACTCGATTAACAAAACATTGGGGCATGTGTCCCCAGCTAACTTATTCGCTCTACCTCTAAATTCAACTAAATCACAACTAATTTTAATACACATACCACGTTAGATCCTAGATTTTCCAATCAACGTCCAGGGCCGTAAGGCCCCGGCTGGTTTGACCTGGCCAACAAAACACCAGAAACACAAACTCTAGCTAAGCACTAGGTCATTCATAATTGTTGGGACCGTAAGTCCCGATTACTATATCACGGCTAACTAAACACGATATTATAACCTGGCTATTTAAAGTATACAAACATGATGATACAAACAACTTAAAAAAGCCGATAGAGGTTGAACCCCGACTGTAGGCCCCGATTATTATGACTCAACTAACTAAAAACCACTATCAACTACAGTCTGATTAAAATTTTGTGGGAGAATACTAACCAGTCGACCAAACAACAAAAACAAATCGAAAGAGGTCGAGCCCCGGCCGTAGGCCGGGGTGATACCTAGTATAACCATATAATTCATTAAAATTGTACTCCCTCCAAATAAAATCTGCATTGGTATTTCACACAAAAAATAAAAAAAATAAAAGATATATAAAAATTTTGTGTAATCTTTTATAAAGTTTATATTTTACATAAGATATATAAAATAATCTACAAGAAAGGAGGATTAGAACTTACAATTACCTGCTAATCTGAGGCTACCGATTTTTCAGTATTGTATTCTTTTCAGGATTATGCAAATGTCATGTGTCTCCTTAAGCCAGGAATGTTACATGGTAAAATGGATTTACGGACATTGGAAAAGGAAGCCAAAGAAGTCTTCGATCTGGTAGATATTACGGGGTTGTTGGTCGCCAACAAAAATTATGTGGTTGGATGTGACAAACCTCTTTTTTATGCCTTTTTTCGAGAGATATTACGAAAAAACAGCTATTTTCCATCTTTCGGTTGGCGAAATTATAATAACTTCAAATTATTTGCAGTTAATTACTTCCTTAATCATAGGAGGAAAAGTCGTGAAGGGACCAACTACGTGAATGGGCTTGAATGGTGGAAGATTTACGATTTTACTAAGAGGGTGTTCAGTTGGGATGAGGTGGAGACTAAGTCAGAGATGCTAGTAGATAAATTAAAGCAGAGAATATTCCGTCTAATCATCATACATGCACTACTGGTCCCACTACCACCAATGTCCAGTTCGGACACCACTTGGTCGGTTCCTCTCTTTGCAACAATTAGATTTTACTACCTAATGCTCTGCAGAGCACAATTTTAATTATAAGTAAACACTAATTAATCATCCTTGCACCAAATTCTCTGCAACTGACTTTGGTGAATGCTCTACAAAGCATTTGGACGCCGCATGGTCGGTCCATTACCACCAATGGACGGTCCCCTCTCGTCCATTGGTTGGTTCTCATTTAATCATTCATAGATCATCCATCGATCAAAATTAGGGTCTTGAACCTAATGTTTTGTTGAGCATAATTCTGAACAGGTTCAAACACCAATATTTTCATATCGATCCAGCAATCAATATTTTAAATAATAATTTCATATTCGGTCCACCTGCTAATATTTAATTAATATTTAATTGATTCAGCTACCAATTGCTCCGCAAAGCTATATATATTTCTCATATTGATTCAAATATCAATACGAGGAGTAGTATTCCATATTGATCCAGTTATCAATATTTTATTGATCCATGAACCAACACCTAGTTGGTTCATCAGTTGACCATTATTTTAATTTTATAATCTCTATGCTTGTCATTCGATTTACTCATGACATGTGGATTGGGGATGAACCTTCTATGATCATCTTCATATTATTTCTGGTCAGATGCTTGAGACATCCGTTTATGATCGATCCAACAATCTCATTAAACCAATGATTATCAATCCAAATCATCCGAGAATATTGTTGCTTCAGCTAGCACAATGATATGTTACAATCATCAGTGACCCATCAGACTCAACGTTTATGGTCCACAAAGCATATTGTTGTACAAGCAGACATTTCATGCTTCATCCATCATAACCATGAATTATGAACTATGTTTAATTCATCAGTTTAGACTCATAGTGTAATTAGGTCAACAATTGACCACATAAATACGTCTGCAAAGCAGACTTTCACATAAGATATAAATTCATGTCATATGTGGGTATTCACTAGGGTTTTGGTCTGGAATCCTACAACACGTCCGATGTGTAACACATCCACGATGAGAAATGTGAGTACATCGTGCTGACAATTGAAGGAGTGAATGGGATAGTGGATGGTGAGCCAACTATCCCATGTAAAGTGGAACTGGTTAACACATGATTCCCCACTTCCCCATTCTTACACTCCTCTTCAACTGTCACCACTTATAAGAGATCGATGTGCTAACTACCTTTGTAATAAATATATTCCTCACCCTATGGCTTAAAAAGACTAACAAAACTCGACATAAACAAACCTACATCAGTCAATTATCAAATAATTACAGAAGATTTCTCTCGTCTTACACTGAGAAATCATTTTTAAAGCAGTTCAACACATCACACCTGGGTAGCATGGATGCGCATAAAATAGTCACGTGTCTGCGTCAGACCGCATCCGACACTTGGAAGCGTGCGTCTCCAAGACAGACACATAGGTGAAATCACTTGCATATGTCACACACTATTTTAATATATATGTCTACTAAAAGTATCTGAATTTTCTGTATATGTTTTGCTGTGTTAGTATATATATTTATTCTTATATAAATTTGTTATTTATTAATAATTTATTAGCATTATTGAGAAACCACATTCAAAATAATATCATTAATTTCATAACCTGTCCGCGTCCTAGTTTTTTGAGAATTTGCTCGTGTTCGCGTCCGCGCCGCGACGTGTCCGCGTCCGCGCCGCGACGTGTCCGCGTCACCGTTTTTGCGTCAGTGCAACCTAGCATCACACATCAATCAATTTCCATTGATTTTATACATTCTTATCTTCCATCCCTACAAACCGACCATTTATCCTTCCTTGTGACCGAATTGAATCTGGAACGACCAATATTGGTTCTGGCCGGGACCCTAAAAATTAGTCTCTCGAACTTAAAATACTCTCATGCAGTATATTTGTTTAAAGTTTTAGACGGTTTATTTCGTCGAGCATTTGCTTCATCGAGCACTTGCCTACTCTACCACTTTTACCAAAAAAAAAAAAAACAGTAAACCATTTTTTACCCGCAAACACCTCTTTACTTTCGAAACAAGTGCTCACTCAATGGAACAATTCTTATGGAAGTAAATATACACATATGTATACACTCGAGGATGTTTGATCCCAACACTTGATCCTCATACGTTGTAGTGAATGAGAATACGAATCCAACGAGTCAAGAATTACTCAATTCCAAGTTATAACGAAGAAGTTATGAGTGATTTCTTAAAGCGACACTTATTATGTGTTGCTAAAACAATTCGTGAATAAGAAATTGTACATGAAATTTTTGCAACACTTATTACACTAAAAAAGGAAATAGGTGACTAAAGGGCTTTTTTAGTCAAATACTTGGTGTTTCCTTTCCTAGACAATGTAGATTTTTTCCCCAACCTAGCCTTGATAATTCACTATAAATAGAGGTTTGATGTAACTACACAAACTATCCCCTTGAAAAATTATGTGTGTGTTGGATAAGGTTGTTTTCCATATCTTTGTTTCCCTTGCTATATTGTATGATAGTTACAGAACCCGTTTCCAGGTGTTTTTTCATAAACCTTAGATTTGATAGATCAAGTTATCTCCATATTATTTTAGGTGGTCTTGCGAGGAAGAATCAATTATGTTACGGAACGGTAAACCTTAATTTTTGAGGAGCATCTTCGAAAGATAATTTACGTTCTGCTAGAATATTTTTAAAAGTATCTAAAGAGAATTAATGTTCTGCTAGAAGATATAAAAGATCAATTCCAAAAGAATCGATATTCTTCTATGAGTTCCACGGGTGCACGAATACAACTGAAGCAGTTATTACATCTAATCCGAAATTTGGTATTAAGTAATTGGTGTAACAACTTAAATTAGTGTGTGTTCAATCTGGACTAGGTCCCGGGGTTTTTCTACAAGATTGTAGTTTTCTTCGTTAACAAAAATCTCTGGTGTCTATGTTATTTTTTTCCGCTTTATATTTTTTTATCTTTATATTATAATTAAAATATCACAGGTTGTACGTATTCAAACCTAGATAGTATTATCTCAACTGTAAAGAACCTACAAGACTCGTTCTTATTAAATTTGTATCTTGGAATATGGATTACAAGACTTGTTCTTGCTGGAGTTCAGTTCGTGAAAAATTCGGCTATATACTAGGTTTATCTTGTTAAAACAATCTTAAATACGGTTTTCGTAACCAAACATATAGATTGTACAAGGATTGTCCATATAGGTTCCCAAACGGAAAGTTGGTGGTGTATTAGTTACCCTCTCCGGTATAAGAGCAGGAAAACACTGTAAAGACCTATTAAGTATGTGTTTGTAGCTATTTGAACCTATAAACATAAAGTTGAGCTTTTGTCAACCAAGTTCAATTTACGTACCACCAGGATTTGATGGCACAAATTACTTATGGTGGAAAATTGTTATGAGCTTCTACTTACAAGCTCATGACTTTCAGGCATGGATACTTGTCGTAAAGGGGTATATTCCTCCCATAATTCGTAAAGGCAGGAATATTTTTGCTAAGGACATAGATACATATAACAAAACTGAAATCAGTGCTGCAAATCATGATTCTGATGATTGAATGCTATTATACATGCCATAATCCAAGATCTCCAACATCATGTGACTACATGTGAAACTTTGAAAGAAGCTTGGGATATCTTGAAAACCGTATTCGAAGATGTTGATGGTGGTTTTTAGTTCATTGCTAAAACCGTAAAATCCTATATTTATGTGCCCTCATTCTGTAAAGAAGTAGATCCATTTAAAGTTGATGAGTGCCTACGCCTCTCTGCTTGCATATGTACTGAGTAACAATATATTTATATATGAAATTTATTAGAATAATATTGGTGCATGTTGCAATAACCCCATATATTTTATGAATTTTATTTAAGATCCTAGTTGCATTATTCATTAATGCATAACCTGATGAATATCTCTTCTGTGCTGGGTTCTTAGATAAACTCTCAATTACGACATGATATGACATTTAATGCTCATTCTTAGCTAAGTGGAATTAATATCCCGAAGTGTCTGAATTGAGATATGCATGAATATGCCTGATCAAAGCGCAAGCTTTTCCAACAAGAACAGAGCTGCGCTACTCGTAAGAGTGAAAAATAATGATTTTGTGTTAATCAACAAAATTTACTTAAATTGATTAATTTTGTGTCAATACACAAAATTCAATTTTTTTGACCTAATTTTGTGTCAACTCATAAAATTAGATTTTTTGCCATAAAACGGAGCAAGCACCATATCTTGATCCATATTTATTGAGACTAAAACCTAGGCAAGCTAGGAATAGAGCTAGTAGGATCAAAATCCTACCAAAAGTGGGAAAATAAGAAGAAAAGGGAAACCGTGACCAATTTGGACGGTAGCAAAGGGGGAACGACCACTCTACTTGGCTGACTAATTTGCCCTAACTTATGCCTCCCCTGACCGACCGGCCTTGCCCCATGTTGTCGTCTGCGGGCCCTTCTTTCCTATCGGCCAATCATATCGATTCAAAGCTACAAGCTCCGCTTTAAATTATTAGTGGAAGTAGGTTGGTCGAAGCGCTATATTTCTTAAGAAAATAGATCTTGGTCGTCCAAGTCAGTCGCAAGTTGATCACGACTACACGACTTGGCCAGCTCCATTATCTAACCTGAACCTATACAAGCTCGGAAAATACGGTGTTGTTGTGATGACCGACCACCTATATATTGTCTTGACCAATCACATCGCTCCTAGCCTACCTGCTCCATTCCAAATCATTGGCCAAAGCAGGCTAATCGATCTGCTCATGTATATGAAAAATCAAATCTAGACCGTCCAACACAGTCACGGAACGATCACGACCACACTACTTGGTCGGTCGATTCAACAAGCTTGTCTCCCTCCTGACGCGACCGAGCAAGCTCCATGATAGATACCTATGGGCCCTTTACTATTTTGGCCAGTCAGATCGTTCCTAGCCTACATGCTTTGCTGTGGATCATCACCCAAATTAGGTTAGTCACGCGGCTTAAAATGGTCTTAATTAAGTCAACAAGAGTCCATGACAGTCTTAAAATGATCTTATCCATCTGACTTAACTGGCCAAATTGACCGACTTGGATTCAATTTTTGGCGACCAATGAGGTGTCGTAATTTCTACCAGCTGCTCACCTTCTCAATGGACTTATCCATTGTCCTTAACTTTCATGCTTAGACACAAAATGGTCGACCAGAAAGGGTCAGTCACACCGCCTTTTAAGACCGAGAAATTCGCGACTAAGATGAACAGGCTCTTACAACAATGCATTGCATGCATCGATTAATTTGAGCTGCTATCTTGAAAACGATGCTTTACATGCATCGTTTACAAATGATATTTTAAAGTATCGATTTGATAAATAATTTAACCTAAAAGTACCATATGCTATTTTTTAGTACTAATTCACGATAAGTATCATTCATACGACTTGACTTGTCACTTATGACCACCTGTTACTTAGCTTGCGCGTGATTGGTCGAAATAATTAGGTCTTGCAAACAAGACCCACTTAGCAACTACCATGCAGGACTTGTTTCATTCTTCATGATACTTACTCCATATTTTCTACAAAAATACTCGAGACATCAAACATGTCGCAAAAAATGGGGGATGTTCATCAGGGTATTGGTCTGGAGGTTTACAACGTACGGCGTACAACACGCCCATTATGAGAAAGTATCAGGAAAGGCTGACAGTTGACAACAGTAGAGAAGTAATGGATGTAAAACTAACCAGTCCTCCCTCCACAATAGGGACATGGTTCTCACCATTTTTACACGATCTCCACTTCTCCACCACTCAACTACTTCCACTTCCTACGAGATCAGAATGTTTATTATGACTTACTATAAAATAGATTTTTGTCTATTGAACAATAACAATCATTATCAACGCAAGTATCCCTAGAATAAAGAGAACACACAACTTATATTTTACAATCAAGTTCCATGTTCTAATACAAGTCATAAAACAACTACACCTTATAGAGCATGTCTCTATGATTTCAACACTTTTTCAGCTTCCCTCCTTAAGATCAACCTTTCTCCTTCATTTTGTGACCGAAGCAAGACTGGAACGACCATTTCTTGGTTAAGACAGAATTGTACAGGTTGATCTCTCGAATGTAAAGTACTCATGTGCAGTACATTTGTTTAAGGTCTAGACTCGTTTCTCGTCGACACACCCAATTTACCATTTTCAGCAGAATCAGGTTTTACCCTACTACAAAAGGGAATATCGCGGAGAAAGAAGCAAGGTTTCAAAACCTAGCATATGACTATAAAAACCTTCGTATGTCTAATGATGAACTCTTTGATGAATTTAACCAAAAACTCTCTCAGATAGTTAACTCCCCACATTCGTTAGGAAGAACTATTCGGAGAAAGATATTGTGTGCAAAATTCTCATATCTCTACAATCGAGATACGATTCTTAAAAACATGTCATCACAGAAGGAAACGATCTTTTAACACTAACAAATAGTGATCTAGTTTGTAAATTAAAGATCTTTGATAATGAACATATCGTTGTGAAAAAGAGATAAGTATTTCTCTTAAGGATATAAATAACACTAGACCCTCTGAGGGTAAAACTATTGTGCCCGTGAATAAGGATGATATTACATGAAAATTTTGAAAAATCTTGAGAAAAATAAAAAAAATATTTTCAAAAGTTATAACATATATAACCTGATCATAAGTCTTGGACTTGTGTTGATGATGATGATGTTCAATGCTTCAACTGTCGTGGGATCGGGAATTTATTTTCGATATGCTCTAGCAAGGACCGTAGATAACCAGCATACATTGTAACTCTCCCAAATTTTAATCATATGCCTGACGATTATCCAAATAATACATGTGAGTTTGCATTAGCTTCTGGAAGATGTTTTTAGAACATAGATTATGACTCTGACCAAAAAGTGTTCCATGATGATCCAATTGCTAATAAACTTCTAAAGGACTGTCATAAAAAAAAGAAACTGAAAGCTCTTTATTCAGTGAAAAAGTTTAATTTGACAGACTTCGTAGTGAGAATAAAAACTTACGAGACCACCTTGAGTCTATTGGTGCATAAGATTATCTCAAACAAATACGATGTCTTAAAGAATATTAAATCTCTAAAGGACGTGATCGAGAGAACGTACTTCAAGCAAATCTTGATAATTTGGAGAACATTGAAATGAACTTGTTATTTGATTCAGAACGACAAGATCTCAAAGTTTAGTCTCAATCATCCAAGATGATTTAGTTAATGCACTTGAAAAGATCAAAAGGTTGGAAGAAGAAAATATAAGATTAAAAGAAAGATTATCTCTCAGTAGTAGCTCAGGTAAATTAACCTCGATATTGGGAGCATGTAGAAGTCATTGCGATAAGTGGGGATTGGGATATGAAGGAATATATGCTCCTAGTATTTGCAAATAAATGAAATTTGTCAAGGCTAAAGATTCTTCTCAATCAAAAAATCCTACTGATGACAAGAGTAAAGTATCTCCACCATATGCTAACGACGGAAATAAGAAATTCCATCAAGCTCCAATACAAGAACATATATATCCAACTAACAACACTTTTCTCATTCTACTAAAAATTGATTTTATTGTGGAAAACCATGTCACTTGCAAGGGAGATGCAAATTCCGAAAAAGAGATAAAGCCATATCTGCTTCTATTCATACAATGACAAGATCTGATGCTTCCAACTGGAGAAAAACTAGTTGCATAATATTAGTTCTTCCAGAATTCCCCCAAGGAAGGTTTTTAATAACACTTGGGAGAAAAAGAAACTCTTTGCTTCTAAAGTTACCCAGAAATAGGTACAAAAGAAAACTAATAAAGCAACTAATGTCATTAAGAAGGATCTCTGATAAAAGATCAATACAAGGGACAACATCTTAATAAGGTACGGAAAAGTCGTTGAAAGTTTCAAGGAAGTTGTACAATTCCTAAAGATCATGCATGAATTTGTTTTAACTACATGTGGTGAACTAAATGATGTTATCCCAACACAACTTGATTATGTTGAAAGTGCATCCTCACCAAGAAAGACCCTAGTATCAAACATGGTTAGGAAGGTACAAGAACTAGGGTGCACATATTATGTTGGGTAAGATGTTGAATATTTGGTAAAGCCGTAAGGTTCATGATTGAATTCTTCTAAAAGGTATGTCTATAAACTTAAGCATGCTTTATGATTTTTTTTATTATATGCTTGATTCCATGATCTGATTATTTTTGTTATTGGTGCTCTTATATTTCGTTGAGTAATTTGGTGGAAATCCGAGTATCATCATGGTTAATTTTTTAAACACTTGAAGTTATATACCCAATGGTTCAGAAGACAACAATCTTCATATCTTTTTCATATTGAGCCATTGCTCCATAAATATGTATCCATGTCGAGAGGTTATGTGACCTTATTATGAGAATGATTATGAATTTAAAATTCCCTAATGGTTGTCATAATCGTCTTCTATGCACCTATAAGAGTAAATATAGTTTCATACAACTCAAGGTGTACCATATCGCTTGTGAGTCCAAATAATAATGGCTCGATGTGGGTATCAACACTTTTTATGCTCCATGCAGAGTTCTCCATGCCTATCTGACTCATAAGCAAGAGACGAGAACATGATCCATGGGAATTTGTACATAACAAGCTAAGAAGGATATGGATAGATAATCCATCTAATCATAATGTTGATATTTAAACTTAAGTTGCGATTTCTGGGTAGAACTCTCAAGACATGATAATCATATAGATTACGGGTACATCATTCACCATTAGTTAAGAGATAATGTATCAAAGGTAAAGTACTCATGATAGACAAACCAATGCGGCTAATCATCCGTATACCTCGAGTATGATTCTTATTTACCTAACTTGATTTGTGTTGAAGTTCTTAAATATACAGGTTAAACTATACAAACAAATTAGTTGTCTTTTAGCTTTTGGTTGCTACTGCAAAGAAGAAATTTCGAGTCAAGCTTGTCTTGTTAAACATCTCAAAATATAATTCAAGCAATGGATGTTCATAGATCCTTAACAATCTTAGTTAAGAATAATTAATTGTTCATGAACTAATTTTGTTTCAAGTTTATTATTTGAAAATTTCCCAAGCAATGATCTATGGAAAAATATGAAGGTTTCAAACATCAAAAGAGATTCAGAATCTATGGTAATATGGACTTAGGGTATGTTGACCAACCATCTCTCAAACCATATATATATGAGTTTCTGGAATACAAGAAGGTTTGCGAACCAGTTCGGAAAACTTAAATTCATAATAGGACATCTCACCAACTCGGTTCATGAACCGTGGTGATCTGAATTGGTGAAATAGCCAACGATTCACAAACCTAGTTCACTAACTCGTAGCACCGGGAATCAATGGTTCACCAACCGTCCAGTAGTGAATTTTGCAAATGCTCACAAACTATTTTTATAAATAGTTTGGCATTGCTATATAACTCTCATAGACACTTCTAAGACAACTTTGTTCACTAAATCTCTGTGTTTGTGGATTTTTGTTTAGTCCTGGGTGTTATTGAACACGATTATTGCTTGAACGTTCACAAATTTCTCGGTACATATGTGAACTTGTGGTGTACGATTTTTATTGACTTATGTGTGCATCTTATTCTTTGTCAAGTAATCTTTTCATACGCTTTTGGTAGCCATTCTTGGTGTAAATCCTTGCAGAAAAGATTGATTATTCTGCTAAGAGTAAATCAAATCTTGTTTTTACAAGTTTGTATCTTAGAAAAGATGATCACACTACTTGATCCTCATGACTACATATTGTATATTATTTCATTACCATGAGATAATTTTTTTTTTTTTTAGTAACACAGTCTCATGAGAAACTTTAAATGATTGATTCTTAGCTCATATCTCCTTGTGGGATTGATAAAATCAAGTATAAAAATCCTTATCTTTAAGAGAAAGGTCGCTTTTGTTGTTCTATCGGGAATGACATCAAATGGGGGAGAGTTCTTTTGAACTTGTGCTTAATTGTCATATCTTTGTGGGGAGAGCGGATGTGAAATTGTAAAAGATGTCATAGAAGTAAGTAAGGACTTATGGGGAGAAAAATACTACACTTTGTCCTAACAACCTGAGTAGAGTCTTTCTTATAAGTTGTTAATATGATATTGATCTTCAACAACTATAGAATGAACATGTGAAAAATAAAAAACGTTGAAGATTCAAGAAATCAAGAAGCATAGTGGAATAAACACATGTATAAAATGGTTTTGTCACTAAAATTGGTAAATAAGGAGATTGTTAGAGCATTGCTCATTGAACCCACTAGCATTTATATATCAAGTTAGTTGTTAAATTTAGATGACAAAATGTATTCTTGATTACCTACGAGCAACGCATGCCAAAGACTTCCTTCTAGCTATTCCAATTGAGGGCCTTGGACAGAAGATGTCACCCGTGGAGTACCGATCCATCCTTAAATACAGGTTAATGATCCCTTTATACCCTTCTGATTCACGCTGCCCTGCTTGCTTCACAGGATGCCTGGACACATATAGGGAACATGCTGTCCATTGTAAGGTAGATCCTGGTTTTAAGTTTAGACATGATCATGTGAGAGATACCTTATATGATGTGTTATGGCGAGCCGGTATTTCAGCAAAGAAGGAAGCGGCTGTCAACTTTTTGACAAACCCACTGGAGGGGAGATCCACACTCAGACCAGCAGACGTACTTATCTTTGGATGGGCTAATGGAAAACATACATGTGTTGACCTCACGGGGGTTTCTCCGTTAGTAGGCATTGGACATGGTACCTTTACTATCGGCCAAGCAGCGCTGAGAGCTGCCTCAGGTAAGATAGCGAAGCATGAGAAAGCATGTATTGATAATGGACACACTTTTATTCCCTTTGCTTTTGATACTTTTGGTTTCTTGGCTCCTGAGGCGGTTGGACTCCTCAAAAGAGTTCAGAAAGTCATGCACAGTAATTTCATGACCCCCGGTTCAAGAGAGTTTATTTTCAAGAGAATAGGCTTTGCAATTCAAAAAGGGCTTGCGGCGCAGCTTGTTGTTCGCTTGCCTGCTATGTAAGAATTTTATTTAATTTCTAAATACAGTTGAGCTAATCATTTAGTACTTTATTTCCGACTCGGTACCGCAACAAAATATAATTTAAATAATCAAGTATTAATTATTTATTAAATATTCTTGATTTAGTCTCATAAAAGTCAGTTTCGGACTTGATTAGGTTTAAGAAGTAGAGTATAAAATCAAAGCTATCCTTGAAGAATGAAGATTGAAGACTACACGAAGAAATCTTGGAGAACTTCATTAAAGGTTAGTAACAAACAATTGATTCTCTTGTTTACTCTATCTATGAAGCAGGTATTACATCTCGTCCGAAATTTGGTAGTAGGTAATTGGTGTAACTATTTACATTAGTGTGTGTATGATCAGGATTAGCTCTCGGGGGTTTTCTACAAGATTGTAGTTTTCCGCGTTAACAAAAATATATGGTGTCTGTGTTATTTATTTTCCGCATTATATTATTTTATCTTTATAATTGAAATATCACAGGTTTTACGTATTTGAACCTAGATAGTAATAACTCAACTGTAAAGAACCTATAAGACTCGTTATTGTTAAATTCATATCTTGAAATATAGATTATAAGACTTATTTAAATTCATATATTGAAATATAGATTATAAAACTTATTCTTGTTGGAATTCGGTTCGTGGACAGTTCAGGTATACACTAGATTTACCTTGTTAAAAAAATATTAAATACAATATCATAATCGAATGTATAGATTGTGCAAGGATTTCCATATAGGTTCCCGAACGAAAAAGTTGGTGGTGTACTAGTTATCATAACATTTTGGGGTGGTCCGGTGAGTCTGGATTTGAACTTTATTAGTGATATGTTGTTGATTAGAGTAAACAATACTGTTCAACTTATGTCTGCCATCAAAAAAACTCAAGGATCCCCAGAGTGAGATGCTTTTACTTCGCAATTGCACCGGTGTTTCCATATTATATTTTGCATTGCATACTACCAATCCTGCATCCCTTCAACGAGCTACTGAGCTTTTCGATGATAATTTGCTCAAGTACTTGAGACTCCTCGTCACTAGTGATAGTCCCGTATTTGGTCCTTTACAGCAACGATTAGCTACCTTTCACATCAAGGATGGTGGCTTAGGTATTTATACCATGGCAGACACTCGCTCCTACTGTTATCTTGCTTCTCAGTGCCAGACGACTTTAATGCAAAAGGTGATCCTTGGTAACTTATCCTCAACAAACAAAGGTTCTGCTTTTCGGCTCTTCAGAATTTTATTCAGGTATGTGGATTACCTTCTTCTTATTGCGTCGATGATACTCCCACTCCCCTTCTATGCACTCCCTGGCAGTCACTTATTTTGATGCAATTAAGAAGCAAATCCCAAACAAGTTCTCTATATCCGCAAGAGATTCCATTTTGTGGAAGTGTAACCAAATTAAGCATGCACAAGATTATTTATTAGTTATACCTATTAGTGGGCTTAATCAATGCCTCGGGCCGAGACAGTTCAGAGTTGTCCTTTTCTACAGCCTGGGTATTCCTTTGTTTGTTGAGAATGGTTTATGCTCAAGTTGCAGCAGATCTATGGATATTTTTGGAGATCACGTGCTTCATTGTGCTAAGGATGTTGGAAGTAAGTTTCAACACGACTTTGTACGTGATATCATCGCTGACATTTGCTACAAAGCTAATGTGCCTGCGCGTAAGGAAGTATCCCTTGGGTTTCTTTCAGATGATGACAAGGATTTATGGCCTGCTGATATCCTCGTTCTTAATTGGGATAATGATCAAGATGTTTACATGGATGTTACATGGGTCTCTCCCTTCACAGGTGAAGGCATTCACTCTTTCATTCCAGGTAAAGCTATTTCTAGTGATGTTTCGCGAAAACGCACTAAATACTTGGACAAGTGTTCATCGCATGGTTATGGTCTAGGTGTTTTAGCCTTCTCTACCTTAGGATAAATTGGTGAGGATACTTTATGTTTTTCAAGCGTCTGAAGAATTGTTTAGCTAGTAATGACGCTAGTAGTGGTTTTGGTAGTTTTATTTTCCATAGATTAGGCATTGCTATTCAAAAGGGAGTGGGAGCCCAGCTTGTCGCTAGGTTGCTTTCCAAAAGTTTGTAATTTTATTATCAAAAGTATTTATTATTCTCTCTCTTTATTTCATCAAGAGCTATTTGTCAAAATTTATCAATAATATCTACAATGTCTTGAAGCAATATATACACCTGTGGCCATTGGAAAAAAAAAATGAAATGAAACGACTATCCAACGTTCAGTTCTTAATATTTGTAAAACAATCTGAAATGTTATGCACAAAATTCAAAAGTTAGTTCCTAAATAAAAATGTTTAGTTTATAAGTTCTGTCATAATGTATGACATAATGGGCATAATCGGTTGTACGAATGAATCTATACGAATATCTATTATACGTTAAAGAGTTTTTTTTTTCCTTAGAATGCTCACTTGGATACTTGGAAATAAATAGCTACGTAAACTAATAATATTATATAACGAACTAAATGGGGTGAGCATATAACTTGGAAAAGAACAAAATCATGTTATAGGCATAACAATAACAAAAAAAAAAAAAAAAAAAACTTGCATAAGATAATAGGGTTTGAGGTGGTATTGGTACATGTTCAGTACATTGCAGAACTTGGATTTTATAACTTTCACCTGCATACTCATGTACTTCAACTTCCCAATTCATCGTACTCACGAATGATGTTAAATTAGTTACGTGTCTCCAATACTGTTGATACACATCATATGACATTATATTTACGAAGAATTTTTCTTCAGGCCAATCATTGTCTTTCCATTTGTTCTGCATATTGTTTTTCATCCCATATATGCATTCCGGTGAGTTATTCAGAATTGCAAAAGTATGATTATTATTTTATTTTATTTTGAAGGAAAAACACACACATATATATATCGCAACAAAAGAGATTATACCTAATAGAGTTTATCAACTATAAATTCAGGAGGTCTATGAAACCATTCCTGAGTTACAAAACTTTTCCTGGAAAGTTTGGCTAAAACATCTGTCGCTCTATCACATTTTCTATGAACATACTTACAAAAAGATTTTCTAAATTGTTGTAAACCGTTTTCACAATCATTTACATATGATTTTTTCTCCAGTTGATAGAGTGGGGGTGGGGGGGGGGAGGGGGGCACCATTAACTACTTGAACCAGAGAGATTGTATGCAATGATCAACATATTTTCCTTCATTTGGCTGATGTGAAGTGTTTATTAGATCTAAGGAGGACAATTCCACAACCTGCAACAGTTGAATTTTTACCAAAAGATATATCAGGAAACATTATCATGCAGTCATTATGCAAAGATAAGAAAGATTGTTGAAACGTAAATTGCATAGCATCTCTAGCAACAGAAGAAAACTGTAAAGATTTATAAAAATTATGTGTTTGATTGAGATTAGTAAGATGGATGCGAATTGCATTAACTACTGGTGTTGGATATCATGCTAAGTTTTCCATACTAGCCTTGCACCGATCTTTCTAAACCCGCAAAATAATCAAGACATATAATCGATACTGTTCAATCTGATGCTGAGTTAGTTTTGTTTGAAACCCAGTAAAAATACATTATTGGAGAGAAGAAAAGTTACACAAAACAGCAAAGACTTGAGGACAAATAGCAAACCAAAAAACTCGTGTAAATGCACAACGGTAATTAAAATTGATGATCAAAATTTTCTTCAGCCATTCCACATAGAGGGCACAAATCATCCAAGGTGATACCAATCCTAAATAACCAATTTTTTAGGGGAAGAATATTATTCAAACACTTCCAAATGAAAAATATAAACTTAGGAAGGATATCCATATGCCAAACCCTAAGCCATTGTTGTTGGATTTTTGATATGTTTGATGATCATGGAGATGTATGAGCTTAGTTAGAACTGCTGCTCATACAGAGCTCCTTTCTATGGAGAAAGATTATTCTCTCAAACTGTTTTATTATTTTTTTTCTTGCTCACATTGTTACATATGATATCACTGCCTATTTATAGGCCAACATTTGCCGACAGTAGAATACTCTAAGTTCTATCTAGAGCTTTCTAAACTTTATCTTTAACTATGAATAGTTGACCACTCTAGTGTTTTCTAGAGATTTTCTATTCTTATCACAAGACTAGTTACAACCAACTAGCACTTGTTTGAACTAATTCCAGCTAACTCTAGATTATACACTAACTTCATTGGACTTATTTCGACATTACAAATTAGGTAATTCCAACACTCCCCGTAATTTGTAATGGCTTTGTTTTTTGTTCTTCACCCAATCTCCGTTTTGATCTCAACTTCTCTTGCTCGTGCTTGTAGTAGCTTCTTCATATTCGACGACGTTCGCAGCATCAATATCTTGCTGGTTGCAACTTGATCTCTTAGTTCCACTATGCTTATCTCCATCTCTTGTATTCTGTTTTCTTATCTTCTTGCCAGCTTATCTTGCTAGCATCTCTTCTAAACTTCCCCTGGCTTGTACGAAGCTTGATCACCATCGATTCAGAGGCTCCGCCTTTAGTCGTTTATCCATATCGAGCTTTTACGAAACTTAACCACTAATAGGTTCAGAGGTTCCCTTTCTTGAAACTTGACCACTAGTAGGTTCATTATGACAATCAATCATAGTTGGAAGCTTGAGATACTTAACTTGTACAAGGCCAGATATTCTCTATGGAGTAGGGCTAATCAGTCGCTACATGGAGGCACCTACGACTACACATCTGAAGGCTGCCAAGAGAATTTTGCGCTACTTAAAAGGTACGCTTGATTTCGGTTTATTTTACTCGTCGTCAGACAAGTACAAACTCATTGGATACAGTGATAGTGATTGGGCTGGAGATTTAGATGAAATAAAAAGTACTACTGGGTTTGTATTTTTTCTTGGAGATACGGGCTTCACTTGGAGTTCAAAGAAGCAACCGATAGTCACTCTCTCCACCTGCAAAGCTGAGTACGTCGCAGCAGCATCATGTGTTTGTCACGCGATATGGCTAAGGAGTTTAATGAAGGAACTTAAAATGGAGCATGAAGAACCGACTACAATATTTGTGGACAACAAGTCAGCAATGGCTTTAGCAAAGAACCCGGTGTTCGACGACCGCAGCAAACACATCGACACACGATACCATTTTATCCTAGAGTGCATATCGGAGAATAAGGTACAATTAAAATACACAAAGTCTCAAGGCCAAGTTGCAGATATATTCACGAAACCACTAAAGCATGAGGTCTTCGTCAAATTACGAGAGATTCTCGGAGTTGCTGAAAGGAGAAACAGAACAATTCTCAACATGGCCCGGAGTATGTTGAAGACAAAGAGAGTGCCCAGGGAGTTTTGGGAAGAAGCGGTTGATTGTGAGGTTTACCTGATAAACCGATGTCCCACAAAAAGCGTGAGGAACATGACTCCTTTAGAAGCTTGGAGCGGAGTAAAACCCGGCTTCTCACACTTACGATTATTCGGAAGTATCGCATATGCTCATGTGCCGAGTCAGCTGAGAACAAAATTGGATAACAGGAGTGCCAAGTACATATTTATCGGTTATGACTCTCGATCCAAAGGATACAAGTTGTATGATCTAATCAATAAAAAGGTCATCACAAGCCGAGATGTGGAGTTCGATGAAGAAGGCATCTGGGATTTCGGCGTTCAAGAAAAGGATTACAATTTTCTTCATATTCTAGAAGAAGAAGAAGAAGAAGAAGAAGAACAACCACCCGAACCAGTTGCTCCAGATAATTCACCATCACCATCACCTCCAGCAGTGCATCATGACAATCAATCATCAGCAGATGAAAGTTCTAGAGAAAGGCCCTTACGGACGAGAAGTTTAACTGATATCTACGGAGATAATGTATCTCTTATTTGTCTTTTTGCAGAAAGTGAACCAATAAATTTTGAAGAAGCCGTCAAAAGCGAGAAATGGAGAAAGGCGATGGATGAATAAATCAAGGCTATTGAGAAAAATAACACCTGGGAGCTTGTAACACTTCCGAGAGGCCAAAGAGCAATTGGAGTAAAGTGGGTGTACAAAGCCAAGAAAAATGCTAAAGGAGAGGTTGAAAGATACAAGGCAAGATTGGTTGCAAAAGGCTACAACCAAAGAGAAGGCATCGACTATGATGAGGTATTTGCTCCTGTCGCTCGTCTAGAAACTATAAGACTAATTATTTCTCTAGCTGCCCAAAATAGATGGAAAGTTCATCAGATGGACGTCAAGTCTGCCTTTTTAAATGGACATCTTGAAGAGATGGTATACGTCGAACATCCACCGGGGTACAAAGTAAAAGGACAAGAAAATAAAGTCCTGAAGTTGAAAAAGGCTTTATACGGCCTAAAACAGGCACCAAGAGCGTGGTACAGTAGAATCGACAAGTACTTCCAAGAAAATAATTTCAGTAAATGCCCGCATGAACATGCTCTCTATGTGAAGGTGAACGAAAAAGGAGATAAGTTGCTCGTCTGCCTATATGTGGATGATTTGATCTTCACCGGCAATAACCCAATAATGTTCGAAGAATTCAAGAAAGCGATGACGAGAGAATTTGAGATGACAGACATCGGTCTCATGTCATACTATCTCGGGCTCGAAGTAAAACAACGAGAAAATGGAATTTTTATATCTCAAGAAGGATATGCGAAAGAAATCCTTAAGAGATTTAAAATGGAGGAGTGTAATCCGGCAATTACTCCTGTAGAATGCGGAATCAAGCTATCAAAGATCGATCGAGGCGAGAAGGTCAATCCAACAATTGTTTCTGTTGTTGAGGTGTGGAAATGCATTGATGTTTGATAAGAGCCTGATATGTAGATTTAGTTGAGAAGTTACCTGAATTGGTCAGAGACCAACGTAGAGTGTCAGTACCTGAGACTGGAAGACGTATGAGATGAATTTTATCAATTTTCTCTTGATCAAAAAGCTCATTAAGAGCATCATCCCCCCAATCAGCAATATATGGGTTAATAAGTTGTGACACTTGGGTATAATCTTTTAAGTGAAACTCCGTTGGTCAAGACAAAACATGAGATTCTTCATCAACCCACTTATCTTTCCATATACTAATATCTTCGCCTGTTGGAACCTCCCATATTTGGTACTTCCTAACTATTTCCAAACCTTTAACTAAGCCTTGCCATATCCATGTACCTTTGTTTTTACTTACATGATGTATTGGTTGGTGATTAGGAAAGTACTTGGACTTAAAGAACTTTAACATCCAGAAGATCTGGTTTAGTAACCATTCTCCATGCCATCTTTATTAACAAACCTAAATTAAACATAGATAAGTTTTTGAAACCTAAACCTCCATGTGTTTTCCGCACACAAAGTCTGATCCAATCTATTGGATTGAAACCTTTCTGTTTTGGCTTACGACCCCCACCAAAACCTTATTTGTAAGGTGTTCTAATGTTGGTGCATCAGTTCTGAGTGGCGCTGCTCAGAATGAGCCCGATATTACTAATTTGGAGAATGAGGAGGTTGATGCTGTCAATGAGTATGATGAATTGAAGTGTAGAGCTAGTGACCTTGCTGTGGCGCCTTATTTGGAAAAAATTGAGCAAGATGCTGCTTTTTCTTAGCTACAAAATACGAAGAGGTTAATTTTGGAGAAGAATAAACGAACTGAGGAGCAAACAGATCTAACTACAATAACTGAGACCCAAACTGAGACTATTGGCATATATTCCTTGCCAACTATTTTGTGTTAGAACAAATTGATGATGATGTCTTTAGTTCTCCAACTAAAATAGCGAGAAGGAATTCACCAGCCAAGACACATGAGATACTTAAGACATCCAACATGTTTGAAAATGGGACCAAGAAGATTGAGGAAGAAGTAAAGGAGGTTTTTTCTGACAAGCCACCTGATCCGGAGTAATCAATTAATCCGAGAGCTGAGACTTTTGACAGTAAAGTGGACAAACTTTCATGAGCCAATGAGGCTGACCAAGCTGCGCGAGAGAAAAAATAATTGGAAGTGAAAAAGAAGTGTGATGCGCTGGCCAAGAAATTGGCTAGAAAAACTAATGAATCTCTACAAACTATATGTTGCAGTAGAGTTAGAAGTTCACATCAATCAAAGGGTTCGGCAAGCCCTCCTAAAAATAAAGGCAATTAATGCGTGTCTTCTATTGGAATGCTCAAGGCTTAGCTAAAGATGGTGCAAAGGCCAAGTTAAAGGAGCTATATCATTTGCACAAACTTGACATTATTTTTATTGCAGAACCTATGTTTTTTTTTCGCTACACGTTTTTTTAGAAGCTTGAGGTTAGATGATTTTTGTGAAGATGTTATTACCAATGAGGTTGATGGTGGCAAAGGTAATATATGGGTCTCGTGGAAGAATTATTTGGCTCGGCCGGGTATTTTATCTTGTTCAAGTCAAGCTATTTCCTTGGACTTTTATGGTGATTTTATTACTGATATGCATGCCTCTTTTAATCCAGTTACTAGAAAATTTCTACGGAGGCAACTGGGGCTGTGTTTTATATATATTCCTTGGTTGGTGATTGGTGATTTTAGCTTATCTCGCGCTAGGAGTAAAAGAAAGGAGGTATGGTTACTTTGGATGTTTATATGAATGAAGATAGAAGTTGGAATTCTGACAATGGCCTGGTGGAAGCTGATGCCATTGGTAATAAATATACTTGGTTTAATCGTCAGAGTGGCCAACGTAGAATTGTTTCTAAACTAAACAAGGATGTTGTTAATGATCCTTGGCTTTACAAATATGAGAATTGAAGGTGCAAGGCCTTACCTAGGATTACATCGGATCACTACCCTCTTTTTGGCTTTGTTTTTTATAACCCAAGGCTAGATAGAGCTCCTTTTAGAATTCAGAAGATGTGGCTATCTCATCCGAGTTTTATAAAATTGTTCAGGATAGTTAGAAAATTAGGCTTGATGGTGATCCACCTTTTGTGTTTGCTTGCAAATTAAATAGGTTGAAAGAGTCTTTGAAGTTATGGAATAAAACATTTTATGGTGATATCAGTTTTGGTTGAAGCAGATTGAACTTAAGCTTGAAGTGGCACAACGATATTCTTGATTACGATCCTTCAGATGAGTTACAATTCACTAGGGTGACAGATGCTAAGAAAACTGTTGATGATGTTAGAACAGGGTTGGCAGTTATGCTTAAGATGAAATCTAGAATTACTTGGCTAGATGATGGGGATCAGAATAATAGATTTTTTTCATAATATCATTCGTATGCGAAGGAGACAAAATACAATCTCAGAACTCAATATTTCCACTAACTCTACTTTGTTTTTGCAGGATGAAATTAGTGACTATATTGTAACCTATTACAAAGATAAGTTCAATGGTGGTGACGCTAATATTGATCCAAAATTATTTGAAGATGATCATGAGTGCAACTCTGTTGAGGAAAGTGCGTTCATGGATGTTATTCCAACTTTGAAAGAGATTAAAGAAGTTGTTTTTGATTTGGGAGTCGACTCTGCACCTGAACTGGATGGTTTCTCAGGCATTTTCTATAGGCATTTTTTGATGGTGGTTTTTAACTTAGGGGTAAAGTCGTAAAACCCTAGTCAGACAGTGACGTCATAGGACTTAAACGCATTTATTGAACCCTTTAATATGTCTGCGATAAAATTACCAGGGTACCTTCTTTTTATTAATTACTAATTAGGGTTTCGATGGGCCAAAACCCTAATTCCCACGCCACATGTGCTAATGGAAAACCATGCCAGCCACACCCACCGCGCCAAGGCATGCCAACCATGCTAGCCGCACCCCTGTGCCAATGGAAATCCGTGCCAGCCACACCTATCGCGCCAAGGCATGCCAACCATGCTAGCCGAACCCTTGTGCTAATGGCAAGTCGTGCCAGCCACACCTACCTCGCCAAGGCATGCCAACCATGACCCATGTGCCAATGGAAAGTCGTGCCAGCCACACCTACCACGCCAAGGCATGCCAACCATGCTAGACGCACCCATGTGCCAATGGCAAGCCATGCAAGCCATACCTACCACACCAAGGCATGCCAACCATTCTAGACGCACCCCTGTACCAATGGCAAACCATGCCATCCATATCTCCTCGCTAAATCATGTCAATCATGATTGCCGTCCCAACACACCATGCACAACACTGGCTACCAAAACGTAGGCGTACGACAATCAACGGTCGCCATTCAATCGCAGGAGAAAATCCTAGCCGTCCAAGATTACTAGACAACACATGGTAACCTTTGACCCAAAACCTTAGCTTGGTCACGATCCTATCTTGGTCATGCCAAACACTTGGCCCCACCATGCCAAGCCAAACCGCACCTTGCCTTGGCCCTAGCCATGCTAGCCGCACCATACGCTCATGGCATGCCAAGCCCTTGGACCTACCATGCCAAGCCAAACCGCACCTTGCCTTGGCCCTAGCTATGCTATCCGCACCATGCGCTCATGGCATGCCAAACACTTGGCCCCACCATGCCAAGCCAAACCGCACCTTGCCTTGGACCTATCCATGCTAGCCGCACCATACGCTCATGGCATGCCAAGCCATTTTCCCCACCATTCCAAGCCAAACCGCACCTTGCCTTAGCCCTAGACATGCTAGTCGCACCATGCGCTCATGGCATGCCAAACCCCCCCCCCCCCATGCCAGCCTAGCCGTGCCACCATGATGGTCTTCCCTATGCGGCTACCAAAACGAAGGCGTGCGACAATCAACGGTCTCCCTTCAATCCCAGGAGCAAATCCTAGCCGTCCAAGGTTACCAGACAATACATGGTAACCTTTGGATCGAAACCCTAGTTTGGCCACGCCAAACCGCGCCAAGGCATGCCATGCCAACCTCGCCACGCCACCATGCTGGCCTTCCCTATGCGGCCACCAAAACGAAAGCGTGCGATGATCAACGGATACCTTTCGTCTTAAGATGCAAAATGTCGACCGTCGAAGGTGACCAAGCTAGTAAGTCTCCCAAACTCGACTTGCCAAGTTACAACAATATACTACATGTTTTCCACAAAAATATTCGAGACATCAACACATATCACAAACTGGGGGATCCTCTTTGGGTATTGGTTTGGCGGTTTACAGCGTGCGGCGTACACTACGCCCGTCATAAGGAAGTTTCATAAGGATGAGGCGGTTAGTAAATACAGGGAGTTAATGGTGAAACACTCTTTTTATGGAACATCAATTCCATGCGTTAACGATTACCACCTCCTCCCATTTACTCACCCATTTTTCCATTCATTAATGAGACCAGAGTACGTTTCACTTCGACTTATATAAATAGGTTTTACCTATTTCCACCGAACAACAAGTTCAGTCAGGAGAATACAATACTCAGAAAATATTTGCTAGCTTTCCATCTGTTAGCTTCCCACTTTATGATACAAGTCGTAACACAACTACTCTTATAGAAATCAACTATTCTGGTCTCATCACTTTCCTTGCTTCCCTCCCCAAAACCAAACCATTCTCCGTCACTTTGTGACTGAGGCAAGTCTGGAACGACCATTTTTTGGTTTAGGACGGACTTGTACAGATTGATCTCTTGAATCTAAAGTACTCACTTGCAGTACATTGTTTAGGGTTTAAATTCGTTTCTCACCCGCACACCTGAAATTACTCACAAACAGCAGTATTGGGATATGATTGCTGGAGACTTGTTTAATGTCATTAAAAATTGTTGGGAGATGCAAAAAATTCCAAATGATATTAATTCAAGTATTATTGTGCTTATTCCGAAGAACAATGCATTTGATGCTATTATGGATTATAGGCCAATTGGTTTGAGTATTTTTTTTCTTCAAGATCATCACTAAGATTTTGGCTACTAGACTTGGTACGGTGCTTAACAAGTTGATTTCTGAAGAACGAGTTTCTTTCATGAATTGGAAAAACATACATGAGAATATTGCTTTGGCGTCTGAGCTAATTAATGAAATTGGCATGAGTAGAAAACATGGTAATGTTGGCCTCAAACTGGATATTTCCAAGCATTTGACACGGTTAGTTGGGAGTTTGTTGCGGAGGTTTTCTGAAAATCGATGCACTTGGATTCTCAATATCCTTAATTCTGCGCGGATTTTTATTTTAATTAATGGGAGTCTTAAAGGTTTCTTTAACATCACTACAGGTTTACGACATGTTGATCCTCTTTCACCTTTGATTTTTATGTTTATTGAAGATATTTTAAGTCGTAATCTCTCAAAACTATTTGCTAAAAAAAGTATGCATGCTATGGTGAGAAAAAAAGGAGTGACGCCTTCCCATCTTCTTTTTGCTGATGACATTCTTATTCTTTTGCAAAGGAAATTGGCATAGTTTACACAATTTGAATGAAATGCTTGGTATGTATCAAAGGGCCTTTGGCCAATATGTGAATCATACTAAAATCAAGTTTTATTATGGAGGTGGCTCTAATTCCCGTGCCATTGCTATATCTAATTTTTGGGGGCATGGAGAGGGTTGTTTTTCGGATAGGTACTTGGGAATTCAATTGAAGATGGGTATAGTTAGACATATTCATATTAGACAAGTGGTGGAGAATAATATGGAAAAATTGCTGGAAAGGTAAGCTCTTGTCTTTTCAGGCTAGATTGGTGTTGATTCGTTTAGTGATTTAAAGTTATGTTATTCATTCTATGGTTGTTTACAAGTGGCCTAGTAAGATTATTGAACAAGTTGAAAGAGCCATTAGAAATTTTCTATGGTCTGGTGATGCTGATAAACATAAGTACTTTATGGTACTTTATGATAGCTTGTGTTGTTCGAGAAGGGAAGGTGGATTAGGTATTACAAGATTGGCTATAGTGAATAAATCCATGCTAATAAAGTTATGAGTCACTATCCGTGACTTTATATAGCAAGGTTTGGGTTAGATTTTTGAAGGCCAAGTACTTCAAAATAAATAGTAATTTGATTGATTATAAGTTGGCATCCACTATTTTCCCGGGAATTAGGTGAGTGTACAATTTTGTTGAGAGACATACACACTTTATTATTGGTGTGGTGATTTTTCGATTGCCAAAAGGCTTAGGGTTACTTCTTTGGGACCGAATGATATTAAGTCCAAGGTAAGTGATCTTATTGTGGATGGAGTTTGGGTTATTCCACCTAAAACTCGCGAATTGATGGTAACATGTGATTGATGATCTTCTTATCATTTATGGTGGTGAGGATTATAAAATTTGGGATTTGGATACCAAAGGTGTTTTTTCGGTCAGGTCTGCAAAGGATACCATTAGAACTCCTTAAGAATAACAGCCGGCTGCTGCGTTATTTTCCCGTTCAATTGTTCATCCTACTTTGGTTTTGCAATATTGGAAGATATGGTGGAAGGAATGCTGCGCCACTAACGATCAGGTGATAACGAAAACTGGCAGGGAGATGTCTACTTAATGTAGTCTATGCAACAGGGATTCTGAATCTCTTGGCCATATTGTTTGGCATTGCAGATTTTAAAAGCATATATGGGCATGGTATGCTGACTTTTTTAATCTGTGGCCAAATAAAGATGTGGTGGCCTCTTATAAGGATGCAAAAGGGCTTAGCGGGATGATTAAAGATTTATGGCTGGTTGCAAACCTTGCAATTGCCACTGAATTATGGAAGCTGCTTAATAAAGCGTTTTTTTGAAGGTGCTACTATTAATTGGCTTGGATTTAAGGGATAATTTTATCAGTTAATCCGTGATAACTCTATTAGATTAAAGGTCCATTGAAAAAGCGGGGGTGTAACAACCACACCAAATATTTTGTTTAGGAAATCTGTATGGACTAACTCCAATATATTTCCAAGATAATCAACTAGACAGTCAGATTTAATCAAGGAAAATACATCCAAGAGTTATATCTCTATTTTTCAATATAATTAACAAATCAAACATATAGAAATACGTGAGCCTGATTATTATGAGAAACAACTTGAACGGTACCAAAGACCAATGTTCAAGTGTCAATCAATTTATATCAACAACCAACGGGTTAGATTATCTAATTAATTAAAGTATACACAACCTTTGATATTTAAATTATATAAACAAATATAATGCGGAAAATAAATAACACAGATACCACAAATTTTGCTAAAAAGGAAACCGCAATTGCAGAAAAAACCCAGGACCTAGACCAGATTTAAACACCATACTATATTAAGCCGCTACAGACTCTAGCCTACTACAAGTTAACTTTAGACTGGAATGTAGTTGAGCCCTAACCAATCTCATACTGATAAAGGTACAATCACTTTCCTTACGCCTCCGAATTCCAACAGAACTCTACGCACTTGATTCCCTTAGTTGATCTCACCCACAACTAAGAGTTGCTACAACCTAAAGTCGAAGACTTGATAAACAAATCCGTCTCACACAGAAAAATCTATTGAATAGATAAATCTGTCTTCCACGGAAATACCTACGAGTTTTTGTTCTGTCTTTTAATAAATCAAGGTGAACAGGAACCAATTGATACACCGGAATTATATTTCCGAAGAACATCCTAGTCATATTAATCACCTCACAATAACTTAAATGTATGGTAGCGGAACAAGATATTGTAGAATTGCAAAGAATGAGACGAAGAGCTTTGTGATTACTTTTTATATCTTACCTATCGTAGATTAAATCTCGAGCAAATCTTAGATAAGATAGAACTCAATACAATAGAAAAAAGTAAGATCAGAACACGCAACTACAGAGAAAATAGTTGGGTCTGGCTTCAGAATCCCAATGAAGTCTTTAAGTCGTTACCCTATAACGGTTTTAGAAAAACTTAGGTTAAAGTGGAATCAACTCTAGTCACAACTAGTATCACACATGAGGTGTGGGGATTAGGTTTCCTAGTTGCTAGAGTTCTCCCTTATATAGTCTTCAAATCAGGGTTTGCAATCAATGTTACCTTGGCAACAAAGCAATCAATATTCACCGTTAAATAAAAACCTTATTAGATTCAAGTTAATATCTTTCAACCGTTAGATTGAACTTACCTTGTTACACACAAACATACTTTCATTTAGATATGTGTAACCGTACCTAAACGTGTATATTGAGTTGGCTCAATAACATTTCACCGAAGTTAGCCATATGCACACTTTCATATCAACTTTGTTCATCTTTATCACAACTAGTTCAAATGAAACTAGTTATAGAGTTGTTCAATTGTTTATATTCACATAGAAGTATACAAGACAAAACTGAAAAAAAATCGGCTTTGATTCACTCGAATCAATTCATGAACATTGTTTCCACGGTCTACGATGATTGCATTCCTTATTATATTAATGTATTTTTTCATGAGTATGTAAACATACTTGACCGATTTTAGAACTTCACCCACTTAAGTATGCAAAATGGTACACATACTTAAGTTCCTGGACTTGGTCTTGTTCGCCAGTATGCAAACGGGTACGCATACTGTCATTCATGACCAAACTCAGTTGAATCCAGTACACATATGGGTATGCATACTATAGTTCCAGAACTTCAACTGTTGATATCAGCACGCATACGGGTATGCATACTAAATTCTCAGACTTGGAATACACTTGCAACAGTTTAGCATACAAGTATGCATACTTTTCTATATCCAATTAATGGTTAATTGTTCTAAACTCCCATTTTAATCATTGAAATATTCTTAAAAGACGAGAATAGTTGTCTCACACAAACTATTAGCTTAAAATCATTTTTCAAGTGATTAAATGATCAATACGAAACATTCTGAGTCTATGTCAATGACTGTTTCACACAAATAATGTAAGATGTTACCAGGCGATTTTCACATGATCATCTTTTGACTTTCGTCAAGAATAAAAGATGAACTTGGTAAAAGCGAAAGCTTACCAACATATATTTCGAGAAATATTTAAGCGAGTTAAACTCAGCTTGAAATACCAAATGTGTATAAAGTAAAGTCTATATAGCTATACGACTTTTGTCTCAATAGGAGATAGAATAGAAATAGGCTTCTGAGTGATATATGAGCTCAAGTCTCCACATACCTTTTGTTGATGAATTTCCATAAGCTCCCCTTAGTAGTTCTTCGTTTTCAATCGATGAACGCCGTGAAGTCTAAAGCTCAACTACACATTCTACCCTAATCCGAGACTTAGCTATAAGTAGACTAGAAATCAAGACTTATAGTTTTGACAACTAAACTTGAAAAACAAGCTTGAGATAGCAACGCTTGCGAGTTTGACCGAGTAGTGCTCTAACAATCTCCCCCTTTGTCAATTTTAGTGACAAAACTATCTATACATATGGATTAAAAAATAAATAAACTTTGTAGCTTTTCATCCAAATGCTTGATTTCCTTGGTTCTTCAACATTACTCGAAATATTCGTCACTTCCAAGTACTCCAGTGATTTTGAACGTGTTCAACTCATCATAATAGTTGTTGAAGATCCGTAGGCATAACAATAAGAAAACAAATATTCTCAATTATTGTTATATAATGTCATGGTATTATTTCACAACATCAAAGTTCAATTGTATCACAACTTTGACAATAATACTATGGTGATATGTATCACTCCGCCGTAGTCAATACTTCATCTCATAATGAAAACCACACCCCCTTACATAATGATACGTAAACCATATGTATATGTAGTGTGAACTACACAATAATTCTCCCCCTTTTTGTCAATATAAATTGGCAAAGGTACGAAAACTAGTGGGATCATAATGAAATTCTCATAGAGATACTTCATGACTAAAAGAGAACATATCAACTTTGTTCTGATGATTTCACATAGTCGAAACTTAGTGTATTCATCAAGGGGTTTATAAAGATACAAGATAACTCCTGCAATATTCCACAACCACACTCCCCACAAAGATTTGGCAATTAAGCATAAGTTCAATTAAGAACACTCCCCCATAAAATGTCATTCCCGAAAGAACAAGAAGAGCGGCCTTACTTTTACAAGAAAAGAAGGATTTCTTTGGACATTAACAAATCACATGAAACATGAATAGTAAACTCAATTAAATTAATCACAAAGGAACCTCAATGATTAATTTAATCAGAAATGGTCAACATAAGAAAATTTACGGAGCCGTATAGAACTTTCACATATAAGTGGATTAGGGAAAGATCAATACTGCGTAATATTCAAAAGATTCATTCTATTTTTCATCAATATTTGCATAATGACACCATAAACTTAATCTTTGACATCAAAAGTTCATTCTATTTTCCATCAATATTTGCATAATGACATAATAGACTTAACTTTTGACATATATGTGACAATCATAGTTCACGGACGTAAACACACATATCCCATAACATTATTTGCAATATATAAAACCAATAAAGATTAATACTGCAAAATCATCTTCCAAATAACTTAGAATTTAAATAAATAAATCTAAAACATTGCAAGATGAATATCGTTAGTAATAGCAATGTGTAATCACAATAATTGCTATTCCAAATCCTAGTTATCCTATTAAAACACAAGAATAAATTCTCATAAGAAGTTTCCTCAGGACATCTATTGAGAATTTCTTCTCATTATTGAAGAACTCATTGATTATGGGATCATTTAATTCCTCCAGTTCTTCAGAAATATTAGTTAACTCTAACTTCTCTTTTCAGTTCACACAAGGTTTTCTTTGTCAGAGATAACATTTGTTCATAGTGAGCTATCCTTTCCAAAGAGAACATGATTTGAGATTTTAAATCATTTATTTGGCTGATGAAATCCTTCACCATAGCCCTAAAGTTATTATCATCTAGATAAAAAACAGTTAGAGGAAGAATCTTTTTCATCATTTGTAGATTTTTCCTTTTTCTTCCTTGAGGATTGGATTCCTTCACAAAGATACACATTAACTGCTTTTATTGCATCTCTTTTTTTGGTACCTCTAGTTACAGGAGCCATGAAATTGTATCTTTCAAAGAGAAAGGAGTGAAGGGAATTTTGATCACAAATGGATATAAATAGAGTACCAGATAAGTAAACCCTAAACAAAAACTTCAAAAAAGTCTTCACGGTTAACGATCCATTATCTATTTTTGATAAGAAAATATTCAATTGCAAATCTTAACTTAAATAATCTTGAACTGCCAAGGATAAGAAATTAACAACTATATAAGACTTGAGAAACCTTGATGAAATCCTCATATTCTCAAGTTAATAATGAGGTTGCCAACATCAATACTATAATTAGATAGTGATAGAATGATCTGAATACTCACATATTGTGTCACATGGTAACTTATCAAGGTTTGTTGCATAAACATGTTTTTTACCTCGTCTAACTCTGGTTCTCTTAGACTTCTTCTTGTCTTCAGGAGTTCCCTGTTGGTTACCCAAAACTAGATTCATCCTTTGCATGTCATTCTGAAGTTTGGAAATTCGTTTGTTATTCCTCTTTTTATATGTCAAACGGTGGTAAATGAACTGGCTAAGAATGTTCTGGAACGCGGTTCAAACACGTAAAGGTTACGAATTCAGGGTATGTGAACCATATGTGTGCAGAAAAGGACTTGTTTGTTTTATGCGACATCGTATTTTGATTAAACAAAATATGAAAGAGTGTTTTGGAGCAAGACTCAAGAAATATATCATGAGAAATTCTTTGAGAGTTAAGAAAAATATCCTTGCACAACATGATACCAAGAAAGAGTTTCTTTCCAACTACTCTTGCATCTTACAATATTGAGAAAAACCCAAAGGTCCATTTTTACAAATTTTTCAAAGAACTTAAAAATAACACATGAGAATTTGTGTTCCTGATTTCTTCGTTTACAACTTATAACAAACAGTCTTTGCAGATAATATTTAGTACTGCATAGGGAAACTCTTTTGATGAAAAGAGATATTCTGACTTTTTTACCTAATAATGCAATACCATTATCTTGAGCAGGTGCATCATGATTTGACAGATGCAATATGTCATGTTCTGAGATGAAACTGACAAATAGATGAGGTCTAGACTCTTCATGTACTATATCCAGTTTGTTACAGTCTTCTGGAATACATGAAAGAGAAGAATTACACTCACTAATAAGTATATCAATATCAATCTCAACATGAAGATTATTCATCATAACTTGATTTAGTTTATCAAGAGCGTCTTGTTATTTCTGGAGATATGACTCAACATCAAGAGAGAAACTTTCAAGTTTCTTTTCAAGCCCTGAGAACACTTCAAGGGATTTTAAACCCGGTGGAGGTTTAGATAGAATTCCTTCTACAAATTTTATTAAATCAGTCATAGAAGAAAAATCAGAAATCCCTGGATCTGGTAGTACTTTACAGAGATAGTGTTTCTGTCCATAGAGTCAGATTGGAAAAAACACAGAGTTACGAGGTCTTAAACATGTTTGCCTGCTCTGATACCAATTGAAAAAGCGAGGGTCTAACAACCACACCCAATATTTCGTTTGGGAAATCTGTATGGACTAACTATAATATTTTTCCAAGAGAATCAACTAGACAATCAGACTTAATCAAGGAAAATACATCCAAGGAGTTATATCTCTATTTTTTAATGTAATCAGCAAATCAAATAGATAGAAATCCGTGAGCCTGATTATTATGAGAAACAACTTGAACGGTACAAAACACCAATGTTCAAGTGTCAATCAATTTATATTAACAACCAAAGGTTGGATTATTTAATTGATTGAATAAGGCACAAACTGTGATATTTCAATTATATAAACAAATATAATGCGAAAAAAAAATAACACAGACACCAGAAATTTTGTTAACAAGAATGCATAAAAACCATGGGACCTAGTCCAGATTTAAACACCACACTATATTAAACCACTACAGACTCTAACCTACTACAAGTTAACTTCAGACTAGAATGTAGTTGAGCCCTAACCAATCTCACACTGATCAAGGTACAATCGCATTCTTTACGCCTCTGAATCCTAGCAGGACTCTACGCACTTGATTCCCTTAGCTAATTTCACCCACAACTAAGAGTTGCTACGACCCAAAGTCGAAAACTTGATACACAAATCCGTCTCACACATAAAATTATATTGAATAGATACACCAGAATTATATTTAATAGATACACCAGAATTATATTCAAGGTGAACATGAACCAATTGATACACCAGAATTATATTCTCGAAGAATAGCCTAGTAATATCAATCACCTCACAATAACTTAAACGTATGGTAGCGGAACAAGATATTGTGGAATCACAAAGAATGTGACGAAGATCTTTGTAATTACTTTTTATATCTTACCTATCTGAGATTAAATCTCGAGCAAATCTTAGAGAAGATAGTACTCAATATGATAGAACAAAGTAAGATCAGAACACACAACTACAGAGAAAATAGTTGGGTCTGGCTTCAAAATCCCAATGAAGTCTTTAAGTTGTTAACCTATAATGGTTTTAGAAAAACCTAGGTTAAAGGAGAATCGACTCTAGTCGCAACTAGTATCACACAAGAGGTGTGGGGATTAGGTTTCCCAATTGCTAGAGTTTTCCATATATAGTATTTAAATCAGGGTTTGCAATCAATGTTACCTTGGTAACAAAGCATTCAATATTCACCGTTAGATGAAAACCTGATTAGATTCAAGCTAATATATTTCAACCGTTAGATTGAACTTAACTTGTTATACAGAAATAAATATACTTTTATTAGATATGGGTAACCGTACCTAAATGTGTATATTGAGTTAACTAAATAATAGTTAACCGAAGTTAGCCATATAAGCACTTTCATATCAACCTTGTTCATCTGAATCACAACTAGTTCAAATAACTCAAATGAAACTAGTTATATATTTGTTCAATTGTTTATATTCTCATAGAAGTGTACACGACACAATTGAAGAAAAATCGGTTTTGATTCACTCGAATCAATTCATGAACATTATAGACACGGTTTACAAAGATTGCATTCCTTATTATATGAATACATTTATTCATGATTATGTAAACATACTTGACCAATTTTTGAACTTAACCCACTCAAGTATACAAATAGGTGTGCATACTTAAGTTCTCGGACTTGGTCTTATTCGCCAGTATGCAAACGGGTACGCATATTGTTGGTCATGACCGAACTCAGTTGAAACCAGTATGCATATGGGTATGCATACTATATTTCCCGGACTTCAACTGTTGAATCAGTACGCATACATGTATGCATACTAAATTCCCTGACTTGGAATACACTTGCAACAGTTTAGCATACAAGTACGCATACTATGCTATATCCAATCAGTGGTTAATTGTTCTAAACTCCCATTTTAGTCATTGAAATATTCTTAGAAGACTAGATTAGCTGTCTGACATAAAATATTAGCTTTAATGCAATTTTCAAGTGATCAAATGTTCAATACGAAACATTCCGAGTGTACATCAATGATTGTCTCACACAAATCATGTAAGATGTTACCAGGCGATTTTCACATGCTCATCTTTTGACTTTTGTCAAGAATAAAAGATGAACTTGGTTAAAGCGAAAGCTTACCAACACATATTTCGAGAAATATGTAAGCGAGTTCAACTCAGCTTGAAATATCAAATGTGTATAAAGTAAAGTCTATATAGCTATATGACTTTTGTCTCAATAGGATATATAATAGAAATAAACTTTTAAGTGATATATGAGTTCAAGTCTCTACATACCTTTTGATGATGAAGTTCCACAAGCCCTCCTTAGTAGTTCTTCGTTTTCAATCGATGAACGCCGTGAAGTCTAAATCTCAACTACACATTTTATCCTAATCTGAGACATAGCTATAAGTAGACTAGAAATCAAGACTTATAATTTTGACAACTAAACTTGACAAACAAGCTTGAGATAGCAATGCTTGCGAGTTCGACCGAGAAGTTCTCTAATAGACATATGTTTAACGCACTTGAAGATTTGCGTGTCATGAATTATTTTAAGGTGCAACATAGATCATGAAAACATTCCACGCATGTTGAGGTTTTATGGTCTCCACCGAAACAGGGAGAAATTATGATTTGTTGTGATGGTTCTTCTCTTGGTAATCCAGGCCAAGATAGAGCTGGTCTTTGCTTTAGAGATGCAAACTCAAGAGTTCTTGGTGCTTTATGTGTTGGCCTTTGCTGGAGGACTAATTTTTATGTTGAAGTTTGCACTGTTATTTTATGGCTTGATGTTGGCTAAAAGATGGAATGTCATGGATATTTGCATTAAATCAGATTTGATGAGTTGTTTACAAGCCTTGCAAAAGGGTGAGATTCCATGGGATTTGGCTCAGAAGTGGAGAATGGCGTGTGCCTTTTATAGCAACATACGCTATATTCATAGTTATAGGGAAGCTAATTTCACTGCAGATGCCCTATACAAACAATCGTGTTTTTTTTCTAAGGATGTTTATGAATTTTATAAGGGTAGGCCAGTGTTCATTTTTGTTGTAGAGTGGCTTGGTGAGGTTTATTACCGTTTCAAATAGGCTATGTTCCTTTAGGTGGCCATCTTTGGCTAGTTAGAGTGGCACGACCTTAGCACTTGTACATACTTTTGCTTTTTAATTTACTTTTTTGACTGAGTAATTATTTTTTTTGTAAGGTGTTCAATTGTTTGATAATATCTTGGGGCAGTCAGCAGTGGGAAACATGTCATTTGATACATTGCCACAGAGTTCAAAACAACTTGTATTTGAATAGTTGTACCTTCCTGAGATATGAGTTTTTCTTTCCATACATCTAATTTATGATGCATATTATCAAGTAAAGGCTGAAAACTCTGAGCCTTTGACCTAATTCAGGAACATAGGAACCCCTAGATTTCTATCAGAAATCTTCGTAGGTTTCATCTGCAAAATGTTGGCAAGATCATGCTGTCTACTTCTAGAAATCTTCTTACTAAAAGTGACACCACTCTTACTAGGATTTATGACATGGACATACACAATACTAAATCACATAATAATTTGTTGAACATGCTTAATTTCAAAAAATTTAGCCTTAAGGAACAGTAAAACATAATATGCAAAAAAACAAATGGGTTATTGAAGGATATTTTCTAGCAAGTTTGACACCATGTATACAAAGTATGATTATTTTGTCTCCAACAATGATCTCCTAAGTATAGTATAGTCTGTATAAATACAGTGAATTGGTTAATTAATTAGTGGAAGGATAATAATATAATAATATAATATAAACACATAAAAAAAAGGGGGATTTTGTGTTTCCCCCTCAAAATAAATAGCTATTTTGCATTACCCCCCTTTTTAAATCACTAATTGGTAAAACCTCCTATCTGTTATCTTTTCCGTCACTTCTGGGTTAGTTATCACGTGCTAGGTGAGCGTGTGCGTTCATTTAATTTAAAGGTCATTATTAAATCTAAAGAGATGTGTTAGCCATCTATAGTCTAATACATCTCCTCTCGTAAACCAGTTCACTTATGGTAAATGCTAGATTATTATAGGAACAACCATGATAAGATTCACAAAAAGCAATTGTTTCCTAATCCAATCAAGACTGACCTATATACTAGCCTAAAAATGACAAATCAAGCAAGAAAATTCTCATTTTGGGCATCAAATACCGCTGTTTAACTAACCAATATTCACCATATTCCATGAACACCGCCGTCTCCGCCATTAACAACACCCCCGCCACTGCTACTAACGAGTCAAAGAATAAACATTCCAATAGCTCATCAACATCAGCAATATCAAAACATTTTTTCACCCAAGAAATCAATTGCAAAACATGTTTGTTTGCCCATGAAATTAGATGAAATGTCTTTAGAAACGTCGATTAAGGTATGACAGTGAGAGTACTAGAACTTAAGGTTTTTCCTCTTAAGGTTACCAATGTCGTACTCCATGATCTTACTGGATTTGTAGTAGACGCAGTCGTCGTAAACATAGGTTTTTCTTCTTTTAAATCCTCAATATATAAAAAAAAGGTTTATTTTGTTTTTGGTACTCAGGTTTTATCCAGCTTTTGAGTTTGGTCTAACTTTTGTCCAGCTTGGCGTTTGGTACTTAGAAAAAACGTTGACTCGCATTGACCGTTAATGACCAAACTTTAATTAATTTTATGAAATAAAAATAATTAAAATTACTGAGTTTACAAGTGTACCCCAGAAATGGGTTTATGATCCAACGGTTGTAATAAAAATAGTTACCCTACGTTCTTGATGTAATATGTCAAGCAACCCTAAATCTCTACTTTTCTTCTTCTATTTTTAACTCCCTTCATCGATCCACAATAACTCTAGCAGCAACAACTTAAATCTTCCTCCTTTAGATGTATGAACAGAGAAGAAAACACAAGGTTATAATATACATTACACACCTTTTTAAGCTCACCCTCTCCTTCACTAATATATGTACCTCAATCTATATAGTCTGTCATATCATGTCTTATTAAACATGGAGGTAACTAATATTGAGAACAAAAAAATCCATTAATAAAAAACAAATTAGACAAAAAATTTCATTCTCATTCCAATTTTCCAACGTCTCTTTTCTTCCTTATCATCGTCATTTCCACTACCACTGTAACACCAATCATCCGTGACAAGCACACCACTTCAAAAAAAAAAATTGAAAACAAAAATTGGTTTTCATTTGGTGAAATTATGGTTTTGATTTAGTAAAAATTGGGGTTTCTATTTAGAAATTGGGTTTTTGATTTGATTTAGTAAATAAGGCGTTGCTTTAATCGGAGAAGAAGAATGTGTTTCTTCAATTGGTTTTGATATAATGATTGAAGGCATTAAGCTAGGGTTACAAATGACTGTTGTGTTAGGGGGAGATGTAATATTGGTAGAGGAAACAATAAAAAAGGTTTTATCAGAGAAAATAATTGGATTTCAGGGAGCTCCTTCTTCAATTGGGTTTTTTGTTGAATACGTTGATGGGGTTATGTAGAGAGGAAGAGGAATTGATTGGATTTGGGAAATAAATTGATTGGATTTGGGGGAGCCGATTCTTCAATAGGGTTCAATTGAACCAGTTTGTGGGGGTTATGCAGAGTAGTTAAATTTGTTCATGAGATTAAAAATAAAAATTTATTGGATTTTGATAGAGCTAATTTTTGAACTGATATTTTGGTTCATGGGGTTATGCAAAGTTGCAGTGTTTGTGGAGGCGGAAGAGATGAAGTGGAAAATGAATTTAGGGTGTTGGGAAGTCTTTTTATGGTAAAGTAAAAGGGTATAACAGTAAATTAAAGTAGTAAATAAATAAATTTATTTATTTATTTTTAATAGTTATCAAACGGAAATCAAACTCTAACCAAGTCAACTCAGGTCAACATCATTTCCAAGTACTAAACGCCAAGCTGGACAAATGTTAGACCAAACTCAAAAGCTGGACAAAACTTGAGTACCAAAAACAAAATAACCCCAAAAAAAAAGTATCATTAAAACCCATGAATTCAATTTTTAATATCCCTTGAATTACAAATCAAGGTTAAAATCATGGTTAAGGGAAATACAATTTAGGCGTTTTTAGAGATGATGAATGATTAATGTGTGTGAGCGAGAAGAGTGAACAATAATCAAAGAGGATTTTGTTTTGAATTATTTGGATTTCAATGAATGGTAACCAAAGGAGTATGGGGTTTGGAGGTGATTAAAGTATCGGTGTTAGAGCAACGGAGAAGAAAAGATGGAGGAGGAGAAGGGATGAAGATGATCTTTCAATGCATCACGTGCATAGTTCAGTGGATTCTAACGGAAGTTATAACATAGATGGGGTTTTACCAATTAGTTATTTAAAAAGGGTGTAATGCAAGATAGCTATTTATTTTGGGGGAACACAAAATCCCCCAAAAACAAACAAACTCGGCTCACATTTTTAAAACAATTAAATATAATCTTTTTGTTGGAAAGATCCATAGCCAAGCATACATCATCATCTTCAAGGATAATTTTCGTAGAATCCAGCAGTTGCCATCTCACATCATCTCCAGTGAGCCCCTCAAGTAATATCCTAAGAAAATAATAGTATAAATGGGCGCGACCGGCTGACAGGGTCTAGTCTCACAGACTCTCACAGGGTGACGGTGATCGTCGGATCCTAAAATCTAGACGGATGAGATTATTTTAAATTATCTGGGTAACCGTGGTTGTCCTTCCCATGATCCATAACAACTTCAATATTTTCTAGTTGTCATTCTCCTCTTCACTTCTCTCTCAGATAGTTACTTACAAACAAAAATTTGATTTTTCTTTTTGAGGAACACAAACATGAAGTTTTTCTTTTCTTTTCCCGGAGCAGTATGATCTACAGCTCAAATCAAGGGGTATTATTACTTGATCAAAATTGGAGCATTAAAAATTCTAACGATAAAGAATTAGACCCAAATCATACAATCAAATCAAAACCCATGATGGGTGATTAAACAGAACCCATTTTCTCTCAGGATTTTACTATTGATTTTTGGAGATTTTGTTTTGATAGGACAATTTGTGGTACATTAGCAGATTTGTCGATCTAGTGGTTTAATTTCTTTTGTGGATCACTTCTACAAATTCATCGTCTTCTTTTCTAAGACCTAAATTTTATTTATTGATATTTATTTATGGGATTCATGTTACTTTTATTCCATTGTTCAAAAAGACTACTAATCAAATCAAGCAACGTTAATTTTTGTTATCATCTAACAAAATGTCAATATACTGGGATTAAACTGTAGATCTCCATCTCTTTTCCATATCTGATATATAGGATTTTCTTTCATAATATTTTTCTTAATCGCATCAAGAAAACATCATAGGTTTAATACTTACAAAATTTTGATTGATTTCTCAGTCGTTTAATCAGAAACAACAGTTTCAATTTCAATTTTGATTAGGAATTCTGTAGCAAAAGATTAGATATGGTGGAATTGTTTTTCACATGGGTGTAACCCGGATTACCCAGATAATTTTAAAATAATCTCATCCGTCTAGATTTCAGGATCCGACGATCACTGTCACCCAGTGAGAGTATGTGAGACTAGACCCTATCAGCTGATCGTTCCCCAAGAACATGTTCTTTTATTTCCTTCCACCTTAAGGATTTAGGATTTGAAGACATATGCCTAGTTTTTCGATACAAATGATGTTTGATACTTTTTTTTATAAAGCAAGAATTTTTATTGAATCAGCTGTGCTGAAAATTGGTGTCTCTTGCCAAAAGGCTACAGATATCAACTGATTTTTTTTCCTACCTCAACAGAGTTGGTAGATTCTCTTACAGATTTTCAATGTGGTCTGCAACCATATTATCATCCCTGCGAATGAAATCAGAACTACAATATGAAAAACTTAAAGCTAAATGTTTTATTTCTTTGATAAGATTTCTATTCTCCCATTGGATAAGGAGAGAATCACCCTTAATGGAAAGAATGACAGTCTTGGCATCAGCCTCAACTTGAATTTTTGTAAGCTACTTTTTTTTCCCATCTCAGTGCTTCACGGACAGCTCTGCACTCCCATTCTCAAGTGGTGAATAATCTGAGTTTGTATTACTACTATTACTACCATCAGGGGCGGAGTCAAGAGTTGATTAACATTAGCTGGGCAGACTAACACTGACTCTCTTGTATCTTTTATTTAGTCTCAAACACAGACGTAATTATTAATTGCATCTCACTACATATGTACTTTTAATCTCCCCCAGGAACAAACGCTATTATAATGCCCTTTTCATTGAAACACAAATTATAATTCCGCCTTTGGAACTGCACGCGATTATGTACATTTGGGTTCGATAATCTCTCCACTGGTGTGAAAAATCTCTGAGAACTATATCTATGGGTTGTTTGGATACATACTCAGAAATTGTTTTTTGACTTCTGAAAATAAAAAAGTCAAAAATTAGTTTTGGCACACAATTTTAGAATTTATTCTAGAAGCAACTTTTTATCGTAACATTTTGCTCGTGGTATCAAAACACGCTAGCATAACTTAGTTCTTCTCATCTCATGAATGTGGAATGTGGATGTTTTACTCTCCTTCTTTGATTTTTCCTTGTGTCCTTCCCTCTTTTCTTTTAATAATACATTTCCATTTTAAGAAGAAGAAAAAAACAACTAATCTTTTTCTCCCCAGTCCCCACCCCACCAAGATCTCTAAATATTCCTAAGTATGAAGGAACTAGCCCAATGGGACCACACATTGAAGTCCCGAGTCCTTTTCTTTTTCTCTCCAGCATCACCAAAACTTTCCCGGAATTAGGATAAAAATTAACCCTTCAAAATTAGTGTGGAAACGAAAAAAAAAATGATAAAAATTAGAGTGGGAAACAAAATAAGAAGTCTGAAAAACTGATTATCCTTAAGTAGAAACTTGCGAGCTATGGATTAATTTGAAACAACTAGGCGCATGATGTAACCCTCAAGAAGTAAAAACACAGAAGTATTTATTAAGAGAACCTGCAGGAAGGAAAATGTTAATATTGTGTTGTTGATAAATCATTAAATTTTTCTTATAACATTCTCCTTCTCCACTGCAACTACTATGAAGATTTTGTGATCTTTGGTTCTTTATCTTCTTCTTGGCTTGGGATTTTCACTTGTATCTTATATCTCTTATACTTTGGTATGTTCTTCTCACTATCCTTTTTGGTACTGTATAGTTAAAATCAAGGTTTATGGTGTTAGTCTTCAATATGTTTCTGATTGTATATACAAACTTTGGGGTTTAATCTTTTTCACTCTTACATTTCTTTAAATGTTGGTTCTACTGTATACAAGTACTTTCATCAAAATTGTTATGTGATTTCTATTATTAAAATTAGGTTTATAAAGATTGAGTATTTAGTACTGGTTGGGGTTTTGTGTGATTACTGAAAATAAAAACTCAAATTATGATAACAACTCTAATGTCAAAACATGGTTGGATGGGCATTGAGGGAATTAATGAATGCTCTCCAAGCACATAGTTTTTTGAAGTAAATTGGGAACTAAATCTAGGTTGGTTACCTTGCATATCTTTTGTATGTCACTGAGAAGAACACACAAGTCAAGGGTTTTTGTGATTATTTGTTGTTTGTGTTGATGATTTAAGAGCGCAATAATTTCATCATTTGTATAATACGGTGTTAGTGTGTATGTAAGAAGAGTACTTAGCTAGATTTATGAAAAAAATCGGATTCAACTATAAAATAATGAATTTTGATATATGAACAAACCTCTCACCTAAAGAAATTTCCAGTGTTTCCTTTACTAACACCTTGTCTTGTTTGATCTTTTTGCTATAGTTTAAAGCACGAGAATGAATAGGGATGGAGAACCAGTTGCTAATAATAATTCAAGGTTTGACATCTTTCAAATTTTTCAATTTTCATGAAGCTAGAAATGGATTACTGAGATGAAGACAGGGCAATGTTGTATTTTTTTCTCGCTGGAATTGTTGCCTAAACTTAGTTTACTTTATTGGTGATATTTTTTTGCGTAATATAAGTACTGCAAAAGAGTAAGAATTTGATTATGTTGTTATGCTTGAAATTCCCTTTGCTCTCCTTATTCACTAATATGGTCATCTTATTTTTTTTTATATGTTGATGAATGATGCTTATGAAAAATGAGGGTTTTAGTACTAGTAGGTATGTGCCATTTAGAAGCTTATATAAATCAAAAGACTAGTAGTGATTCATTGGTGGTGCTGATAGTTGACAATCTCTATATTTTCTGTAGAAGCCTAATTAGATTGGTTGTTTCTTATGAGATGTTTTCCTCATTACTCATAGTTTCGCATAATTTCCTATCTTGTTGTTTGTAATTTTGAGTGTGTCACTTTCTGCTACTTGGTATTATGAAGACTTTGTAACTTGATTTATACCACCATCAGGATATTACGCTGCATATTGTTTTTCTAATTGTTGTACTTTTTATTTAACAGTGTACTGGCTTCTATTTGGACCGAAGATAAGTGGCTTCAGACGTTTAGTGGTTTGCGGACATTTTCTATTTGTGTTGTATACTTCTCACTTTGTATAATCTTATTGGGTCTGCTTGTGAGAAAAATCCACCAACCTTCACCAAGTTTCCTTGTAGGAAGTGGTCAAAATGATGCCATGTTTATCAAAGGAGCTGTGTCGATGATATTACTTAATCTTCCACCCTTCATTGTGCTTAACATAAACCTAGGCATCATAGGATTGCCAGTATTGCAGCTGGTGATAGGTGTCTAAAACACCTAATTTTATATCTAGTATTTATGCTTTCTTTGCGAGTTTTCATGTAAATTATGTATCTTATGTGTGAGTTTGAGTTATTAGGTACTCTGGAGTCGCACGGAAGAAAAGAAGAGGAAATTATACGAAATGGAGCAAAAGGGCAAAAAGGTCATTTCCACATGTGAACGATATTAGGAGCTAAGGCCAGGTTAAGGGGCGACTCTTGTTGGAGGAATACTAAAACCAGCCCAGAGGAGGTTAAGGGACTGCCATTGGGTGGTTTTTAGTGGGGTGTCTTAATCCACTTATCCCACAAGCTAGGTCGAGTGAACCAGTTCTTTCTCTTTTCTTCATTACAACAACTAGTGAGAGGTAGCCGACATAGATGGGCTTGAGTTATATTTTGGGCTTACAAAGCCCATGTTGAGAAATAATTAGGTCAGTGAAATTAGGTATCTTTTTAGACCAGTTTGAGAGACTAATATCAAGCCGAGAGAGGACGGTATTGTCCGAGTTCACTCGTTGCTCCTCCCAGACTTGTTGCGGTCAGTTCTAGCCAAGGTCCGGTGGTTAATGGTGCAGTGACTGAGAGCTTGAACAGGGAGATAATTTGTGAACTGGTGGTTGAACTAGTCGAGAGATATGGGTAACGAAAATGGAATTTGCTGTGGCATGCCATTGATCGACTAGAGGTTTGTTAATGGCGTGTTTTTGGCTGTCACTGAGTTATGGTTGAGTGGTTTGATTGGAGCCTGTGTATGTATGGGAACATTGGGTTTGTACTGGAATGTTGCAGGGAAGGAGATGTGATTGGCTTATAAGACAACAACAAGTTCGTGCCTGTATCAGCAGAATATGAAGACGTGCTATTTGTTTAAATGCCTAAGCTACCAACGTTGGAGCTGTGGATTGTATCAGTGGAGCACGAAAGAGAGACAATGAAGCACAGGGAGCGAACTAGTTTGGTTGACGCCGTGGCAGTTTCCAGTGAAGATAGAGATGGGCAGCTACTGTTACGATGGTAGTCGACTGAAGTTTTTAGAGCTCGAGGAGATGGACTTAAGGGCTGGTGGTTTGTAGTCGACAGATAGCCGGGAGATATGGAACTGTATGATGTTAGCAGCAATGACGATGGTGACTAGTGTTGGTGATGTCTGAGGTTTGTTGCGGTAATATGGAGCTGAGTTAAGATGAAAGGTTGAAACGCTGCTACCATTACATCAGAGAGTTTACTGGCAGTAATGATGGCATTGAGTGGTGTTGCTGTGGCTCAGGGAAGGAGTTGGAGCTCTAGAGACGATGAAGTCAGGGCTGCATCTACGAGTTCGAAGCTGTAATGGTCGATGCTCGTTGCTGTTGCATGGCGGGTGAGTACGGAGTGAGAAGGTGATCGACAGTGGCTGGAAATGGTAAAAGCTCGAGCTTGAAAACTATAGCTGAGATGGAGCTCGAGGACACTTGAGTGAAATTAATGATGATAATGAGCTGGTGAATGAAAGGAGGAGGTACAGCGAGATTGAAACATGACGGATGATGGCAGCAATGAAGCTGCTGCTGTTGATCGAATGCAGAGTTGCAGCTGGATGGAATAGAGCTCGAGAAACCAAAACGAATAGGTGACGGAGCTGTAGTGACGACGATGCCAGTGTAGTGCATGAAACAACAATGGCTGTTTAATGAAGTCTTGAGCTCGAAGGACATGACGAATATGGCTATCACTGATGGTGCACTTGTTGTGGTGGACTGTATTGAGGGTGTTTGCTTCCAAACCGAGACTGTCCTTCGACAATATTTTGGAGAAAGGATCAGGCCTGTGTTGACTGTCAACAAGATGGACATATGTTTCCTAGAGATACAGATTGATGGAGAAGAGGCTTATCATACTTTATCCAGAGTTATTGAGAATGCTAATGTTATCATGGCCACGTAAGAAGACCCACTCCTCGGTGATGTCCAGGTTTACCCTGAAAAAGGAACAGTCGCCTTCTTTGCTAGTTTGCTTTCACTCTAACCAAATTCGCAAACATGTATGCTTCTAAGTTCGGTGTTGAACACAGTAAGATGATGGAGAGGCTTTGGGATCATTGCCACTTGCATGAATGACCAAAAGGACGGGTTGGGGTTTGAGGCATCGGTGATGGGAATGATGTGACACGGTGGTGTTGTGAGATCGAGTTTGCCATGGAAGCTAGGAAGATGATATGGTTATCAATGAAAAATGGAGTTCGAGTAGGAGAAACAAGAATCCAGGGAGAAGTTGGCCGTGAAAGAAGAGTAATAAAATTTACCCTGTCAGTTCCACGGAACTGACAGGTCATTTACAGGCAAAGGATTAAATGGGCTGGGCTTCCTAGTCATGTATGCGATTCCAGTAGCTGTGCAGTACACGGCCAGCCCTTTGGATAATCAGGGTGCAGTTCAAGTTTCGGCAGAGTTGGAAATTTAGTTTGCACGGGGCGTTATGCACGGGACACAATTCTTAAGGAGGTGCACTTTTTATTAGGTTTCCTAGTTTTCTTAAAGAAGAGGTTACAAAACTCTATATATAGGGAAGCCTAGGCACAATTATAAGAATCTTTTTATCTTCTACTTTTGTTTCTAGGGTTTGTGAACATGATAGGGTTTCTCTTTCTTCTTGTTATGAACTCCATGAACATGAGCTAGAGTTTTTATTATTGGTTATGGAATAGTTGGATTTCACAAAGCATGATTCTTTGATTCAATATATTAGTTTTGTCTCATATTTATCGTTTGCGATTCTCTGAAAATATAGTTACATGATTTGATTGATTGTTTTGTCAAGTTGCAAATTGGTAGAACTTATAATCACATCTATTGCTAGTTTAGGGTTTATTATACGTAAAAGTGATATTCCTTGAATACAAGTAGCATGAATATGGTTATATCTTGTAGTGATGCATCCTTATAATCATATGTGAATCGTAACCTTTGTTAAATTGAATTAGTGCGCTTTCCACGTTCAATTGCTTTGATTGGCCTGATTTCATAGAACTTAATGCATCTAGGGAATTAAACTTAATTAGTGCTTTTACACGTTAGGTTGTTCTTTTAGATAGAATTCATATTCGCATCTTTTAATGTGTTTGTTGATGACAAAAGGGAATTTGCGGGATATTCTTGCGATCAAGGTATTCTAGGGCTTTTGATAAAAGTTGAGATTAAATATCAATTCTAGTTATTGTTAAAAAGCATATTTGTGAATGAAGATGAATCCTTAACCAATATTCTCACTACCTTGATTTGTGTGCTTTATTTATTTCTTTGTTTTTATTTTACTTTTGCTTATATAAAAATCAAAAAATCACCCGGTGTTTTATATAGGAAACCGAAAAAATTTGACAACCTAGACCTCTCTGTGGGATCGATCCTTTCTTGCCCTTGCTATATTTATATTTTGAGTAGTAAGAAAGTGTAATTATTTTTGACGCATACGACAGTGATCAAATTTTGGCGCCGCTGCCGGGGAGGCAACGGTTGTCACTTGTTTTTGGTTTATTTTTTTGTTTATTTTTTAGTTTTTCTTATTTTCTGGTTTTTAACCTTGGTTTGGGAATCGTATTTCAGGTACCAATTCTATGGAAGGAGCATATTGGAACAATGGATACGGCTTTCAATCTCCTCAACACTATGACAATTTCCCACCATCTATGGAATGCAACCAAAACCAATTTATTGGCTATGATGCATATCCTAGAGAACCTTGTGGTGATTTTCATACATACCAACAACAACCTTGTAGTGGGTATGTAAGTCAAGCACCTAGGTGGGATAATTATACTTCTAATTGGATTTATTCGAGTTGTATGCAGATTATGCATGGATTGCAAGATATGCAACAAAGGCTAGACCAACTTGACCGTAATAGAGAGAATGTCGCACAAACCAATTTCTGGAATATGCCTTCTTACCCGACTCCGGATCGTAGTTATGATCATTCACCCATTCAAAGGGAAGAGTCATGGGAAAGAGAACATATTGCAGCTAATGGTGGCAAGCGTGTGAACGTTAGGAAACTTGCGCAGAAATTATACAAGTTGGAAGATGATGGATACTCGGAAGAGCTTGTCGATGAAATTAGTAGGACCATTCATATGGAACTCAAACGACGTCGTGATAAAGGATGGGAAACCGACGACGATTCTGATTATGGTGAGTCTGAAGATGAAGACGATGATGATTGTGTTGAAAAGGACCAACCTTTGGAGATATTTGATGATGTTAGTGTAGTTGACTCAACTCTTGATCTTTATAATGATCAAGCACCTATTCAAAAGGTACATGAGGATGATGAAACTAATGTTTTTCAGAATTTTGCAACATTGTTTGAGTCTAATGAGGAGGAGTATGTTGAGAATGTGACCGTTATGACCAATATTATGGAAGACCCAATTGAACTTGTGAATGTTTGTAATGATGATGTTCATGTCGAGACTCCGATTAAGGCAGAAACGGATGAAGAATGGTTGCAAAGTTTGATAGAGGACCATGATATACAAGAGGTGAATAGTTCACTTGAGTTTTTCAAGGATGAAGAGGATGCCGTGCTAAAAGAAATTGTGATAGGTTTGTCTAACCCTTTGCATATTGTTTCTTCTCCTTTACCTCTTATTGGTTTGAATGTATGTGCTTCGAAAACATTGTTGAATGACTTTGTTTCTCGATTTCCGCCATTAGAAAAACTTGATTCTCATACTATGCAGGTTTGTGAACAAGAAACCATAGAAATACCCGACTCATATATTCTTTATGCACTTTCGAGTGTGGACAAGAATAAGTGTGGGGGAAACTTTTCTCGGTTAATAGCTTCGTTTTTGTTTTATATTACTAATATTTGTGCGAAGCTAGTGTTTGAAAAACAGGTGCTATGGGTGGATCCCCAACTTTTCAGATTATTGGTGTATGGGGAATGACTCTTACAAGAAGCTAAGTCGGGCCGTCGACTTTAAAACAAGCGCTAAGTGGGAGGCAACCCACCGGTTTTGTATCTCTTATCCTTTTGCTTTTGCTTTTTATTTTATTTTATTTTTGTTTTGTTTATTTTTTATTGTTTTCATATCATATTTGCATCCCCATGTTTAATTTCATTAAGTCCATAATCTAACTTAGAAGAGAATTATGATGATACCTTTTCGTCAGAAAATTTCAGACTGCGCGTAGTTCAGTCCAGAGACCATAACTGTCAGACCGTTTATCAAAACACTGTGAAATTTTGACACTCCGTAGAAAGCACGTAGGTGAAAAACTTTTGTGAAATGGAGTTTTTCCAAATTCCTTACCAATTTTCACAGTGTTTGCGTTTTATCTGCTGTTACGTCAGAATTCAGAACTTTCGGTTTTACACATTGAGGACAATGTGAAGTTTAAGTATGGGGGAGCATTTATATGTTTGTATAGTTTGTTTTATGCCTTTAAAAAAAATCAGAAAAATAGAAAAACCAAGAAAAAATTTGTGCTTTTTGAACTCCGAAATCTAGAAACTTGTGCCTTTAGGATGACGCCATTAGTGGATGGAACCATTTTGATTGCAGGAGTTGAGGAACCAATTAACTAAAAGGGACGAACATAGCTCAAAAATCACAATTAATATGATAGTTGTTACCATATCTCGGAATATCACCATATCACATTCTATTTTTATTTTTCCATATTTATCTATTGTTCTCTAAGTGCTTTGGTGGGTCACTAAAAATCGAGTTGTTATTACTGCTAGGATGAAATAGAGTGATTGAGTTGCTATAAAAAAAGGAAAAAAAAAAGAAAGAAAAAAAAGAGACCGACCAATTAGACCAAACGGAATAAAATGACACTTGGGAATAGCAGTATGTGTGAAACGTAGTCCCTGTCTCCGTCGCCTAAACAAGCGTGGAATGCAGGATCCAAGGCAACTATCATGTACTTGCTGACAAGAATCATGCGCTTGGATCCAGTTTGATCCAATCATGTTGTCTAAAAAAAAAAAGTGAAAAAGTGAAAAGAAAAAGAAAGTATTATTTTGGTTGAATAAAGTCACTTCTGGTTCCCTTGTATATGCCAGTAAATTGATGTAGCATTCAAACCAAGTAGCTCAATCCAATAGGAATAGGTTCATCTTGTCAGTGACCTTCAGACAAATATGGGAAACATCGATCACTTGTGAACATTCGCCAACATCTACATCTATATCCATCTTCTTAATCTTTTCATTGTGATTGTGGTTTGTTAGTTTCCGAGTACTGTGGCTTGTTCGACTATCTAATTAAAGCTTTATTTACTAATATATGAACTGAATTTGTGCAAGGTACCTCCTCCTGTAGTCATTTTGGATTCGTTCATTGATTTGTCACAAATAGACGGAGTTGGAAATATAGATTTTGTAGGTATATCTCTAGTAAACCTTAACGAGACTATAACTCGTCCACTAGGGACACCTAGGGGTTTAAAGGCTTGTTATTTATGCTAAAAGTGACCGTAGACTAGACGACACAGAGTTGTATGTATATTTTAGTTTGTTTGATTTGCTCGAGGACTAGCAAAGTCTAAGTGTGGGGGAATCTGATAGGTGTCTAAAACACCTAATTTTATATCTAGTATTTATGCTTTCTTTGCGAGTTTTCATGTAAATTATGTATCTTATGTGTGAGTTTGAGTTATTAGGTACTTTGGAGTCGCACGGAAGAAAAGAAGAGGAAATTATACGAAATGGAGCAAAAGGGCAAAAAGGTCATTTCCACATGTGAACGATATTAGGAGCTAAGGCCAGGTTAAGGGGCGACTCTTGTTGGAGGAATACTAAAACCAGCCCAGAGGAGGTTAAGGGACTGCCATTGGGTGGTTTTTAGTGGGGTGTCTTAATCCACTTATCCCACAAGCTAGGTCGAGTGAACCAGTTCTTTCTCTTTTCTTCATTACAACAACTAGTGAGAGGTAGCCGACATAGATGGGCTTGAGTTATATTTTGGTCTTACAAAGCCCATGTTGAGAAAGAATTAGGTCAGTGAAATTAGGTATCTTTTTAGACCAGTTTGAGATACTAATATCAAGCCGAGAGAGGAAAATATTGTCCGAGTTCACTCGTTGCTCCTCCCAGACTTGTTGCGGTCAGTTCTAGCCAAGGTCCAGTGGTTAATGGTGCAGTGACTGAGAGCTTGAACAGGGAGATAATTTGTGAACTGGTGGTTGAACTAGTCGAGAGATATGGGTAACGAAAATGGAATTTGCTGTGGCATGCCATTGATCGACTAGAGGTTTGCTAATGGCGTGTTTTTGGCTATCACTGAGTTATGGTTGAGTGGTTTGATTGGAGCCTGTGTATGTATGGGAACATTGGGTTTGTACTGGAATGTTGCAGGGAAGGAGATGTGATTGTCTTATAAGACAACAACAAGTTCGTGCCTGTATCGGCAGAAGATGAAGACGTGCTATTTGTTTAAATGCCTAAGCTACCAACGTTGGAGCTGTGGATTATCTCAGTGGAGCACGAAAGAGAGGCAATAAAGCACAGGGAGCGAACTAGTTTGGTTGACGCCGTGGCAGTTTCCAGTGAAGATAGAGATGGGCAGCTACTGTTACGATGGTAGTCGACTGAAGTTTTTAGAGCTCGAGGAGATGGACTTAAGGGCTGGTGGTTTGTAGTCGACAGATAGCCGGGAGATATGGAACTGTATGATGTTAGTAGAAATGACGATATTGACTAGTGTTGGTGATGTCTGAGGTTTGTTGCGGTAATATGGAGCTGAGTTAAGGTGAAAGGTTGAAACGCTGCTACCATTACATCAGAGAGTTTACTGGCAGTAATGATGGCATTGAGTGGTCTTGTTGTGGCTCAGGGAAGGAGTTGGAGCTCTAGAGACGATGAAGTCAGGGCTGCAGCTACGAGTTTGAAGCTGTAATGGTCGATGCTCGTTTCTGTTGCATGGCGGATGAGTACGGAGTAAGAAGGTGATCGACAGTGGCTGGAAATAGTAAAAGCTCGAGCTTGAAAACTATAGCTGAGATGGAGCTCGAGGACACTTGAGTGAAATTAATGATGATAATGAGCTGGTGAATGAAAGGAGGAGGTACAGCGAGATTGAAACATGACGGATGATGGCAGCAATGAAGCTGCTGCTGTTGATCGAATGCAGAGTTGCATCTGGATGGAATAGAGCTCGAGAAACCAAAACGAATAGGTGACGGAGCTGTAGTGACGATGATGCCAGTGTAGTGCATGAAACAACAATGGTTGTTTAATGAAGTCTTGAGCTCGAAGGACAGGACGAATATGGCTATCAATGATGGTGCACTTGTTGTGGTGGACTGTATTGAGGGTGTTTGCTTCCAAACCGAGACTGTCCTTCGACAAGCTTTTGGAGAAAGGATCAGGCCTGTGTTGACTGTCAACAAGATGGACATATGTTTCCTAGAGCTACAGATTGATGGAGAAGAGGCTTATCATACTTTCTCCAGAGTTATTGAGAATGCTAATGTTATCATGGCCACGTAAGAAGACCCACTCCTCGGTGATGTCCAGGTTTACCCTGAAAAAGGAACAGTCGCCTTCTTTGCTAGTTTGCTTTCACTCTAACCAATTTCGCAAACATGTATGCTTCTAAGTTCGGTGTTGAACACAGTAAGATGATGGAGAGGCTTTGGGATCATTGCCACTTGCATGAATGACCAAAAGGACGGGTTGGGGTTTGAGGCATCGGTGATGGGAATGATGTGACACGGTGGTGTTGTGAGCTCGAGTCTGCCATGGAAGCTAGGAAGATGATATGGTTATCAATGAAAAATGGAGTTCGAGTAGGAGAAACAAGAATCCAGGGAGAAGTTGGCCGTGAAAGAAGAGGAATAAAATTTACCCTGTCAGTTCCACGGAACTGACAGGTCATTTACATGCAAAGGATTAAATGGGCTGGGCTTCCTAGTCATGTATGCGATTCCAGTAGCTGTGCAGTACACGGCCATCCCTTTGGATAATCAGGGTGCAGTTCAAGTTTCGGCAGAGTTGGAAATTTAGTTTGCACGGGGCGTTATGCACGGGACACAATTCTTAAGGAGGTGCACTTTTTATTAGGTTTCCTAGTTTTCTTAAAGAAGAGGTTACAAAACTCTATATATAGGGAAGCCTAGGCACAATTATAAGAATCTTTTTATCTTCTACTTTTGTTTCTAGGGTTTGTGAACATGATAGGGGTTCTCTTTATTCTTGTTATGAACTCCATGAACATGAGCTAGAGTTTTTATTATTGGTTATGAAATAGTTGGATTTCACAAAACATGATTCTTTGATTCAATATATTAGTTTTGTCTCATATTTATCGTTTGCGATTCTCTGAAAATATAGTTACATGATTTGATTGATTGTTTTGTCAAGTTGCAAATTGGTAGAACTTATAATCACATCTATTGCTAGTTTAGGGTTTATTATACGTAAAAGTGATATTCCTTGAATACAAGTAGCATGAATATGGTTATATCTTGTAGTGATGCATCCTTATAATCATATGTGAATCGTAACCTTTGTTAAATTGAATTAGTGCGCTTTCCACGTTCAATTGCTTTAATTGGCCTGATTTCATAAAACTTAATGCATCTAGGGAATTAAACTTAATTAGTGCTTTTACACGTTAGGTTGTTCTTTTAGATAGAATTCATATTCGCATCTTTTAATGTGTTTGTTGATGACAAAAGGGAATTTGCGGGATATTCTTGCGATCAAGGTATTCTAGGGCTTTTGATAAAAGTTGAGATTAAATATCAATTCTAGTTATTGTTAAAAAGCATATTTGTGAATGAAGATGAATCCTTAACCAATATTCTCACTACCTTGATTTGTGTGCTTTATTTCTTTGTTTTTTTTATTTTACTTTTGCTTATATAAAAATCAGAAAATCACCCGGTGTTTTATATAGGAAACCGAAACAATTTGACAACCTAAACCTATCTGTGGGATCGATCCTTTCTTGCCCTTGCTATATTTATATTTTGAGTAGTAATAAAGTGTAATTATTTTTGATGCATACGACAGTGATCAGCTGGCACGTTCGAGATTGAGGCCCAACGCTGGTATTTGTAGGTGAAAATGGTTTCTGCTGATTTCGGTAATTGCGGGTGTGCATGTGAGAAATAATTTAAACCCTAAACAATGTACTGCAAGGGAGTACTTTAGATTCGAGAGATCAATCTGTACAAGTCTATCCTAAACCAAGAAATGGCCATTCCAGACTTTCTTCGGTCACAAAGTTGAGGAGAATGGGTTGGTTTTGGGGAGGGAAGCAAGGAAAGTGGTGAGACCAGAATAGTTGATTATGGAAGAGTAGTTGGGTTACTACGACTTGTTATCAAAAAAGTGAGAGAGCTAACAAGGTGAGCTATAAAGTAAGTATTTTTGAGTGTTGTATCTCCCGTATGAACTTGTTTTTCAATGGAAATAGGTAAGACCTATTTATACAAGTCGGAGTAAAAACGTACCCTGGTCTCATTCAGGATTGGGGAAGTAAATGAGAGGATGTGGTAACTGTATGCATGGAATTGATGTTCCATAAAGTGGTTAACGCATGAAACTGGTTTTCATGACTGCTAACGTTATGGAATTTATGTCCCATAAAATTGTTAACGCATGTGTTTTATGTCCCATGAACGTTTCACACATAACTTCCTGTATTTACTAACCGCCTCACCCTTATGACACTTCCTTATGACGGGCGTAGTGTACACCGCACGATGTAAACCGCCAAACCAATACCCAAAGAGGATCCCCCAGTTTGTGTTGATGTCTCGAATATTTTTGGAAAACATGTAGCATGTTATTGTGGCTTGGCAAGTCAATCTCGGGAAACTTGCTAGCCTGGTGACCTTCGACGGTCGAGATTTTGCATCTTGAGAGGAGGGGCAACCGTTGATCGTTGTACGCCTTCGTTTTGGTAGCCGCGTAGTGAGGGCCAATGTTAAGTGCATATTTTGCATATATTTAGTGTCGAATCCATATTATTAATTGCTTAATTTCTTGCAAATTTATTGTATAATACGTTTGTTTTTGTTTATTTGTGTTTTGCTAGGTGAATCATCCAAAAGAAGCGAATTGGCACATAATTGTGCAATAAAATGAGTTAGCCGCAAGCGGAGAAGGGCCAAAGACCAAGTGTAACTCATTCAAATCAAGGAGTTCTTGATATCATCTCAACTAGGACGAAAATACGAAGCCAACGACGAAAGAATGGAGTCGTTCCGACGTCGCATGAAGATTTTATGGGAATTTGAAGCAAGCAAAGTTGCGAAATTGTTTACGCACATAATTTATAAGGGGTGTCCATTCTTCTAAGAGGCACACTATTTCAAAGGAATTCAAATATTTTTAACGGCACCCGGTTGTTTTACTCAGGGCACATCATCCTCTTTAACATCAGTTTAGCATGCATGGAAGTTATCGAGTCGGGCTGAATAATATGCCGTGAGATGGAGAATTGGAGCTCGAGTTCAGCTGAGTGAGATGAGTTATCGTTGGGTTGCAGCTAACGAAAGTGAATTCTCGCTGCTGAAGACAGAGAATGATAATGACGAGTTTGATGATCGATAATGGAGTTAGGTTGCTGCCATTGTTGGCAGTGATGATGGGGCTTCGGTGATTGGTTAATGAGGAAGGGAGGAAGTTCATGCAGATGCTTCTACCATTGGAGATCGAGTAAGATAGCTGTGATGAGTTCGGAGGAATGGAAATGTATGATGGCTGCTGCCAGTATCGATGGTTGAGAAAAGCAACAGGGAGTGTTGGTGGTTGACTCGAGAAGATTAGTTTTCTTTCTCTGATGGTTCGAAACTATGGTGGTTATCGGTGATCGATCGATGGCATGGATAACTGAGAAAAAGAACTCGATCTTTAAGGATTGGTCGGGACCGAGCAAGAACAACATTTGGCAGATGATGTATAGAAAGTGGACTGAGTTGCCTCCATGGATCGAAGTCGCTGGCAATGATGGAGAAGATGATAATCAAATGGAAGGGTGTTGTTACTGCCAATCATGGCAGTGGAGATGATCAGGGACGAGATGGAGATGAACTGTGATAAAGAAGAGGGTTCGATGGACAAAGTTTGAGTAGAGGAAATTCAGTGATATGTAGTGAATGAAAGATACAGGAGAGTATGGCTCGAAAGTTCCATCCATAAAAGAAAAGAAAGGAAAGTTTGCGTATGGGAAACCCATCCGTTGAATGAAAGCAAGAAATTCCGTAAAAAATCCAGGAGAACTTTCGGATGGGATATCCCATCCGTAATTGAAATAAGAAAATAGGCTGTCAGTTTTGGAAAACTGACAAGCCAAATGAAACTGCAAATTTTGGATTTGGGCTGGGCTTCACTGTTCATGACCGAGCCCATGAAGCTGTTGGACGTGGGTTTGGTTAGTTTACACGAATTTGGCTAAGTTTTGGAGGAGTTTTGGCAAGTTTTGGCAACCATTCGACCGAGATTTGATGCAAGGGCACAACTACAATTGGGACACCTATATAAGAGAACTTCTAATATTTTTGGGACATCAATCTATAATCTTTTATCAAGCCATTGGAGAGGAGAACTCAAGGAAGAAAAGCTAGGGTTTGGAGCTATTTCCATCACCGTAACTATTTCTTTTCCATTTTATAATATGTACATCATGGGTTTCATTAGTACCATGAGTAGATAAACTACTTAGTAATTGGGGATGAGTTTTAAGTTCTAATATATGATTCAATTTAGCATATAAATCTATTTTAACTCTTCATATGATTATTGTTTGTATTTACAATAATTAATTTTATGTTTGATTGATAAATTGTTTAGGTGGCCAACTTAACTAGTTTATTAGTTAACCTAATGTTAGTAGAGAATTTGGATATCCGTAATTGTTGAATAATTCCCTACACAAGTAGAAATTGCGAAACCTTGCAGAGGGATTTTGTGGAGCAATCACAAGTAAAAACAACACTAGAAAATGAACCTTGTGCTAAGAGTTCAACTACTAGGATTGACCTAAATTCACAAAATATAAAGCATTCGACCAAATTACACTTAGAGTGCGCTACTTCTAGGTGGTTTATAGAATAGAATCTGGCATTCGAGCGCTTCGGTGTCCAGTAACTTAAGGAATTTTGAGGATAACACTGCGCTAGTTGTTTTCCTACTGTTGATAATAATATGTGAATGATAAAGAATAGATGAATATGCTACTTTGATGACTATTTAGCAACGAAGAAGGATTCCCTGATCATATTTCTCTCCATTGCTTGCAAACTTTATTACTTTAAATTGCTTTATTATTTACTTTGTTCTACAATCTAAAACAAAAACCCCCATTGTGACATTTTTGACAACTAAAACTCCCTGCTCTTCGTGGGAACGATCCTTACTTCCATTATATTACCAGTTAATTGTGTGGAAATAAGTAATTTAATTTGAGTGCACCTACGACACGCATCAAATTTTGGCGCCGCTGCCGGGGAGAAGTCGGTAGCTTTAGTTGTTTCTTTTAGTTTTATTTTGTTTTTAGATTTTGTTTTTAGTTTTTTTTTAACTTTGTTTTCTAGATTTTTGTTTTAGGTACTTAATCTCTGGCATCGAAGGATTGGAATTACCATAGGTGCGGAATTCAAACTCACAAGGGAACGGTACTACAAGCACGTCCAAAGTTGCAAGAAGAACCTTCTACATCAACAATGGTAGGCGGTACAAATAATCCACCACCTTCACCTCCGGAGAGAAAGTTAGGAGAATTTGCATCTCCGTTCTTAGATTCACAACCACTGTGCATTATAATCACTAACCCAGTGGAGCTGAAGTAGAATCTACTTCATCATCTCCCGAAGTTCATGGGACATCCTGGTGAAGATCCGAACCGTCATCTTCAAGTATTTCAACGCAATATGACAAGTCTAAGACAAGGAGTCGAAGACAAAGATATAGATATGCTACAAGCTTTCACGTTATCATTGACAGACTTAGCAGAAGAATGGTTGTATTGTTTTCCTCCAAGGAGTGTTACAACATGGAATGACATGAAAAAGCTATTTCTGGAGAAATATTTTCCTGCTTCCAAAGCGGCATTCGTTCGTAAGGAGATTAGTGGCATTCTACAGATGTCTAGGAGTCTTTATATGAATATTGGGAGAGGTATAATAAGTTGTTGGCAAGCTTCCCACACCATAATATATCCTCAACACTTATCATTCAATACTTCTACGAAGGATTACTTCCAGAATAGAGGAATCTCATTGATGCAGCAGCCGGTGGTTCACTCACTGAGAAGAAAATCTCGCAAGCAACTAGTCTAATTGAGAGTATGGCCTCAAATGCTCAACAATTTTATACAAGATATGACTCAAATGTTAGAAGAGTTAGCGAGATGGGGGACTCTCCGAATACAGAGCATCGTTTGAGTATAATTGATAAGGCAATTTATCGCATAGCTTCTGTAGTATCTCCATCATATGAAGAAGAGGCCGAGGTTAATGCTTTATTCCCTAATCCTAGGCCAAGGTATGATCCATATTCTAATACTTACAATCCAGGTTGGAAAGATCATCCTAACTTCAGTTATGCCAACAAACAAGCTGCAACTCCTAATCCTTATGCGAAGCAATGTGGGTTTCAACAACAATTTCAGCCACAACCTCAACAACATAATCAAAGCTCTAGTTTAAAAGAGATGATGAAAGCTATGATGCTAAAGCAAGATGAAACGTCCAAAGATAAAAAGGCGATATTTCAACAAAACCTACTATATCAACAAAAGAATGATGCTGCCGTTAAAGATTTGCAAGTACAGATTGGGAAATTGGTGACAGATATGAATCAAATGAAAGCACAAGCTTCGACAAAGTTGCCATCACAACCTTTTGTGAACCTAAGAGAGCACGTTAATGCAGTAACCCTAAGAAGTGGGAAACAAACGGAAGAGCCAAAGCAACAAGAAGTGGTTAATAATGACATTAAAAAGGAAGTAGAGGAGGAAACCGTCCCAAAGGAAAATTAAACCTCAACCGGCCAACCTAAGGAAACGGTTCCCACCTTTACCACACCACCTCCTTTCCCTAGTCGTTTTGCCAAATCACAGAAGCAAGCCCAAGATAAGGAGATCATGGATATTTTCAGCAAGATACAAATTAACATCCCATTTATTGAGGCCATCAGAACCGTACCCAAGTATGCTAAGGTTTTGAAGGATTTGTGTACAAGGAAGGATAGGTTGATTGCTAATGAAATTACTCAGGTGGGCGAAAGTGCAACAACTATGATATTGAAGAAGATGCCTGCAAAGTGTAAAGATCATGGTAGCTTCACAGTGAAAATTACTATTGGTAATCGACGATTCGAGCGTGCTTTGCTTGATTTGGGAGCATCCATAAGTGTTATGTCAGTCGATGTTTATGATTCTTTGAATCTTGGACCTTTGAAAGAGGCGAAGATTACTATTCAATTGGAAAACAAGTCCAATATATATCCTAAGGAAGTCGTGGAGGACGTTTTAGTTCAAGTGAATCAGTTAATCTTTCCGGTTGATTTTTACATTGTGGATATGCATAATGGAGATAATTGTTCATCCACTTCGTTATTTCTTGGGAGACCGTTTATGAAAAAAGCAAAGATGAAGATTGATGTGGACAATGATACACTTACTATGGAATTTGATAAGGAGATCATTCGCTTCAATATATTTGAGGCCATGTGTTATCCTAGTGATGTGCACTCCGCTTTCTCTGTTGATGTTATTGGTTCGTTGGCACAACAGATGTTTGATTTGAACAAAGAAGATGAACTTGAATTTGTGATACAAAATATCATTGATTTGGACGTCCATGGCATTCCTAACTTGGAAGTTGATATTTCCAAGGAGTTTTTTTGAGACATGTGGTGATTTAACGACATCACAAGAATTTAAAACAAGTAATATTTCATATATCTCTTTACCTATTACTGATGAAGTTACTTTACCTTATGTTGTGCAGGCACCTAAATTAGAATTGAAACCCCTACCTGATCACTTAAAGTATGCTTACTTGGGTGATGAGGAAGATCTTCCAGTCATTATTGCAAAGAATCTCACAACAGTACAAGAAGAACGCGTTTTTCGTGTTCTGAAAGAGCACAAAACGGCTATTGTTTGGACAATTGCTGATATCAAAGGCATTAGTCCATCCATGTGCATGCATAGAATCCTTATGGAAGATGATGTAAATCCAGTACGTGATGCTCAACGTAGGCTTAACCCCCCTATGATGGAGTTCGTGAAGAAAAAGATCCTCAAATTACTAAGCGTGGGGGTGATTTACCTAATTTCTAACAGCAAGTGGGTTAGTCCGGTGCAAGTGGTGCCTAAGAAATCAGGTGTCACTGTTGTTAGAAATCAAGATGATGAACTCGTTCCTACAAGAGTTCAAACAGGATGGCGAGTGTGCATAGACTACAGAAAACTCAATTCGGCTACCCGCAAGGATCACTTTCCTTTGCCTTTCATTGATCAGATGTTAGAGAGGTTAGTGGGACATTTTTATTATTTCTTTTTGGATGGTTATTCGGGCTACAATCAAATTGTTATTGCACCAAAGAATCAAGAGAAGATAACTTTTACTTGTCCATTTGGTACATTTGCATATAGAAGAATGCCATTTGGTCTTTGCAATGCGCCTGCCACTTTTCAGAGATGTATGGTTAGTAAATTTTCTGATTATGTGGAGAACATCATTGAGGTATTTATGGACGACTTTAGTGTTTATGGCGATTAATTTGATATTTGTTTAAATAATCTTGAACTTGTGCTTAAAAGATGCATATACACTAATTTGGTTTTAAACTGGGAGAAATGTCACTTTATGGTAGACCATGGAATTGTACTTGGCCACATTGTTTCCTCTAAAGGGATCGAAGTGGAAAAGGCAAAGATAGACTTGATTAGGAACTTACAATACCCCACTTCGGTGAGGGAAATTCTCTCATTTCTTGGTCATGCAGGTTTTGATATGAGGTTTATCAAAGATTTCTCCAAAATCTCAATGCCGATGTGCAAATTATTGCAAAAGGAGGTTTCCTTTAACTTAGACCAGGAGTGCAAGGATGCCTTTAATAAATTGAAGGAATTGTTGACTACTGCACTAATTATTAAGTCACCTGACTGGAATTTGCCGTTCGAGTTAATGTGTGATGCAAGTGATTATGCAGTCGGAGCTGTTTTGGGTCAAAAAGTAGACAAGAGGTCACATGTGATTTATTATGCATCTAGGACCCTAAATGATGCTCAAATTAACTATTCTACCACTGAAAAAGAGTTTTTGGCTATAGTGTTTTCACTTGAAAAATTTAGATCATATTTGGTGGGTGCAAAAGTGGTTGTGTATTCCGATCATGCAGCACTTAGGTACCTACTTAAGAAGAAAGAATCTAAGCCAAGACTTATATGGTGGATATTGTTATTGCAAGAGTTTGATTATGAAATCAAAGATAAGAGAGGTGTTGAAAATACTGTTGCAGATCATCTTAGTAGACTTGTTGTGTCCGAAGAAGAACTTCCTCTACAAGATCGTTTTTCGGACGAGCAACTTTTCTCAATTGAAGATTCAACACCTTGGTACGCTGATACAGTAAACTACTTGGTTACAAGGAAAGTACCTAGTACAATGTCTAATTTTCAAAAGCTTAATCTTAAGAAGATAGCCAAGCAATATGTGTGGGATGAGCCCTACTTGTGGAAATATGGTGTTGATCAAATTATCTGCAGGTGCGTACCAAACTCTTAATTTCATTCAATTATATCTTTTTGTTATTCTTATGCTTGTGGTGGTCACTTTGGCGATAAACGTACCGCTCTCAAAGTCCTTGAGAGTGGCTTTTATTGGCCTTCCTTGTTTGAGGATGCATTTAATTTTTGTAAATCTTGTGATAGATGTCAACGAACGGGCAATCTAGGTGCTCGAAATCAAATGCCACTCACACCAATTCTCACTGTTGAGATATTTGATGTGTGGGGAATTGATTTTATGGGTCCTTTTGTCAATTCAAATGGAAAATTTTATATACTTCGTGCTGTAGATTATGTTTCAAAATGGGTGGAAGCTAAAGCCACCCCTACTAATGATTCTCAAGTTGTTTGTGAGTTTGTGAAGGAATATATTTTTTCTAGACATGGTACACCAAGAGTGGTTATCAGTGATGGAGGTTCACACTTCAAGAAATCCTTTCATACTCTTCTCAAGAATTACAACATAAATCACAAGGTTGGTACGCCATATCACCCACAAACTAGTGGGCAAGCTGAAATTTCAAATCGTGAGATCAATTCCATCTTGGAGAAAACCGTTAACACTACACGGAAAGATTGGATTTATAGACTCAACGATGCACTTTGGGCGTATAGAACGGCGTAAAAAACACCGATTGGTATGTCTCCATATCGGTTGGTTTATGGAAAATCTTGTCATCTTCCGGTGAAATTGAGCACAAGGCTTATTGGGCGATAAAGATGTGCAACATGGATTATGAAAATGCGGGGAAACATAGAAAGTTACAACTTAATGAGCTAGAGGAGATACGTAATGATGCTTACGAGAGTGCTCGAATTTACAAGGAGAAGACTAAACTTTTCCATGACAAGATGATTTCTAGAAAGAGTTTTGTTGTGGGCCAAAAAGTTCTTCTTTTTAATTCTCGTCTTAAGTTATTTCCTGGTAAGCTAAGGTCACGTTGGAGTGGACCTTTTGTTGTTACTAATGTTTTTCCTTATGGTGCAGTTGAAGTTACTAGTCTCACGAAAGGGACGATATTCAAAGTAAACATCCATAGATTAAATCCATATTACGAAAACTTCCCTACGGAGAATGTGGACATGATTGAGCTTCTTGATGTACTCCATCTGAAGGAGTAGTTTGGAGAATGAAAAGTCGGGTTGAGGACGTAAAACTAAGCGCTAAATGGGAGGAAATCCATCGGTTTTGTATCTCTATCTTTTGTATTTTATTTGTCTTAGATTTTCATATCATATTTGCATCCCCATGTTTAATTTCATTGAGTCCGTAATCTATCTTAGAAGAGAATTATGACGAATACCTTTTCGTCAGAAAAATTCAGACTGTGCGTATTTCAGTACAGAGACCATAACTGCCAGACCGTTTATCAAAACACTGTGCCCTTTTGACACTTTGTAGAAAACACGTAGATGAACAACTTTTGTGAAATGTAGTTTTTCCAAATTCCTTACCAATTTGCACATTATTTGCGTTTTATCTTCTGTTATGTCAGAATTCAGAACTTTCGGTTTTACACATTGAGGACAATGTGAAGCTTAAGTGTGGGGGAGTATTTTGCATATAGATTTTTCAAAATTTTGCATAAAAAACCTTCAACTTGTAGAGATTTTAGAGTCACTAGCATACTTCTAGGTATGTTTACATAGAGATTCTGACCGACATAACTGAACTTGGAAGTGTTAGGAAACTACATTCGGATTTCTTACGAATTGGAGTGTTAAATAATGGATTTAATCATGCTGGTGATGCAAATAGGAGCAGGGAGAAATGTATTATTAGAGTTATTGATCAATCATTAGTGGAGACTACCCATTTTCATATCAACCAAGGCACCAGACCAAATTTTCTTTGTAGCTGACTAAAGAGCTTTCTTTTGAGTGTGTGTCACCGTACGTTAATTTCGGATAGAATGGTGAGCTACCCAACTTCACACCATTTTCAGTACTATATTTGATCTCTTGAGTGCTAATTTTTTCAATCATGAGGGTGACGTCTATAGATGAAAACCACCTTCTTGTAGTTTGATTTGCAGTTAGCACCATTCTCTCTCTCTCTCTCAACAACAACAGGTCCATAGAAACACATCATCATCAACAATGGAGCGACATCAAAATCTACAAGGAAAGTTGAATACGTTTGAGGTTTACAAGCAACAATACAAGGAAGAACAAATTTCATATCCAAGTAAAGCAACATACAATGAGCAGATTTTTATATACATGTTGAAGACTTACACATAAGGAGCGGAATTATAAATCCAAGTTGAAGACTTATTTACAAGAGCGAAGAAAATCAAAAGATGAGAGTTATTGAAGTTTGTGATACGAAGACAATACAAGTTGTGAAGATCAAAGTGGTAACGTACTTATTTCATGGCCATGTTAATTTATATCATATTTATTGTTTTAGTTGCAATCTCTCTTTAATATATACATACAAAGAGATTTGCATTTAGGATGTTATTTGTTCAATAAGGCCACGTGGAAGAAAAATATATAACGAAGTTTCAAGCAACAAGGAATTGAGGAAAAGAGTAAAAATTGTCGAAGTTCTACAAGTTCAAGAGTTTATCATCAACAGTTGAAGACCGAAGACCAAGATGAAGAAGACGAGTCGAAGGAAGGAAGACGTTTCTATTGGATGTTGTGAGAGTGGTTCTTTCATCATTGCAATCAGATTTGAAGGTGGTAAGTATTCCCATCCTTGCTATAGTGGTTGATTTCCTTTCTTAGAGATCATCAGAAAAATATTTTTTTTTTCCACGATTTTGTGGAGTCTCCAAAAATAATTCAGAATCCTTCCCACCATTCAACGTGTGTAGGATTCTCTCTTCATTCCTACCTACACACATGTGAGACCCATAAAAAAATCGTCTTATTGAGTGCAATTATCATAAAATCCTTTTAAGTGAGGCAGAAGTCATGGCGAAATGCTTATTGATCGTTCTCAAACACGCGTTTCTCTCATTATGTTGTGGTTATTTCTCACTCAAGATTAAAGAATGAATATGTTCTTTGGTATTTCTAACTTCTTATTACTAGCATGCAGAAATTCTATGTCCTCATAGCTCTTTGGATGCTTGGGAAGCTGGAACACTTTAAAGTTGGTGTAGGTTTTGTGGGTATATCTCTAGTAAGCCCTCACGAGACTATAACTCGTCCACTAGGGACACCTAGAGGTTTAAAGGTCTGTCATTCATGCTAAGAGTAACCGTATCCTTGGCGACAAAGAGTTGTTGTATTTTAGATAATTTGCTCGAGGACTAGCAAAAGCCAAGTGTGAGGGAATTTGTTAAGTGCATATTTTGCATATATTTAGTGTCGAATCCATGCTAGTAATTTCTTAGTTTCTTGCAAATTTATTGTATATTATGTTTGTTTTTGTTTAGGGATAATTGGTGTTTAGTACTCAGATTTTAGCCAACACTAGACTTTGTCCAACGTTAGGGATTTGTACCTGGACTGGACGTTGACATCAGTTGACCAGTTAAGTTTTGACTTCTGTTTAGTATATGAAAAACAAATTATATTAAATTAAATTATTAAGCGATATTACAATTATACCCTTTTCTAAAATACTTATTTCAATAGTACTACTAATAAAATCGTTTTTTGTTTTTTGGTATTTCTCTGCAAAATCCAATTCAACTTTATCACCACCACCCGTTCTTGCTGCTGTGAGAAAAATACAGACGAAACCCTGATTTATTCTCACATTTTCATGTCCATCTTTCCCATACAATCTAATAGTTTTGTATTATCATCATCTGATAACCTTCACAGAAACCCTAATTACCCAAACCATGCATGGCCTCTTTCACTCATCACCACGGGAAGAATTTCATGGGGGGTTTTCCTCCGACAAGCAGATCAATAGATCGTGATCTCAGTTTATCTCCAATCACTCAATTTCTGGTAAGCAATCTTCCGAATTATTGATTAGGAAAAGATTTGTCTAATAGTCTATGTAGATTGAAGATTTGTCTATTAGTCTCTGCATATGAAAAAAAAAGGAGAAGATTTGGGTTTCTTTTTAATAGGTTCTTCTCTTGTTTTGGGTAGTAGAAGTAGTATTATTGAAAGTTTAATAGTCTACGTAGATGGAAGAACATCGATTGTGCTGCTGGTGCTTTGAGATGTCGATGGACGAATTTTTTTGGTGATAATAAGCTTTTGAACATAGGCTTTGGTGGAAGAAGGGGCTGATGGTGAAGAACAGTCTGGGAAGAACAAGAATCCGTCAAGAACAGTCTGGGAAGAACAAGAATCCGTCGATGGTTTTATGCAGAAGACAATTTTGAGAAGTGATGCAGAAGTAGGTGTTTGATGATTTGAATTATTCTCTGTTTAATTGATTTTTAATTTCTTGATTTGGTGTTAGTTGTTTTCTGGGTGTTGATTAGGTGTTGAATTCGCTCAATTTTTTACGGATTTGATTTGGGGATCTGAAGTTGTTAATTTGAGCATCAAATCTCATTTTTTAGGGTAAGAAATTTGTGGGTTTATCTATTGTTTAGATTTGAGTTGAAATTGAAATATAGATTTGTAATTGAATGATTTGTAATTGGGTATTTCTATGGATGAAATCGTTGAGTTTTCCAAAATGTTGTGTTGATTGAGGATGAAGAACAGTTGAATCCACCATCGTCAACTGATTAAAATGTTGTTGATGATAAAATCTTGTTGCGACAGTGGTTCCAGAAATGGGTGTGGAGGCTGAGGAAGAGGTTATAATAGTATATTCATCTTTTCATTTTATTTTAATTTTAATTTATTTTTTTAATTTTTTTAATAATTTCTAAACATAAATCAATACTTAACCTAGTCAATGGTAGTCAATATCCAGTCCAGGTACCAAGCCCTAACGTTGGAAAAATGTTAGACCAAAGGCTAGTGTTGGTCAAAACCTGAGTACTAAACACCAATTATCCCTTTTCATTATTTGTGTTTTGCTGGGTGAATCATCCAAAAGATGTGAATTGGCACTTAATTGTGCAATAAAAGGAGTTAGCCGCAAGCGTAGAAGGGCCAAAGAACAAGTGTAACTCATTCAAATCAAGAAGTTCTTGATATCATCTCGAAAAGGACGAAAAGACGAAGCCAACAACGAAAGAATGGAGTCGTTCCGACGTCGCATGAAGATTTTATGGGAATTTGAAGCAAGTAAAGTTGTGAAATTGTTTACGCACAAAATTTATAAGGGGTGTCCATTCTTATAAGGGGCACACTGTTTCAAAGGAATTAAAATATTGTTAACGGCACCCGGTTGTTTTACTAAGGGCACATCATCCTCTTTAACATCAGTTTAGCATGCATGGAAGTTATGGAGTCGGTCTGAGTGATATGCCGTGAGATGACGAATTGGAGCTCGAGTTCAGCTGAGTGAGATGATTTATCGTTGGGTTGCAGCTAACGAAAGTGAATTCTCGCTGCTGAAGACAGAGAATGATAATGACGAGTTTGTTGATCGATAATGGAGTTGGGTTGCTGCCATTGTTGGCAGTGATGATGGGGCTTCGATGATTGGTTAATGAGGAAGGGAGGAAGTTCATGCAGATACTGATACTATTGGAGATCGAGTAAGACAGCTGTGATGAGTTCGGAGGAATGGAAATGTATGATGGTTGCTTCCAGTATCGATGGTTGAGAAGAGCAACAGGGAGTGTTGGTGGTTAACTCAAGAAGATTAGTTTGCTTTCTCTGATGGTTCGAAACTGAGGTGGTTATCGGTGATCGGTCAATGGCATGGATAACTGAGAAGAAGAACTCGAGCTTTAAGGATTGGTCGGGACCGAGCAAGAACAACGTTTGGCAGATGATGCAGAGAAGGTGGACTGAGTTTCCTCTATGGATCGAAGTCACTGGCAATGATGAAGAAGCTGATAATCAAATGGAAGGGTTCTGTTACTTCCAATCATGGCAGTGAAGATGATCATGGACGAGATGAAGCTGAACTGTGATAAAGAAGAGGGTTCGATGGACAAAGTTTGAGTAGCGGAAAGTCGGTTATATGCAGTGAATGAAAGATACAGGAGAGTACGGCTCGAAAGTTCCATCCGTAAAAGAAAAGAGAGGAAAGTTTGCATGTGGGAAACCCATCCGTAAAATGAAAGCAAGAAATTCCGTAAAACATCCAGGAGAACTTTCGGATGGGATATCCCATCCGTAATTGAAATAAAAAAATAGGCTGTCAGTTTTGGAAAACTGACAAGCCAAATAAAACTAAAAAATTTGGATTTGGGATGGGCTTCACTGTTCATGACCGAGCCCATGAAGGTGTTGGACGTGGGTTTGGTTAGTTTACACGAATTTGGCTAAGTTTTGGAGGAGTTTTGGCTAGTTTTGGCAACCATTCGACCGGGATTTGATGTACGGGCACAAATACAATTGGGACACCTATATAAGAGGACTTCTAATATTTTTGGGACATCAATCTATAATCTTTTATCAAGCCATTGGAGAGGAGAACTCAAGGAAGAAAACCTAGGGTTTGGAGCTATTTCCATCACCGTAACTATTTCTTTTCCATTTTATAATATGTATCTCATGGGTTTCATTAGTACCGTGAGTAACTAAACTTCTTAGTGATTAGGGATGAATTCTAAGTTCTAATATATGATTCAATTTAGCATATAAATTTATTTTAACTCTTCATATGATTATTGTTTGTTTTTACAATAATTAATTTTATGTTTGATTGATAAATTGTTTAGGTGGCCAACTGAACTAGTTTATTAGTTAACCTAATGCTAGTAGAGAATTAGGATATCCGTAGTTGTTGAATAATTCCCTATATAAGTAGAAATTGTGAAACCTTGCACAGGGATTCTGTGGAGAAATCGCAAGTAAAAACAACACTAGAAATTGAACCTTGCGCTAAGAGTTCAACTACTAGGATTGACCTAAATTCACAAAATATAAAGAATTCGACCAAACTACACTTAGAGTGCGCTACTTCTAGGTGGTTTATAGAATATAATTTGGCATTCGAGCGCTTCGGTGTCCAGTGACTTAAGGAATTTTGAGGATAACACTGCGTTAGTTGTTTTCCTACGGTTGATAATAATCTGTGAATGATAAAGAATAGATGAATATGCTACTTTGATGACTATTTAGCGAACAAAGAAGGATTCCCTGATCGTATTTCTCTCCATTGCTTACAAACTTTATTACTTTCAATTGCTTTGTTATTTACTTTGTTCTACAATCTAAAACAAAACCCCCCATTGTGACATTTTTGACAACTAAAACTCCCTTCTCTTCGTGGGAACGATCCTTACTTCCATTATATTACCAGTTAATTGTGTGGAAATAAGTAATTTAATTTGAGTGCACTACGACACGCATCAGCCAACGTGGTGGCGCGGCTAGGTTGGCATGCCGTTGGAATGGCATGGTTTGGCGTGGCCAAACTTAGTTTTTCGGGCCAAAGGTTACCATGTGTCGTCTGGTAACCTTGGATGGCTAGGATTTTCTCCTGGGATTGAAGGGAAACCGTTGATTATTGCACGTCTTCGTTTTGGTGGCCGTGTAGGGAAGGCCAACATGTGGCGCGGCTAGGTTGGCATGCCGTTGGCATGGCATGGTTTGGCGTGGCCAAATTTAGGTTTTCGGGCCAAAGGTTACCATGTGTCGTCTGGTAACCTTGGATGGCTAGGATTTGCTCCTGGGATTGAAGGAAAACCGTTGATTGTTGCACGCCTTCGTTTTGGTGGCCGCGTAGGGAAGGCCATCAGGGTAGCACGACTAGGGTGTGGTTAGGCTTGGTATGTGGGGCCAAGGGTTCGCCTTGGGTGTGGCTAGCTTTGGCTAGGTGTGATTTTGGCTTGGCATGTGGGGCCAAGGGTTTTCCATGGGCGTATGGCGTGGCTGGGCCAAGACAATGGCTTTTGGCTTGGCATGATGTGACTAGAATGGCTAGGGTTAAGGAAAAATGCGTTTGGCGGTAATAGTTTTGGCTTGGCATGTGGGGCCAAGGGGTTGGCTTGTCATAACCCTAATTTGAAAAAGATACCCCGGTAATTATTTAGAGACACATTAAAGGTTTCACTAAATGTGCCTAGTAAATGCTTGTTACTTTAGATGTTGTGACATCACTGTATGCTAAGGTTTAATGTTTTATGATTTTAACCCTAAGCTAAAAACCACCATCAATATTAATTCCCCTGCTTAGCTCGAAACAGGTGCCTTGTTGCGAGGTAAGCATATGATGGTTATAGACAAGGATGGAATCGGGGTGTAAATCATTGCAAAGATGGTCAGGAGAATCCGACTAACCTTTTTGAGTGGTAAAGAGAGTTTTGGCTTTCTGCGTTGGCGGCCCTGCGTAAGTTGTACTGGGAATGCAGACCGTGGAGTGGTGATATGAAAGTTATCGGCTTGGTCTGGTCGTATATCTCCAAGGAAAAGGGGGTGCAGTCTTGGAAGGCGACGCAAGTGGACGGCTTGTCTCGAGGGGCCAAGAGGTGGCGTGGTCTTGGTGAGGCAAACGCGCATGGACGATAGGGTCGCGACAGTGGAGCAGGCGGCTTGACATAGTGTGGACTTGGCAAGATGAGACGTACACGGACGTCTAGGCGTGGTGGGGCCGCGGCAATGGAGCGAATGTCTTGGCAGGGGGGCCGCGGCAATGGCACGGTGGAACGTGCAAGGACGGATACGCGTGGTAGGGCCGCGATGATTGAGCGAGGGCTTGGCCGGGGACGTGGCAAGGTGAGGCGCTTATTGATGAGGTGAGGCATGCATATGCGGCTTGACATGGTTATGATTTGTCTGTGCTGTCTGATTTCTTCTTGTTCGAAGCCCATGGGGAATTTTTTTTTCAAACATTAAAGTATTGCGCCCTCCCATCCCGCTCAGCTTTCATTGGGGTTTGGATGAGGCATTTTATTTTAAGGCTGGTCTCCCGGACGTGGTTCCGGCATGTTTCGCTTGTTCAGCCTGTGTTTCTCCTTCTTCCTTTAGGGATTCCATAGTATTTACGCCTGGTGAAGTTGTATCATCTTCCCAGTTTTCAACAAAGATTTCTTCTCGTCAAGTCCAACTTTCATCATGTCGATCAAAAGCGAATCTTCCACGAGTCGACCAGGTTCTCTAGCCAAACGTGCTAGGCTTGATTCTCGCGACAATTCCCCCATCCGAGTCATTTAGGTTAAGAAGGTCATACCGGTATGTTCTCATTAATCAACATACGTTTCTTTATTTGCCGATGAATAATGGAAGTTTTCCTTTTGTGTAGAGGTATCCTGTTGGAGCATGTGTTACCTTCATTGATGAAGATGACTTGGTTACCCCTTTTTCTTCGAGCCGCTACATATATGCAGAATGCTGACTAGGAGTTTCTTTCCATGAGTATCCCAATGCAGGATTGTTGTTCGGAACCTGCATGAGGTGCCTTTCTTCTAACTACCGGAACGTTGGGGGGTTCCTTGTGCGAAAAGAATTCGTAACTATTTATATAAAAATATGGAAGATATACAACCATATTTTCACCAGGAACGTGGTACAATATTGTTCGTCTGCTTTAGTTTCTATTGTAAATTGTCTCATGCCAATGGTTGTTGAAATGGAGAATATTCCTATCCATGCCGTCGCAGAAGCAGCTATTCAAAAGTGGGAGAACATGGTGTCTACCTGTGAATCTCTGAAGTTCAATGTTTGTTGGTTGCGGCATCGTCTTGAAATTGTGAAGGTCGACAGGGCTGGTATTCTTGCTGGTGTGGTCCCTGCTACAAAATCTATTCTAAAATAGAAAAAAGCCTTGGCCATGGAGTCACATAAGGTGGAAGAGTCAATCCGGAATTTGAAGAGCAAGACTGAGAGGTATCAAAGTCGTTTGAAGATGATGCTTTCTAGATATTACCATCTTTTGGACGAGCTTTTCGGAGTTATGTGGTTGTGATATGTTTGGGTTTCTTTCTGGGTTTTGAGCATGTTTTTTTTTTTTTACATTATTTTTTTTTGAAAGAACAAGAGAACTTTATTGATTTGCTTCAATCAAATGAAATAAAAACTCAATACGGTATAGAAGAAAGTGGAAAGATGCCTGGATATCAGTGCTTGTGATACGGTGGGGTAAGGTGGTGTTCACGCGTAGTATTCCTTTAGCCATTTCCCATTGATGACCGCTTCCAGTTTTCCCCCGTCCTCCTTGATGACTCTGTAGTACCAACTGTTATATGCTTTCGTGACTATATAAGTACCTTCCCATTTTGCGGATAATTTTGGTGCAGATGCGTATTTCTGGATGTGGTTAGCAGTCTTCAGTACCAAGTTTCCTATTTGAAAAATTCGAGGTTTCACGGTTTTGTTGTATGCTGGAAACCCTATTTAGGTATGCATGTGCATGTTCTTCCGCTTTGGCCCTCCTGGAGTCTACAGTGTCCAATTTCGCAACCCTGTCACTTAGGGCTTCAGCTTCATTCCATCGAACTCCGCTTACTTCGGCAATCCTGGCTGATATGATTTTAATTTCCGCCAAGAGGGTAGCGTTTGCACCATAAACAAGAGAACAAGGAGAGACCCAGTGGAACTTCTTGGTGACATACGATACGCCCAGAGTGCCATGGGCAGTTGCGCATGCCATGTTCGAGGATTATCGTGCACTTTACGACTGAGGATTCGAATCAAAGTTTTGTTGGTGCTTTCAACCTACCCGTTCCCTTGAGGGTAGTATACGGTAGAGAAAACTTGTTTAATCCCGTATTCCTCGAGCAACTCTCATACTTCCCTTTTCGCGAAAGGGGTGCCATCGTCGGTGACGATATGTTTTGGCACGCCAAAACGGCAGATAATGTACTCCTTAATGAATGCCGCAATCGTGGTTCCGTTTTTTCCTCGTAAAGATATGGCTTCGACCCATTTGGTAAAGTATTCGGTTGTTGTTATTACATACTCGTGATGTTTTGAGGATGGTGGGTTGATCTTCCCAATGATGTCGAGTCCCCATCTATGAAAGATCCATGGACTGCTTATTGAATTCAGGGTGGTTGTCGGTACATGAATAAGGTTCCCGTAGACCTGACACTCCTTGCACCTATGTACGAAAATATCTGCGTCGTCCTCCATGGTCGGCCAGTAGTACTTCTCGTGTATATGGAGAAATAACTTTCGCTTTCCTTGGTGTTCTCCTTTGTGCATCTCCTTTAGCATGATTGGGACCTATACTCGTTCAAACATCGCAGAAGACTCTCTCCAAAGCTTTTACGATACAAGATCCCTTCGTGGAATACGAACCTCTTGGACCTTTGTTTTATTTTGGATGCCTCCTTCTCATTGGTGGGGAGTATCCCGTCGCGAAGGTAACTGATGTATGGCTTCTGCCAGTTCCCGATGTGATCAATGTTGAAAATTTCTAATTGATGTGGCGGCGCTTGAAAGTTGGAACAGGTTCTTTGAAGTAACCGAGCTTGGATCTCCATCTCCGGACAATAATAGCAAGACGTTGTAAACGACGATAGAGGGTTACCACCAATGTCTGTCCGCAGACCTTACCATAGATGCGATTGAGATGTTGTTGTGCTTTCTCTTCTCTGATGCATCTTGACAAAGAGCCGTCTGGATTTCGATGATAGAGTACCCCTCGAAGCATGAAGAAATCACGCAAGGTTTTAATACTGACCTTTCCTTGAAAGAGTGAACTGCAAAGCTCTTGGATAATCGGTGTTCTTCAGTCATCAACTTCATCTTTTTCAGGTTGTGAAAGCCACGTTGAAGCCACGGTCCTTCTTTTCACCGTCAGAGTTTAGTCATGGCCTTCAAATCGCAGTTTCGATGCTAACGTTGCTAGGCAGTCGACATGTTGGTTGTTGTCGCGCCCGATATGGGCTACTGTCGCGTCGGCGAAGTAGTTCAGCAGTTTTTGCGCTTCAACTCTATATGGGGCTAAGGTTACCTCCTTCAGCCCGTATACTCTGTTTACTTAATTAACTAATATTTTAGAGTCCCCTCTTATTTCCAGACGTGTGGCTATGGCTTGTTTAGCCAAGGACAACCCAATGAGGAAGGATTCATACTCTGCTGAATTTTTGGTGCAGGGGAAGTCAAGCTTAAAGAAGTGTGAGAAAACTTCACCAGTTGGGGATACTAGAACCACGCCGGCTCCTCCCGTGCTATTTTTAGGAGTGGCGGATCCGTCGAAAAATAATATCCAGGTTTCCTCTTGGATGAAAGAGATTTCTGGAAAGTCCCCAGGGAGGTCTTCGCGTAATGTTACAACATTTTCTCCTGGAAATGCCGCCAACAAATATGAAACTGCCTGTCCTTTGATGGCCCTCGGGGAAGCACATATTATGTCTAATTCTAACATCTGGGGGAGCCATTTGGCCGGCCTTCCTATCAGAGCAGGTTTTGAGATGAGGAACTTCACAGGATCGGATTTGGATATTAGCACCACTTTATTGGACAACAGGTAGTGCCTGAATTTCTGGATGGAGTAGACCAAATCTAGGCATTCCTTTTCCTCTTTGGGATACCTGAGTTCGACATCTCTCAAAGTCCGACTGAAATAGTATATGGGGTATTCAATCCCTTCGTCATCTTCTTGGGCGAGGAGAGGTCCAACAACAATGTCACTGAAAGCGGTATAGAGGTGTAGCGTTCTTCCTTGCATGGGTGATCTCATGACGGCCGGGGAAGATAATGTTCGTTAAATCTTCCGGAATACTTCCTGTTGTAATGTGGTCCAGACAAAGCTTGATCCTTTCTTTAGTAAGGGGGTAAACGAAGCAATAAGTTGATCCAATCCGGGTATGAAGTGGCGGATGTAGTTTATTTTTCCCATGAAACTCTGGAGTTCCTTCACGTTCCGCGGTGGTAGAATTGTGAGGATGGCTTGCTTTTTGGTTGGGTCAACTTTGATCCACTCAGCGGTTACTTGGAAGCCTAGGAACTTGCCCGAGGAGACACGGAAAGCACATTTAACGGATTCATTTTTAGCTTGTATTCACGGCATCTTTCGAACACCTGCTGTAGAATCCCTGTGTGAGCCGTCCGAGTTTTTGACTTGACCACTATGTAATCAACATAATCCTCAACTTGCTTGTGCATCATGTCGTGAAAAATGGTGGTCATGGCATGTTGGTATGTGGCGCCAGCGTTCTTCAAACCGAAGGAATTACAGTATAGTAAAAGTTTCCGAGAGGAGTTCGAAAAGCCGTCTTGCTTGCATCATGCTCATACATCTTTATTTGGTTGTAGCCGCTGTACCCGTCCATGAAAGAAAACATGCCATGTCCACTTGTGGCATCTACCAACATGTCGATGTTGGGGAGCGAAAAATCATCTTTAGGGAAATATTTATTTAAATCCCTAAAATCGACACAGCACCTAATTTGACCATTCTTATTTTTTACCGGAACTATGTTTTCCAACCAGGTGGGGTGATGGATTGGTTTGATAAAACCAACCACCAATAACTTTTGAACTTCCGCCTTAATCTATTCTTCAATATCATGCCGGAATTATCTTGGGGGTCTGCTTGACCGGATTGGATCCGGATATCACATGTAAGTGGTGAGTAAACAGCTTCTCGTCCAGGCCAGGCATTTCCTCGTACATCCATGCGAACACATCTTGATATTCCTTGAGGAGGTCTACCAACTTTGTGCGCTCGTCTGTATGTAGAGTCGAGCTTATGGAGATGGGTCATGAAGATTCCTCATTCATGATATTAACAATTTCAAACTCGTCCGTGGTTGAATTGGTGCCGTCTTGTAGCTGTTGTGGTGCATCAGGTATCTCCTCTCGTGGATCGTCACCAGGATGGAATTCTATTGGGCTGAGAGACTGTGTGATAGTCTCCCATGTTAATTGCTAACAACGGCATTGATATACGGTTTTCCTTTTTTCGTCGTGACCCGTAATGAAAGCCCGTCCTCGCTTGGTTGGAACCAGACTCTGGTCCTGTGGATGGAGGCGAGTGCGCCTCTCTTCTGAAGGTGTGATACGAGGCCGAGTTTCTCTGCGGGGTTCTGTAGGACTATCGCTTTTTTCAATGGTCGTCTATTTCGGCAGTGGGGTGTGGTGAGCCTTGTTAGTTGTGACTTGCGGCCCCTGTCTTGGCTCAAAAAATTCCATGCCACATATTGGCGCATAAGGAGATGATGACGTTGCGATGCAAATGACGCCTCCGTTTAGCGTGGTTTTCAAGCATTGGTGATTTGTCGAAGGAATGATCCTGTTGTCGTGGAGCCATGGTCTCCCCAATATCATGTGGTAGTCTGGCTCCTTTTCAATTACCTCGAATCTTACTTTTGACTGGACAGGTCCTACCGATAGATTCAAATTGATGTACCCATATGTATTGGTTTGGTTACCTTAGAAATCGGTCATGGTAGTAGGTTGTCGTGTAATCTCGTTTGGTCGTACTTTGTCCGTCCTGAGCGTCCTAAGGGTGACAACATTGGAAGACACTCATGTGTCTACGAGGGACCTTTTGAATTCCAAGTTTTTGATTTGAGTTGTGACGTGTAGGGCGCGGTTACGACCTTCCTATGCCATCATGTCGTCGTCGGTGAACGTGATATTATTAACGGACGAATCCTGCGTTTTTGCTGTTTCCGAGCGTAGAGGAACCAAGGGCACACTTAACGTTATCCGATTGATGGCAGTGAACATCTCCATCCGTTGATCCCTTGAAATATGTAATAGTTCACATAAGTTTTCCACCAGAGAGGCCGCTTCTTGGCTTACGGGTCTCTGATTGGTAGTGAAGTTGTTGGCTTGAGAGTGATCATTCGGGACGTCAGTCCCCAACTCTGAATTTTCCAAGGAAGGCGATCCGCTCAACTCTACCGTCAGGTCGATGAGGAAATACAGTATGGCGTTGATTGTATCTCTCATCAGCCCCATGTTTTTGGTGTGAATCCCCTGGACTCGTACCAGGTCAATCAGCCATGAGACTCCTTCGTTGCCCGTGTTGTTGGGCGTTGAAACGTTGCCATTTTCCTAAGTGGAATCCGAGGACACAGATTCAGTCCAAAGACCAACCATCCTTCCTTGTTACAAAAACGTATTCAGAGACTGTTATTGGGACCGATAAAACGATCTCCCACTGTGGTCGCCAATTGTTTATAGGTGAAAATGGTTTCTGCTGATTTCGGTAATTGCGGGTGTGCAGGTGAGAAACAATTTAAACCCTAAACAATGTACTGCAAGGGAGTACTTTAGATTCGAGAGATCAATCTGTACAAGTCCGGCCTAAACCAAGAAATGGCCGTTCCAGACTTGCTACGGTCACAAAGTGGAGGAGAATGGGTTGGTTTTGGGGAGGGAAGCAAGGAAAGTGGTGAGACCAGAATAGTTGATTCTGGAAGAGTAGTTGGGTTACTACGACTTGTTATCAAAAAAGTGAGAGAACTAACAAGGTGAGCTAGCAAGTAAGTATTTTTGAGTGTTGTATCTCCCATATGAACTTGTTGTTCAATGGAAATAGGTAAGACCTATTTATACAAGTCGAAGTAAAAACGTACCCTGGTCTCATTAAGGAGTGGGGAAGTAAATGGGAGGAGGTGGTAACCGTATGCATGGAATTGATGTTCCATAAAGTGGTTAACGCATGAAACTGGTTTTCATGAAAATGCTAACGTTATGGAATTGATGTCCCATAAAATTGTTAACGCATGTGCTTTATGTCTCATAAACGTTTCACACATAACTTCCCGTATTTATTAACAGCCACACCCTTATGACGGGAGTAGTGTACGCCTCACGCTGTAAACCGCCAAACCAATACCCAAAAAGGATCCCCCAGTTTGTGTTGATGTCTCGAATGTTTTTGTAAAACATGTAGCATGTTGTTGTGGCTTGGCAAGTCAATCTCGGGAAACTTACTAGCCTGGTGACCTTCGACGGTCGAGATTTTGCATCTTGAGAAGAGGGGAAACCGTTGATCGTTGCACGCCTTCGTTTTGGTAGCCGCGTAGTGAGGGCCAACGTGGTGGCGTGGCTAGGTTAGCATGCCGTTGGCATGGCATGGTTTGGCGTGGCCAAACTTAGGTTTTCGGGCCAAAGGTTACCACGTGTCATCTGGTAACCTTGGATGGCTAGGATTTGCACCTGGGATTGAAGGGCAACCGTTGATTGTTGCACGCATTCGTTTTGGTGTCCGCGTAGGAAAGGACAACAGGTGGCGCGGATAGGTTGGCATGACATGGTTTGGCGTGGCCAAACTTAGGTTTTCGGTCCAAAGGTTACCGTGTGTCGTCTAGTAACCTTGGATGGCTATGATTTTCTACTGGGATTGAAGGGAAACCGTTGATTGTTGCACGCCTTCGTTTTGGTGGCCGCGTAGGGAAGGCCAACAGGGTGGAGCAGCTAGGGTGTGGTTAGGCTTGGCATGTGGGGCCAAGGGTTCGCCTTGGGCGTGGCTAGCTTTGGCTAGGTACGATTTTGGCTTGGCATGTGGGGCCAAGGGTTTTCCATGGGCGTATGGCGTGGCTAGGGCCAAGGCAAGGGAGTTTGGCTTGGCATGATGTGACTAGCATGGATAGGGCCAAGGCAAAGTGCGTTTGGCATGGCGCGGCTATCTTGGGCTAGGTGCGGTTTTGGCTTGGCATGTGGGGCCAAGGGGTTTCCATAGGCGCATGGCGTGACTAGCTTGGGCTAGGTGCGTGACCAAGCTAGGGTTTTGGGGCAAAGGTCGTTTGGTAACCTTAGACGGCCAGGATTTTCTCCTGGGATTGAAGGGCAACCATTGATTGTTGCACGCCTTCGTTTTGATAGCCGCGTAGTGAAGGCCAGTATGGTGGCGCGGCATGGGGCCATGGCGATGTGCGTTTGGCATGGCACGGTAGGTGTGGCTAGCATGATTTTCCATTGGCACGGAGGTGCGGCTAGCATGGTTGGCATGCTTTGGCGCGGTTGGTGTGGCTGGCATGATTTGGCATTGGCACTGAGGTGCGGCTAGCATGGTTGGCATGCTTTGGCGCGGTCGGTGTGGATGGCATGATTTTCCATTGGCACAGAGGTGCGGCTAGCATGGTTGGTATGCTTTGGCGCGGTTGGTGTGGCTAGCATGATTTTCCATTAGCACAGAAGTGCGACTAGTATGGTTGGCATGCTTGGCGCGGTCGGTGTGGCTAGCATGATTTTCCATTGGAACACGTGGGAATTAGGGTTTGGCTTGTCGTAACCCTAATTTGAAAAAGATACCCTGGTTATTATTTAGAGACACATTAAAGGTTTCAGTAAATGTGCCTAGTAAATGCTTGTTACTTTAAATGTTATGACATTATTGTCTGCTAGGGTTTAGTGTTTTACGATTTTAACCCTAAGATAAAAACCACCATCAACAGCTGTAGAAGGAATTACGTATAGATCCTATTACGGTGGTATTAGTTAGTGGCAGGTCCACCCACTAAAGCCCAATAACCGGAGGTTCATAATTAAAATAAAAATAAAAAAATGGACCTAATTTTTTAAGCCATGGTCCTGTACATGTGCGGGATCAGATGTGCGAATTTTAAAAATACCATAAATAACCTTTCCTATTTAACAGGTCTATAAACAGGAGAAGAACATTGACATTTCATATTCGTTTTCTTCTTCTCTTTCTTCTCACTGCTGCTGTGAATGGATTCTGAACAAATCCCAAAAAAATTCTTCAATCTTTCTCTTTTTTATCAAATCATATGAAGATTTTTCTCTTACAATGTTTTTTTAGGGTTTTACGATCTAATCGTTGTTGTGTTTGATTATTCTTTTTATCTCCATGTTGATTTGTTGATTATTTACTAGATCTAGATGAATAATCATATATTTTGTTCATTTTTTCATTAGATTACTTATACCACTTCTATTTTTATTGGTTTTAGATGTGTTTCAATTTGTTTTTGCATATGAAGCAGCAGTACATATATCCTATACTGGCATAAACCTAGTTTATTAAGAAGAAGAAGAAGATGCATCGTTATGAATTATGACGAGAAGATTTGTTTGTGTTTCCAGTTATGTATTCTAATCATCTTCTTTGATTATTTTGTTCGTTTTTCTTCTTTTGATTTGTTTTTCGATTGTATTATGAAGATCAAATCAATTTTCATGACTCTTGTATGTTTTTAGGTTGGTTACAGTTTGCTTTTGTGTACGAATTGACAGTATGTATACGACGTACTGATATAAAATTCTTCTGATTCAGTTATATTCAGAGTTTTTCCACTCTTTTTGGTTCGATCTATGAGTACATATGTGTAGTACTGAAATATGTAATTTGATTCAGTTATATTCAGAGTTTTTTCGCTATTTTTGGGTTCGATCCTAGAGTACGTATGTGTAATACTAAAAGATCTGCTTTGCTTCGGTTATATTCAGAGTTTTGATGTTGTTTTTGGGTTCGATCCATGTGTACGTATGTGTAGTATTGAAAGATGTGCTTTGATTCGGTTATATTCAGAGTTTTTACAGTGTTTTTGGGTTCGATATCCATGAGTACGTATGTGTAATACTGAAATATGTGTTTCAATTTGGTTATATATGCATGGATTCATCACTACTTCTTGACATGCAGTTGATTTTTTAGTTCATGAATATGCAGTACGTATATGGCGTACTGTTAGAAACTTCTTTTGATTATGTTTTATTCAGAGTTTTTCCACTGTTTTGGGATTGATCCATGAGTACGTATGTGTAATACTAAAATATGTGCTTTGATTAGGTTATATTCATCACTTCTTCTTTACATGCAGTTGATTTTTTAGTTCATGAATACGCAGTACGTCTTCTGGTTCTGTTATTTGTTTGATCCATGAGTACGTATGCAAAATACTAAAATATGTGCTAATTTTGTACAACTTTTTCTGTGTTTACTGTGCATATATAGGTTTTTCTTTATTTTTTCTATGATTTAATACTGTATTAAAGAAATACTATAGATTAATTGGTATGATCCTACAATATATGTGATGTAAAACCTTTTCTAATTTATTTATCATTGATTCTAACAAACATGTACTTTTCTTGTAAGCAGTGTAGCAGGTACATACTCGAATTTGTAAGCAGCAAATATATACACGAATTTGAAAGCAATGTAGCAGATACGTATCCTATTTGTAAGCAGTGCGGCAGATATGTACTCAGATTTGTAAGCAGTGTAGCAGATATGTAATCGAATTTGTAAGTAGTGTAATAGATATGTACTCAAATTTGTAAGCAGTGTGGCAGATATGTAATCAAATTTGTAAACAATGTAGCAGATATGTACTCAAATTTGTGGTCCTTTATATGTTTTAATTAAATTTGGACCTCCAGATAATTAAAATCCCGATTCGGTATAAGTATGTTCTTTCACACATATTTAAACAGTAGGGTATATTAGTCAGTTCCATGTTTTCAAAGAACTTTGGACCCTAGGATAAGGGTAAAATCCGGTTGGACCCTATTATAAATAACCTTATGGACCCTAGGAAAATTTGTTGTTTGGTCCTAAGCCCATTAAGTTAGTTATAGTAGGGTCCAACCGGAAATTAGTATTATTCTTAGGTCCACAAGATGTAAAAGACCCATCTGCCCCTGTGTGATACGTGTGAACGTCTTCTCTCTATTCGAAGTTTGAACCCACTGATTAGCAGAAAACCTTCTATCTTCCATCTTTGTCTCTCTTCATTTTTTCTTTCACTTCTCTGTTCTAAAAGAAACTCTTGTGATTCAATCAGGGAATCACAAACCATAAACCTAGATTCTTATCTATGAGAAACCAAAAATCAAAAATCCAAACCTAGATTTGGATTTTCCAAATTGAATCAAGATTTTTTTTTAGATCTAAGAAGATAGTACTGCTCCCATATAAGAAGAAGATGATTATGAAGAATCACAAACACCAAAAACCAAATAAGCAAGCAAAAAAACAAAAAAAGGTACTGAAATCAGTAGCAGAAAAAGGTATGAATCAGAAGTACATATATGTTGTACTGAAAAAACCTAGTTTATTTTAACCAATATGATATATCACTACGTATAAGATGGTTTTTTTTAGTTTTGACTGTTTAAATCAGAAGTACATAACTCAAAAACTGACGAAAATCATCGAAAGTGACATACGGTTTGTGTTTGTGTTTGTAGTTTGTGTTTTTGGAACATAGATTTGCAAGTACATAACTCAAAAACTGTTGAATAACAATCAAAGTGACATGCGGTGTGTTTTTATTATTTTCTGACACATTGATCCACCAGTACATATATACAATACCGAGGTAAAAAATCAATATGTTGTTTATATACTCAAAAAATCATTATGTGGTTTATTATTTTTGGTTGATGAGATAATGATCCACCAGTACATATCTCTAGTACTTATGAAATAAGTTTTTTTATGCTTTCATTAGATTTAAGCACTATGAACATCAAGTACATAACTCACATACTGAATAGTAACCATTATTATGCTTTCACATGTGATTTTGGGTGTTTTAGGCATATGAGTACGCAATACATAAGGCCAATACTTATTATGTAATATTGGTTATGCTTCTATCTAAGATTGTTTGTGTTTCTTGCACATAGATTTGCCAGTACATAACTCAAAAACTGTTGAATAACAATCAAAAGTTACATGAGGTTTTCTTTTTTCTTTTTTATTTTTACTGCATACCAGTACATATATGTTGTACTGAGGTATAACAGTGCTTTTGTACTCTAAATTCATTATATAGATCGGGACTCAAAGCCTTACATACTCTAGTATCCAACATAGGATTGATTGGATATACTTTGAGTGATGCACAATTACAAAAGATAGATAAAGCATCGTTATTCGAGGACTTCCCTTCAAGCACTGGACACTTATGGAAAAAGGGTAAGTCTGCATAATTTTGGTATTCAAAAGGGTAAGTCTCATAGGCTTACTCGGGTCAGTGAAAGGTGTTCAACACTAGCAGTGTATATTAGTTGTACTATAAAAAAAAATATACTACAGTGTATATTGGTTGTACTAAAAAACACAGTTAAAACTCAAATAAAGTGTATGTGTCATAAGAATCATGTTTTCATTTATGAGTATCTATGTTTTAGACACTATGATTTTGTAGTACATAATTGTTATACTTATAAAATGTATTGTCTTATGCTTCGATAAGTGATTCTTTTTGATATAAAGAGTATGATTTTGGGTACATATCTGCCATACTGGTGGAAAAAGTGTATATTTCATAAGAATCATGATTTCATTTATGAGTATCTATGTTTAAGACACTATGATTTTGTAGTACATAATTGTTGTACTTATAAAATGTGTTGTTTTATGCTTCCATAGATGATTATCTTCGATATGGAGAGTATGTGTTTGAGTACGTATATGACATACTGACATATCCTAGTTAAGCGACAATATTGCATCAGAACTACCAATGGTGAAAGTTGAAGATGCGATTGATGTTCGGGTGACAAATGCAGAAAAATTATGGGTACTGATTGTTTTGGGCCACAAAAGCACATTGAGAAAGTTGGGAATACTCTATCATTTCAGCTGCCAAGATCGTAAAATATAACTGAGGGTGAAGACATTGTAAATTGCAAATCAAATTTAGAATGCGGTTAATGGTCAGCTGGTGACAAGAAGTAAAAATGTAACCACAGGTTTATGTATGTAACTTAGTTTTTTACTGAGTAAAGCGTTTATGTACCGTGGTATTTACGGAGTACATTGTTTATGTACTGTGGAATTTTGGAGATTTTCCTGAGTGCGTCGTTTATGCACTGTGGGCTTCTCATTTATGACTACTTTGTAAAGTAGTTCCGAAATAAAAACTGGTATACATGAATACATATAATTTTGCTCATTGAAAATAAACATATAACATAGTTTGTGAAGCTATTTTATCTCTGAAATTCATCAGTAATACCAAGTGATTAAGTTTTACATACATACAAAAAAAAAAGATCAAACATTTGCTTCATTACATAAATCTTAGTGATCCAGAGATGATCGAATGTTATTTATAACTAGTACATTCTTTGCATACATAGTCTACTCCTGTGCAGGAATTATTAGATCTCCTTGTGATGCAAACAATCATTCTTTCATCATGTGCATTATCTTTACAGTAAATACTTTCATGCAACCTAACAAATAAAATCCATTAAGAACGAGAATGAAAAATGAAGAAATTATAGATGTTATAAAGGTAAATCCTTTCATGCAACCTGACAAAACCAGATGTACATATTGTTGTCTTCGTCATGATTGGTTCATTCATTTGTATAAAATGAAATCAGTACATCTGATATATACTGAGAAAGTGAGTGCAATAATGGCTACACTGAAGGGAAAATATAACACATATAACATACACTTGACCAATAAAAAAAAACACAATACAACGTATTGCTTAAGTACGTATATATATAAGTAAGTGCATAGTATCTACATTGAAAAATAAAAATTAAAAAACTATGCATACTTGAGAAAAAACCATTTAGTATTTTAGCCTAATTACATACAGAGTTTCTACTACTTCAAATACATAGTTAAAAATGAGTACATCTAATATATACTGAGAAAAACTTCAATTACACAACCAAAAGATGAGTACATCTGTTATATACTGAGAAAGGCGAGTCTATAATGGCTACACTCAAGAAAAAAAGTGATAGAAAATATTTGTATTCACTTCTAAATCTATATATTTAAGACCCTTCTCCATAATTTTCACAAGGTGAACCTGTTTCAATGCCCAAACCTATTAAAACGCTATTCCCAAACCCTAACTTAACTTGTGTAACAGCATCAACGATATTCCTTGGACAATAACCAATACCAGATTATTATTGAAGGGAAAGCAAAAATATTTCAGCTATTAAAAGAAACAAAACTGATAAGCCAACATTCATATACCACGAAAACACTTATCTACTTATACTTGGTTGTGATGTAAGAAAAGTGACTGAGTTTCAGTTTCATTTATACAATTATACTCATTTGTTATGCTAAAAGCAGGTACGTAAACTACATGTTGGCTCTAATATACCTAATCGGGACTTCTTTCTTCACATCCATCTTTTTTATGGCTAATCGAAACCTCATGTTGGCTCCCATATACATATGCAAGGATCTCATAGATATGGCTATTTGACATAGATATCAAAGTGGAGCGATCTAATCCATTTCCAATGTCAATTCAGATGATATGTTCATCTATAATTCAAATAACCAATATTATCAAAGATTCCAACCTTGAAAATCCAGTGTCTACTCAACTTGTGTATACAATCAGTTGTCGCATTGCGATCGTTCGTTGTACCTCTTCTTACAATAAATTTCTGCAAAATATACCAAAATAAAAAGAAGAAGCTAATGACTAGTAATTAGTGTAATATCTAAACAACAACTCCAATAATTTTACTAAAAAGAAGATGGTGAGCAAGAAGTTTTGTTAGTACATCATATATGTAGTGTTGGATCATGTCTACAAATAAATAAAAACAGTATTTGTTGAGTAGAAATCACCTAGGTTTTTTTTGAGTGAAGCATATATGCACTCTGGAACAATATTCTCGAAATTAAGACATATTTTTTGTCAGTACAACATTTATGTACTGTTGGTACAGACACAAATATAAACCTCAAGTAATAAAAACGTAAACAACACGATGAAGGCTTCGCCAAATATAAATTCAGTACATATTGAACTGCTGCTACACTCACAAAGATCGATGTAGAAGGCATATTTGCAGGAAATATATCTCCCATGCCTGCAAAGAAACAAGAAAATACAACATGAGAACAATATATAGAAAATAACTTCAAACAATGAGTACATAGTAAACACACTCAAAGAAATTGACAGTACATAAAGGCGCACTCCCAAAAAATAATATTAACATCATAGCTCCAATAACTAATGAGAAACAACAAAAATAATTCATCCTAATCTGCAACTGCTAGGAAAGGTTGAGGAACTGAACTACCAATAACATCATGTCAGATTCTCAAAAATAAACTATGTTTGTTTCAGTACAACATATACATACTGATGATCAAATCTAGTATCGAAATAAGACCTAAAACCAACAAAAAGAAACTCGTATAATCAAATCTAGTATCGAATTGAACAAAAAATGTGATTATCCATCTAGATCTAACCTATTTTCATGAAAATGTCTTATCCAATCAAGCATAGAGATAAAAACTTAACAAACAGTAAGTAAATTTGTAAAAAATTACATAGGTTTTTCTCTATTGTAGCATATATATGCGCTGTGTGATCAGATTTTTAACAAAAAAAAAACTAGGTTTACTTCGGTACAACACATACGTACTGATGGTTCATACACAAACACAAGCTAGCATAATTAAATCAAGTAACGAAAATGAGAAAAACAATACGATTATCGATCTAGATATGAATCATTTTCACAAAAATGAAGCGAATAATTAACTAATCAAGCATGGAGATCAAAAGACATAACAAATAGTAAGTAAATTTGTAGAAACTACATAGAAAGAGAAAACCTACAAGAGAATCGAGATACAATAGTAACATATCGAACCATACATATTGAATCAATAAAAAATCACAAAATTTCAATTGAAAATAGTTAAATTAACAGCAACAACTAATAATAACTCAAACAAAGATAGCAAACAACTCATTTACTAACCTGAAAAAGAGAGAATCGAATTTGATCGCAGACGAAGAAGAAAACCCTAGAAAAATATATCTTCAAGCAGCTCTTGGTTCTGTAAGAACGATTTAAACAATGAAATTGAAAATAAAAAGATACGGTTCTGCTTGTTTCAATATATCAAGGGCAGTATGGGTATTTTAAAATTACGTATAACTACTCTCGCACGTGTACAAGACTTGGGCTTAAAAAAATTAGGTCCATTTTTAGAATCATTTTTTGGGGACTACTCAAAAATGGGGGGGGGGGACTACTCTTAAGTTTTAGGGGTGGATATTGGAAGTAATATTTGGTCACCCCTTATAAATATTTTTAATACCAACTTTACCCATGATTAAAAACTGATTAGTTAGTGATTAGTGATTTATAAGTGGGATTGTTTTGTTATAAACATTATTATTGAGAGATAAGAAGAAGAAGAAGGAAATAGGAAGAAGAAGATGGGTGAACCCAAAAAATATTTTTTTGAGTTTAGTAATTATGATATGAGTGATTCATGTGATGATACCTCATAATCAGAATCAGAACCCCCTTCACCTCATAGTGTATATGTCAATATTTTTAATGATCCAAATATGAGTTATTTGTTAGATGATGAAAACTTTTTGCACCAAACTCAAGATAACCAAACAAATGTGGATTTTATCAGCCACAACCTGAAGATGAAGCTATGGGTACTCAGGTATGCCTCATATTTAGTTAATGTAGCTTGAATTGTGCAAAAATTTGGCCAAATTCAAAATTTCTAGAAAAATTTCAATTAGGTCAACCTAGTTCGGTTACCAAATTTAGGTTGCGAGGTAACCGAACCCTTCTTAATGTGTAGTTCAGTTACTAAATTTAGCAGATGTGGGTAACCAAACTACATGTTAATGGTTTTAGAGTTAGGTTGTGTTTTTACAGAACATGTAACCGAACTATTTTTATAGAGATTACAGTGCATTGTTCGGTTAAGTCGTGTTTAGTCCCTTTGTAACCGAACTTTTTGTTCAGCAAGATTGCACAATACATATACACAGCATTGCTAACCAAACCCATATGTTCGGTTTAGTCGAGTTTTTAATTTTCATGGACGAACATTTGCATATAAAATCTAAAGATCGAGTTCGGTAAGGCCCTAATTTATTCATGGAAACTACATAACCGAACTTTATGTTCGGTAGTGTCGATTTAATTTTTTACATTACCGAACTTTTAAGTGTTTCTTGTTTATTGTATTGACGTTGTATTATTACTTGTAGGTTCCATGTGATCCAATAGAACCAATGCAAAACCAACCTTCCCCAGTTGGTATTTTGTACAATGACACATCCCATCACTACGTTAATGACTTGGTATTCACAAATCCGGAAGATTCAAAGAGTTGGGCTAGACAACATGCACAAAAAGACATGTGTGTATTATTATTGAATGGGAGACAAAGCAATACTCGCTTTGAAATGGTTTGTGAGAGAAGCGGTGATCCCGATAAAATCCACAAGAGGAAGGGTTATGTTTATAAAGGAAAGACAAATAGGAAAAACAAAACTTTCTCAAAGAAGATAAAATGCCCATTCAAGCTTGCATTTAATTACAACTAAGATTTGGGTGGATGGGTTCTATACAAGGTTGTCATAATCATCCTCATCCGGAGCATCTTGAAGGATATTTCATGGAGGCCAAGATGACTCCTCAAGAGATGGACAAGGTAGCTAATATGAGGAAAATGGCTCTTTCACCGGTTCAAATGCTCCAAATGCTAAAGGAGGATAACAAGGATAACCACTCATCTTTGTCCACCATTTACAATGCAATTGAGACAATTAGAAAGAAGGAATGGAGAGATAGACAAGTCATGCAACAATTATTTTTTTTGGCCAAAGAGAAAGACTACGCGGTTCAAAAGGATGTGGACTCGGACGAAGAGATAACACAACTATGCATTGCGCATCCAACTAGTGTTCAATTGGATCAATGCTTTCATGAAGTTCTAATAATGGATTGCACTTATAAGAGGAACACGTACGAGATGCCATTGTTGAATATTGTTGGGCGTACTTCGACGAAGTCACCGTTTACTGTGGTGCTTTTTTTCTTAAGGGACGAGCAAGAACCTAGTTACATTTGGGCACTACAACAAGTTAAGGCAATCTTCCGAGGTGATGATATTCCCGGGGTTATAGTGATGGATAATGAAGTCGCATTGATGAATGCAATAGAGGAAGTGTTCCCACTATCACATAATATGCTTTGTACATTCCATATATGGTGTAATTTGATGAATAAGTGCAAGCCAATAATTTGTCCACCCAAGAAAAAAGGATATGAAGAGATTAAGATGCTACCGGAACATGAACGAACGGATGCAAAAGAGGAAGTTGAAAAATAATACGATATAAATTTCGCTAAATGGCTTGCATTCAACGGTGAATGGGAATCATTGCACTACACCATTTTTGGGGATTAGCAACGGCTGCGTGCAGTTGCGAAAGGGACTTGCAACAGCAGACAGCCGTTGCGAAACATGGCGTTGCATATTTTTTGCAACAGCTCTTAAGCCGTTGCGAATTTTTTTTCGCAACGGTTTTCGGTTCAGCCAACTGTTTTTTTCTTGACTTTGCAACTATTTTAGCTGTTGCGAATAGGTTTGGCAACAGCTTTATTCTGTTGCTATATTTTTGTCGTAACATCTTCGAGCAGTTGCGAAATTTGGAACCAAAAAAACTTAGAACGACTGCTCTTAGCCGGACCGGATTTTGTTATTCTGGTTCAAAATTTAGTAATAGCTTATGGCCGTTGCTAAATTTTTGCCACTGTAAAAAAAAAGTCAAGTCAATCTTCTGTTGACCTAGTCAGTTCCCTGCAACATTTTCAGGCGAACATTCAGGCCACAGTTCAAGCCAAAATGAAAACCTTTAAATACAAAACATAAAATTATAACAAAATTTCCTTGGTTAAGTTACTAAGGTTTATGGCACAAGACATAAATCTATAGTTAGATTCATGTATCAAGAGATAAAATCTTTAAGCCAATAACAAAGATAAAGACTACAGAGAAAAAACAGATGAGCTTCATTTTTCGTCAAATACAAAAAGAACATACCCCAACTGGTCCTGTAACTAAAAGAACGTTCTTAAGTCCTTCATCAACACTTTATGCGTAAGAATAATTCTCATCTGCTACAATCATTATCTAGGGTGATAAACTTATTATTAAGAGCAGATTTCTTGTTGGCTTGAGGGCATTTTTCATGCTAATAATGCAGCAAGAAACTTTACAGAGTCCACAAACCCGCACAATCACATTATCCAATAAGACCGAATGTCCAAGACATACATGTTCCACTATGACAGGAAATACATGTATAACATTCAGAAGGTCATTAAGCTGCAATTTAAGATGAGACTTCTGACTTCTTACACATTACAACAATGCAGTAAAATATATCCTCATGTGGTAGATTATGTCTTCTATTTAGTTGATGACTCTTACAAATAGCAAACCCATTTACCATGTGTTAAGTGTCAGAGTGTCTATAATGAGTTCTAAACCTCTAACGCATGTATGGCTTAATAACTCTATGCAATAAAGATTTGACATGAACTAATTCCACTCGATTGATCTAAAAAATTATCCGCAAACACCATAAAGACTCGACTTACAGAAAAACAATGGCACTAAAAGTCAACTGACCATGTTTACACTTCGTATCGCTAGGCATAAAACTCCTACTAAGTAATCATAGGACTTATTTATGGGATTCACAACTTCAAGATGAGCGCATGGCGCCCATTTAGGTGAAAATATATTCAGATGGACACATTGAACCCACCAGGTAGAGATTCATTTTAAAGGTCGGTGAAAGACGACACCATCGCAACTGGGAGATGTTAAATTGTCAATTTCAACATTATTTTGAGGGTTTTACACCCACAGCTAAGATTATACTGCATTGCCTACTCATTTTATAAGTGAATGCAAAAAATAATTGTACGAGACTCGATATTTAAATGTTTGTTAGGTGCAAACAGAAAATTGCATGCTCCAAGTAACAAAAACTAACCTCGCAAGGCTGCATCCCAAGAATGTTAATGACTGCATTCACAGCTTCTGCCAAGCTCTCCCTAACACCAAGACCATACTCATCCACATTCTCATATTCTTATCCCATACTTTCCCATGCATTTATAAAATTAGAAACCCCAACCTTAAACATGAAATCAGCTTAACCGACCTCAAGATCTTCTAGTTGGTACTTATCTTCTACACCATCATCCTTTGCTTCACCAATACTTGGGTCAACCTGAAGGTTACCGACACAAACATGCATGAACTTACGAAGACATTAAAAAAAATATGACAGATATTGTTTGTTAATCAGCCACAAAATTAACTATAAACTAGACCCCTACTTCAACCATTTATCCATGTTACCTGCGTACCTTCCTTAGAAAAGAGTTAAGTCATGTAACAGTAGTGACATTGGTTAACATAGAGGCATTTAAATAATTTAGTGGTTCAGACACATTAATATTACCTATTACAAATACTTCAAATCGGGTTTGACCAAATTGTCAACATTAAATTTCATTGGAATAAGAACTTAAATGTTTGTGCCATTTACTTGTTTCGAGCGCATACTTTTATAACTAAGATGTAAAATTGATAACTTCAGCAACCTACCTTTCTTCTAAGCCAAAGTTCAGAATTGGAAATGCAACAATACCTCTTTAACAATGAACCACAGTGTGTTTGAAAATTTCCCAACCACCACGCCTTATGGATTCTCAAAGGCCACAAAAGTTTGACCAGGAGAAGGTAGGGATGCCAAAGGCTTTAATAACACTTCAGAGAAATCCTTCGCTTCGGAAGCATCCATAATACCAGTAACCTTTTCATAATAAATGGCTAACAGACATAAGGAATCGTTTAAAGAATAAATGCAGAATGCTCCGCTGAAGTGATGTAATCATAGACAAAAGAAAACATGTCATCAAAAGCTATAACACAACAACACACAAAGCTATATGAGTAACAGATGTAGAGAACATCAACAAGAAAAAACCTTGACATTCTTTGGCATGCACATAATGAGTCATAGTTGAGGAGTACAAGTCAGTCATAGTTGAGTCTTTGAACCAAATCATGATGCACAATTATGAGAGATACGAGTACCAAAAAAAGTGAGAACAGTTATGACGGTTTCACTATAATATTTTTTTACTTTCTACCAATATGCTGTCAACCTGAGCTGACCAAATTTACAGCACCAGATGTGCAGGGAAATGCAAGGTCACACATCTCATTCCAAGGTTTTTCATCCTCGTAGTACTTTGATCGAGTATATGTTTTACAATACTCTCTACAGAGTGAGGACGAAAACTAATTGTTCACTGGCGAAACAAACCTCAAAATAAAGAACCAAAACTAAAGGATTTTCGAAGCTAAACACTCACTTTCCTTTGTTGTAAGCCCTGTGTCTGTCAAGTACAGCACACCCATGAGCACAACACATGATTTATCTGCAAGATTTGAGATGAAACTAACACAAATGATGAAGTGATAATAGGAAAAGTTGTAACAGATTTAACATAAGGAAAAATTGTATGGTACTTGGAAAGAATGAATGTTATTACCTTGATGGCTGGTAGTTCGAGAGCAAAAGCACTTCCTCACAGTCAATAAATCTCTAATTTCATTTGATGGGTCACTGCAACAAATCCATTACTGATCTAAGTTTGTTAGAAACCAAATGAAAATAGTCACATATAATGTAGAGTTCCAAACATTAAAGCTGAAGATTTAGATGACCTGATGTAAGGAGCCAAATATAGATTGAATGAACTGATTCAGTTAATGAAAAAAAAAACACAAAATTAACAAGCCCAAATTAAGTTTGAATGGATGCAAACTGTAAAATAAAAGAATTCAATCATGAACCTAGAAATTTTTTGGTACTTTTTTTCAAAAATTATATCTTAAAAGGAAGATCAAGATAAAATTAATGCATACCTTAACTTTTATCATGAATTAGAAAAGAGAGATAAGATGAAATCGAAGCTATTAGGTTACAAAATAGAAAACCATTTTTTTCTGAAATTTCAAATCAAGATGGATATGTCAATCAATTGAACTAGAACCATAAGGAGAGATTATACCCATTCTTCGATTCATTTTTGTTGATGAATCTTCGTTTTATGTTGTTGATGATCTTCATTAAAAAAAAATCATCGATTCAGAGCATATATTCACGAACTGATATTGTTTCTGGATCTCGTTGAAGAATTAAAGAAGATGAAGAGGAAGCAATACCCGAGGGTGATTAAGTTATGAGATCTTCAGAAGAAGAAAGTAAAAAAAATCTCATAAGTACGAATAGGGAGAGGAGGAGAAGGAGGGAGTTATTTCTGGAATAGAAATAGAGAAAATGGGATAGAATGATAGAATCTAGGGTTTTATGGTGTTACCCTGCACACGGATTGTTCGCATACATGCAGTTCAGTTGTTACTTTGCACATGGTCGAGCAGCACATGTGGTGTGATCAGCAGTTGCGAATTGCAACAGGGCTCAAAATTTCGCAACTGCTGAGTGCAGTTTCAAATTTCGCAACTGGAAAAAACAGTTGCTAATATTTAAGTCGTTGCAAAATCAGTTGCGAATTCGCAACTGCGTAAGAGCTGTTGCAAAATTTAGTTCCTAATTGGGAAAAATGGTGTAGTGTTGTGTTGGTCCCTTACCGAGGAAGAGTATTATCTAAATCTTAGGGAGTTTATCGCCCATCGGGATACTCCCGATTACCCCGATGTTGTATCGTATGTACTTCGCCAATGGTTGGAACCACACAAAGAGAGGTTTATGCCTATACCAACCAATATAAACACTTGGGAAATCAAGCGACAAGTTTAGTAGAGTCGTCTCACCACCGGTTGAAGAAGAATCTCTTTGGATGTATTGATAATTTCGTAACCGTGTGGAATGCTATGGAAAATTACTTCAAGCGCGACATTGATAGAATTAAAGAGAAGTTCCAAAAAAGCCGTATATTCAAAATGAAGGGAAAATATGTCGACCACCCATTGTTCAAGAGACTCCATTACAACGTCTCTCGGCAATGTATGAAGTTGTTGATTATAAAATTCGAGTTGATGGATAAGTGGGAAACCACGGCGGATGAGGTATGTGTATGTAACATGAAGAAGTCTATGGGACTCCCTTGTCGCCATATGATAATCAACTATGAGCATGGCATAATCCCTTTAAGCGAAATTGATCCATGTTGGAAGCATCTAAGTTTTATCCCTCCTCCAATGAGAGAAGAAGCCGAAGAAGAGTTTGGTGATAACGAAATGGGTAGAACCGTACTAGAGATGTATCGTGGCATGAACAAGCTCAAAAAATAAATATTTTGGGATGACATGAGGAAAATCATATATCCAGAAATGCAAGAGAATGTCTATGAACTGGCAAAAGGAAAACGCAAAGGTAGACCAAGCAAAAAAGAAACAAAAAAGCAACTAAGAGAATATGCAAAGGTGTTACGTAAGAAGAGAAGTCAGAAAAATGCAAATACTAGAGATCCTTGTGGCCATGAGTATACCGTGGCAATATACTTGGAGAAACCCAAGAAACATGGTAGGAGTATTGCGGAGAAAGGCGAAACAAGTGGGCGAGTTTTGAATAAAAATGGTCTCATGTGTCCATCACAACCAAGCCAACCATCTTCCGGAGACGTGAAGCTTAAGTCTCCAATGTGCCCCATCCAACCATCTTCCCTAGACGTGAAACTTGAGGCTCCAAATAAAGACTATTTGAATGAGCTACCTCTACACATTAGAGAATACATTATATCCACCGACGACGTTCCTCCGGATGGTAATTGTGGTTTTCATGTTGTCTCAACAACTTGGTCCTTTCATCGAAGGTGCCAAGCTAAATAATAGGTGTGCAATCGCTCATATAAGGAAAAGGTTGTTGTCCAAACTAAAGGAGAATCCGGCATTTTGCAAGACAATGTTGTGCGATGGGAAGGGTAGTATCAATGAGCAATTTGTTATGTATTGATATGGCACAAGCGGAAGCGATAAAAGAAAGGAGAATCCACTCCTTAATGGTGATGGTAGAAGACTCCAATCCAGGAGCAAAACTCTAATCCAAGAGCTAAAATAAGATAACAAATGATGGTAATAAACCAATCAACTCAATAGTTTCATTAATCAAAAGGCGAGCTAATCCAAGCTAAAAAGAAAGTTAACAGTGTGAAGGCTATATATATCCAGGGAACATAAAAACCCGAAGTCTAGAATCTTCCAAAGTGGATAAACTTAAGAAAAACAACCTAATTATCCTAACAATTAAAATACGAAATACTAAATATCCGAGATTTAGTCAAATCTTAGAAACAATGACCCAACGCCAAATATGTCCCGTATCAGGTTCCCCTACTGCGACCAAACTCTCCTCGAGTTTACGATGAATGAGGAAAATCATATACCAGGCACAAAACTCTAATTGCTTTGGCATTTCAGTGATGTAGCTTGATCTCGAGTTATGCATTGGAACCACAAAGCGGTAGAAAATTAATTGATGATACAACCTCCTCCCTTCCATTATATGAAATTTGAACTGATGTTTTTATAGAATCCCGCGGAAAAAGAATGAAGATCCCATCCCTAGCAGATGAACTGATACATGAGAGCCTTCATAAGATATGGATTGTGCTTCACAATATATAGAAAAAGTATCTTCATAGGGAACAAATAATGCAAAATCCGTTGCCATTGGTTTCTTGGTCGAAGTTAACTTGAGCTCTCCTGCTAATGGAACTGACAAATTCTCATTGTCAAATGATTGGTGCAAAGGCTTAGAATGTACATGTTCATCTCCTTCCGGCTGTCTGGACATGATATTAAAACAATTTTGGTCCTTCCCCATCTAAATTCATACGAGTTCTCCCAAATCCTATGCATAGAGCCAACGTCGGATAACACAACCTCCCCAACACGATATTATCAATATCTATATCGACTACTTCACAAATAATGGTGTCAGAATAAAACTTACCAAATGAAAATTGTAACATACAAACTCCAACACAAGTAATCACACCATTGTTGACACATTCAATTTGATCCAGATGCGGGTACCAATCCATTTCCAAATCCATGGCCTCTACCATTTTTCTTGACACCAAATTATCAATGCAACCACCATCAATCATAAAACTTTGTTTCTCTGACCGATTGAGTATTCCATTATTTCGCAAACAGTATAGATTAATAGGAGTCTGTAGTCAGTAAGTGCATATTAACTTGTTGAAAACGTGTTTGATAGTTATGCAGATGAGTAAGATAGTTATGGGGATTGATAATTATAATGAGTAATAAAAGAAGGAAATGAAACCCCACAAATAGATTTGCTTATGAGTTCAAATCTTTCTTTCCTAAACAGGACCTTCTCAACACGTAAAACGAACAACCCCAAATTGAAAACCTTGATTTCCAAAACTCCCAATCATTTTAATTAATCAAAGAGTCAGAGATCTTACCAAACAGTGAAGCACACGGCTGATGATGATGAATAAGATACCAAATCTTCCTTAAATTGATTTTTTTTTCTTTTGATTTTTCTTTTTGATAAAAACCTAGAGATCACAGGAATCCTCGACTGATTCTTTTAGGCGGCCTCACAGACGAACAGCGCATGAGAACCTGCTCTGAATACCACCTGATATGGCACAATCGGAAGCGATAAAAGAAAGGAGAATCCACTCCTTAATGATGATGGTGGAAGACTCCAATCCAGGAGAAAAACTCTAATCCAAAAGCTAAAATAAGATAACAAACGATGGTAATAAACCAATCAACTCAATAGTTTCATTAATCAAAAGGCGAGCTAATCCAAGCTAAAAAGAAAGTTAACAGTGCGAAGGCCATATATAGCCAGGGAACATAAAACCCTAAGTCTAGAATCTTCCTAAATGGATAAACTTAAGAAAAACAAGCTAATTATCCTAACAATTAAAATACGAAATACTAAATATCCGAGATTTAGTCAAATCTTAGAAACAATGACCCAACGCCAAATACGTCCATATCATGTATCAACATCGTCTTCATGGGGGCCAACCGATCATAAGGGATTATTGGATGAGCATGCCTATATGTGGACACTTAATCGCCGAGGCATTCAATTGTGTGGTTCATTGTTTCTCAAAATGTGCTAGTTTTACCTTCACCCCAAAAACAACCCTATGTGTCGAACAACTCAAACGAAGGAGATGTGTGATGGCATTGATTAACAACAACCACTTTATAGGCCTCCGGTTAAAACCCAATTGCCCATTGCCTCCAATGTGTGCAACCTCTCATTGGCCTGCATTTAATCCGGATATAATGTTAGGTTGGTGTATCATGTATGAGCATAACATCGAGATGTGGAATGCTTTGAAAAAGTCTGAAGAAATTGTACATGAAGGTGTCATTTCACTTGAGGATGATAAAATGACACATATAATGGAACTAACTATGCTTATGAATGTAATACTATGTTTTTTAAAGAGTGGTATTAATTATTGAGTAAATGTTAGTATTTTATGGTGTTGCCAGCGCATAGTTCGGTTAGATTCTTAAATATATTAGGTTGACGAACACTTAGTTCGGTTAGAAAAACGAATATTACTAGGTTGCCGAACTATAGTACAAAACCTAACATATAAACTGCTGAATTTGACATTGAAGTTCGGTTAGGAAATGAAATTACAGGACAATGACGAACTTTACGAGACAAAAGTTCGGTTAGGAATCTAAATTACAAGACAATACCAAACTTTTACAGGACTTTCCAAAATAAAATTACATAAAATTTAATATCCGAAACGCGTTATGAAAAAGTCTTTAAGGAGACGGAAATGATATTCATATTTGAAATCCTTTGTCTTCCATCTTCGCCATTCGTTTTTTGATTTTAAAATGATTTCGTTGAATCCTTTACCCCTAAGTCGATACCGCCTTACAATACGAAATAAAGCCATAAATTCCACAACTCTATCTCTAATCTTTTCAAATCGAATGAACAAAGCTATATGATCACGGTTATAAGGGTTTTTTGTGTCGGAGCAGAATTTCTCATGAATTTCCCCCCAATAACTCTGACTACCATTCATTCTTCATTCTTCACCCCTCTTTAGATAGTATATTATGTAGTTTCTGCAAAGAGAAATATCTTCAACTAGATTAAATTTGGGACTACTAGGTGCCATTTTTAGAAGATTTAGAAACAAAATGTTAACTATGAGACCCATATATATACCACTTTGGTGTATAACGGCCATAAAATTAGCTGTTACTTGATATTACATTTTAATTTCAAAATTATGTACTATATTTCTGTCAGATAAATTAAATTTTAATTTCAAAATTATAATTTCGGTTAGGAAATAAAAGCTTGCGAAGTAACCGAACTTAAATTTTGGTTACAAGATGAATACAGGACATAAACGAACTTTTTTGGGAAGGCTAACAGACAAACTAAACACATATGTGATACAAAACACACTCCAAAACAAACCTAAGAGTTGGTTTATGTAATTTGTACATCAAGAGAATGAGTTTTCCAACATGTGCAATGGATAAATTTTGAATATCCAGAGAAGATTTCGGTTAGGAAATAAAAGCTTGCGAGGTAACCGAACTTAAAGTTCGGTTACAAGATGAATACACGACATAACCGAACTTTGTTGGGAAGGCTAACAGACAAACTGAACACATATGTGATACAAAACACACTCCAAACAAACCTAAGAGTTGGTTTATATGATTTTTACATCAAGAGAATGAGTTTTCCAACATGTGCAATGGCTAAATTTTGAGTATCCAAAGAAGATTTCGGTTAGGAAATAAATCTTGCGAGGTAACCGAACTTTAAGTTCGGTTACAAGATGAATACACGACATAACCGAACTTTGTTGGGAAGGCTAACAGAAAAACTGAACACATATGTGATACAAAACACACTCCAAAACAAACCTAAGAGTTGGTTTATGTGATTTGTACATCAAGAGAATGAGTTTTCCAACATGTGCAATGGAAAAAATTTGAGTATCCAGAGAAGATTTCGGTTAGGAAATAAACACATGCGACGTAATCGAACTATAAGTTCGGTGACCTGTCAATTTTAAACATGTTACCGAACATAGGGTTCGGTAACCTGTAAATTTTAAACATGTAACAGAACCTTAGGTTCGGTTAGCTGTGCTAAAATTGCAAGTTGCCGAAAAACATACTGTATTCAACATTTCAGCCTTATAAAATTGAAAACACAAACCCGATTAAATTTGAAAACATACTCTAAAACAAATATAAAAGTGTTGTACATACCAAACTATGAAATACTTATGTAATTGTTTAAAACATAAAAACATATGAAATTAAAGCATATGAAATCCATAACCAAGATGTTTTTTGAAACTAAAATCATACGAAATCACTAACGATCACTTTTAGGTCGAACTTCCTCATCAGTTGTGGTATAATATCTACGACCGATTTCCTCCATAGCGCGACTTGAACCTTTTTCTTGTTGTCGACCCCTTTTACCACCTCCTTGTTTACTACGAGTTATAGGTAGAACTTCCTCATCACTTGTGGTATCATCTCTTCCACCGGTTTCCTCCACAGCGCGACTCGAACCTTCACCTTGTTGTCGACCCCTCTTCAGCTGCTTAATCCTATTTGGCTCCACCATTCTTTTAGTTATAAGACCCTCCCATTCCTTGTACTAGGCAGTTTGTTCCTTAGTCATCATCGGCTCTCCAGTTTTAATTTTAGCCATCCATTTCTTCAACAATTTCGAACCCTTCAACACCTAATTCCAATTTTAAGCATAAGCAAATATATTTTCAATACTTTTAAATAACCCAAAGGTATAAGACAAAGATATTTTCTTACCACATTATCCCATAACTTTTTTGCTTCTTCTCCACAAATAGGCATCTCCTTCTGAGCTCGCTTAGCCTCCCTCTCCTTTGCCTTCGCTTTTGCCGCATCAGTCTTAGCTTGTTGTTCTTTATTTATCACAAAAGGATGACTAATATCTTCATAATACTCCATAAAATCTTCGTCACATGCATTTACATCTTCCCCACAAGGTACACAATTACCTCTTGGTAAGTAATAGTTACTACGTGCATTCTAATGTGCTACCGCAGGAGTTGGTTCATGTTTTGGAACAAAATATTTCTCAGTGTTCTTTGTTCCTTGAACCTGCAAAGTGAAATTTTCATTCTCCACATCGGGATTCATTTGGACGCAACAAATTTGTCTTAGTATTCTCCTTGGATTATATATTGCGTAGCCGTTAGGATACCAAATAGGTCCAAAGTAGGGCATGACTGTAGAGAAACCATTAAGATTGTCTTCATCTACATTGACATCATCGAGTACGGCGTATGGGTGAAATACCACATCGTTCACCGTAATTGTATCCAATTTCTCCCTCAACGAAGATAAGTGCTCTTCTTTAGACTTATTTTGTGCATCCAAAAACACCCATTTTCCTGCTGTAGATTTGTCATAGGGATAAGGTTTCTTTTCCTTATCCAATCCCAATGAAGGGAAGTAGTATTAAATCCAAACCTGAACAAGAGTTAAGTAGCCTCCAATTTGGTTTGTCATAATCCTCGACCCTTAGCTCATTTCTTCCATAACAAAAGCAAGCACCCCAGTGGCTCAAGAGTAGTTTTTGATGTCATTGAGATCCTCTAAAAGATGTAGATAATGTGCATCCACCCTATTTCTAGAAGTGTCGGGGAAAATAACAGTTCCTAACTGATATAACCAATAAGCGGTGACATGATGCCTAAGGGTCTCCCTGTCCATCACCAACTTTCCTTTCCGCACCTTATTTTTTGTCCCTCCAAATGCTGCCTTCAACTTTACCAACTTGAATTTCTTTAGCTTTTTATTCAATGCTCCATTTGCCTCATATGAATTATACTCTTCGCCACGTTTAGGGGACCTCACAAAACGTCTAAACTCACATTGAGTCTTTCTTGCATCCCATCCAAGATATTTTACAACCAATTCTTCTAGAGCTTCATAACTTATCTAGGGGTTGTAGCCTTCTCGAAGACATTTACCTTCTGCTGGTAAGCCTATGATATGGTTGCAATCATCGGGAGTAATTCCCATCTCGCCAAATAGAAGATGCATTGTATATGTCTCGGGATAATGCCTCTCGAGAAATGAGGATACGGCAACAACGTCAAATTACACATGTGCATTCTCAACAGCTCTCCATAACACACATTCTTTAACCTTCGCTAAAAACTCATCACACTCCAAAGAAAGATCCCATTTGGATGTATTTTGACGTTTAATAAGACGAACTGCATCATTATGATCCTACGAAAATAACATAACACTATTAATACTTGACGAAACATGTCCCAAAAAAAAAATAGTTTTGTTAGTAAATAATACCTTTGTCGCATAGATATTCGCAGCCCATGAGTGTTTGTAGCAAACAATATTTCCCCTCCATCTTTTGGAGTACCATAAATTGGGTTCACTGGTGACAAACACAAATTAACAGGGGGAATGTGTGAGTATCTAGCACTAGGCGGCTTCGGCTTCTTTTTCTCTTTAACGGGAACAATTTCTTTCTATCCCTCCTCTTCCTCCTCTCCATCTTCTTCCCCCTCTTCATCATCTTCCTCCTCTTCCTCTTCATCCAAGTCTTCCTCTTGTCCTTCTCCTTGTTTTCCCCGTCCTACTTCTTCTTCCTCTACATTTTCAACGTGTTCTCTTTGTTTTTCAGCCTTTTCATTTCTTTGGTCTTCATTTCCTTGCTCTTTTTCATCATCATTCCCTTCCTCAATAGCATTAATATTCTCCAACACCTCTTCATTGACATCTTGGATCACATTACGAACATTCTCTTGGTTGACTTCCGGTAACGAGCCCCCTCCATGTTTAACATTTTTGACACCACGGTTTCGGAAATCTAAATGTTTTGCTCCACGAGGGGTGGGAGTTTTCAAATCCTCATCTAGGTGTAGTTTCAATCTTTTTCCTTTGTTCCTAAAGAACAAAAACCAAAGTATTAGCTAAACATAAGAGAATATTGTGTTATAAAATCAATAGTACTAAAGAATGAAGTAAACACAACATCTGGAGTTAACATACATAAGTTCGGTTACCTGATAAAAATAGGGACGTAACCAAACTATATATTTCGAAAGTTCGGTTAGCAAAACAAATTTAGCGTCCAAACCGAACTCATTCTTTCAAAGAAGACAATTAGTTTGGTTAGGAAAGTTTTCTTTGCGAGCAAACCGAACTAGGTAGTTCGGTCACCAGGTAGTACTCGACTTAACCAAACTGTTCTTATTTTTGAAAGTTCGGTTAGGAAAAAATAGGGTTACACAAAAATCTCCTAACCGAAATCTACCCTGCAACTACCATTTTCAATGAGTTTTCATGATTTCTAATCGATTTCTTCAACAAATAACGAATTCAAAAGAATGGGTATGAAGGAAATTACCCACGGATTTGCATTTCACTTGAATCGGACTTGTTGGTTTTTGATGGATGATTGATTTTTTCCTCTGAACGGTGGTTCAAGTTGTTTATGAATTAACAATTTTTTTGGGAGATTCACTATATGTGGGAGTCCCGGACTCAATCATGGAATTCTGGGTGTTTTCTTGGTACGCATTGCTTATAAAGATTGATTAATCGATGATGATTTTTATTAGAATCGACGATTAACGTCGATGTCTACGAAGAAGAAGAAGAGGATGAATAGAAGAGAAGAAGAAGAAGATGAAGAGGAGGAGGAAAAGAAAAACTGATTTTAAGTTTTAATTTAGGTTTTAATTAGTGGGTAGTGGATTAGCTTAGTGGGTTATTAGGATTAGTTATAACCTTAATTAGAATAAGGGCAGATTAGTCTTCCCTAATCTTTTAGGACACCCCTTATAATATAGGGTGGACATTTGAATCACATAGTAGTCCCCCCCCCATTTTTTGAGTAGTCCCCAAAAAATGGTCCCATTTTTATGTTTTCTTTTAATTATGGACCTCCGGTTACTGGGCTTGACTGGGTGGACCTGTCACTAACTAGTATTACTAAACTAGTACCTATAGGTAATTCCTATTAAAGCCCATCTGTTCTTATTCCATATTTTATGCACTATTATTATCGTTCTAGGTCTAGGAGTCACATTTATAGGCATTGCTATGATGGACCTAGCTCAGATCCTTTTTGGCTTGTGGAGATGTCTTTTTTTTTTTTTTGTTTTTTTTTTGAAGCATGAATTGTATTGAAGTTAGGAAATAATAACATGAGGGTACATTGTACCCATAGAGTCTGCCATTACAATAGGACCAATACATGTTGATGTTTTGTGGTCACAAATTGTTGTGGATAGATTTTCCGCTATGCTATCATCTGCTGCTTTGTTTTCTAACCCGTCTGCTGCCTGATTTCCTTCCCTATAAATATGGTTTATGGTGCAGTGCGGAATTTGGGCCAATCTATGCTTGATTTCTGCTATCATATTGTTTGAGTACCAAGGTGGTTCGGTTGTTGAGGTTAAAAACCTAAGAATATTTTCCGAGTCCGTTTCGAATTGCACCTTTGTCCATTCTCGATCTGTAGCTATTCTTGACGCTATGAGCATGGCCCAATTTTCCGCAGTGAGCGATGTTGTTATCCCTAGTGGTTGTGCAATTGCTAATATTGTGATAGCATTTTCATTTCGACAAATAATTCCCGCTCCTGCCAGTCCCGTATTTCCTCTAGCTGCTCAATCTGTGTTGATTTTGATCCAGTCTGGGTGGGGTTTACTTCATCCTATTGAAATCGTGATTGACTTGGGAATATGATGCATAATATTTGTAGAAGATTGCATTCATGGTAGTACAGGTGGGAGGTTCTGTTGAGACCATGTGTATTCCTGTTGCAGGCGGGTAGCCATTTGGAGTATGTTTGTTGGGTTTGTTTTCTTTTGGTTGTATACGAAGTCATTTCCAGCTAGCCAAAAGGACCAGAAGAGAAAACAGAATGTGGTGGTGGTTTCGTTACCGATTTTAGCCTGAATAAGTAAGGATATATATGTTTGTGGGTTTATTGAAATGGTTATTCCATGGTGGGTTCTCTGCAGAGTGGATATCCAGGGAAGCGGTAGGTTCCACGAATCCAAAGCGATCGGATAATGTAGAAGGATATGCTTTGCAGTTTTAGGGTCAGAATTGCATTGGGGGCAAAGATTGGAGTTGGAGAGGCGGATGTGATTGAGTAGTTAGAGTGTTGGTAAACCCTCGTTAAGTGCTTTCCACAAGAAAAGTTGTACTTTTGGGGGACATGGGAGAGTCCATATGAAGTTGGTTGGAGGGGGTGGTGGGTTGTGCTGCAATTGGTCTGAAATGTCTGTTAGGCATTTGTATCCTGAAGTCGTCGTGTATTTTCCTAATTTTGTGAAGGGCCAGATTATTCTATCCGGATGGTTCTCATATGGAAGGTGAAGGTTGACTATTCATTGCACTGTGTTTGGTGGGAGGATGCTCAACTTTTTGTGGTTCCAAGACCGAGTTAATGGGTCAATGATATCAGCTACTGATTTTATGGGGTAGCAAAGTGTTGGATGTATGTTATTTTCGAACTGATGGATCCAGTTTGCTTGGATTGGGGTGGTGGAGCCGTTTCCTATCTGGTAAAAGAGATGTTTTTTTAGGGTTGGTATGAGGGAAGTGATAGGTGTATAAAACACCTTTATATTTATCTATTGTTTATGCTTTCTCTGCTAGTTTTCTTGTAAATTATGTATCTTTTGTTTGTTTTTGAGTATTTAGGTACTTTGGAATCATTTGGAACAAAAGAAGAAGAAACTGCGGATAAAGTTCATCTCATGTGCAAATGTTGTTGGAGCGAAATTATTTCTCATTATTTGCTTTTATTTCTTCATCTCTGTCTGAAAAGCATGTCGGCTTTAGTGATGCGAATTATGTCTGAAAAGCATGACAACTTTAGTGATGAAAAGACATTGAAGAGAAGAAGTGAATTTGAGAAATAAAAGATGGATGTGTTAGCGTAGGAACTCGAAAGAAGGAGAAAGCATTCATTTGGAGCAAGAAGAGCGAAAGCGTCATTTTATGTACAACTGTTATTGGGAGCACAATGGAAGAATAGGGGGCTATCGTTTTTGGTGGCCTGTAACATTTTATGGGTGCCCGTGGAACTTCTTATCATTACCACGCCCTAGAATTTAGAAGAGAAATCATTTTTCTCAATCATTTATCCCTTTATTTCATCAGAGGGGCGGCTGTTCTAGTATTCAGAAACGAGAAAATTCAGGGAGAAATTGAGAAGAGGTTATGTTTCTGAATTTGAGGAGGAAATGGCGGTTTCGATGGGATCTTAGCTGAATTTGAAGGAGAAGATTAGGATACTGTTTCAAGAAATAGAAGATCTGTTTTGCTGTGGAAGAAATGAGGGTTTGAATCTGGAAGAACAAGAAAGTTAGGGTTGGTGAGAGTGAACAATTGACGCTTCTGGTGGTGAATTAGGGTTTGTTTGATAATTGAAAATGCTGCAGCTGCTAGTTTAGAGGCAGAATGGGTTTTGAGAATTGAAGAACCCAAATGATGATGTTGATATTCATGGGTATGAAATTGAAGATGGGGTTCTGGAATTGGAAACAATGTTTGAAGACAAGAAGAAGCTCACATATTTGTTGATTGAAATATCAGTGAATATGTTGATGGTTGTTGTTGTTAATCTGAGAATGAGAAGACCCATATGCTGTTGATATGGAGATGCTTCTAGTCATTGTTACTGGTTCTTGAATACAGGGAGAAGAAATTGCAGACAAGGGTAGCTGTTGATGTACTGTTGATGGTTGCCATGGGACCAAGAATGGAAGTTGTAGTGTTAAATGAGCTGATGTGGCTTCTGGTGGGGTCTTTTGAATTGCACTGGTGAATTGAGGTAAAATCAGGGTTCTGAGATGTAAGGGGTTTTATGTTGCCATGATTTGAATGATGTTTTTGGTTCAATTTGAGGAGAATGGGTCAAGTTCTGGGCTAAATTTCAGCTGAAATTTGATGTTGCTTTGATCATATGTGTGTGGTCATGAAGCAATTGTAGGTAAATAGAATGGATGGAATTTAAATGGGTAGTTGTTGGTTTGATAACTGGAATGCTTGGAAATTGCAGGTGAAGTGAACTGGTGGTAACCCAAGTGTTGTGACAGAACTATAAGTGGATATGATGGGCTTGTGCAATGCAGAGGTGGGATATCAACTAAATGGCTTATGGGAGATGCAGTGATGTTGTCTAGATGTATGTTAGGGCAGGTGAATGTTGAGGTTATTTTTTTGCAGAGATGCAAAGAATAATTGGGCTGAGAAGTGCAGTTGAGGGATGGACTGGTGTTCCGCAATGAGTAGTACTGTTGTGACTGGTGGTTGAAACGGAGTGAATTGCAGGTGCAATGAACTGTTTAAGTTCAGCAGCAGGTGGAGGTCATTTCGAAGATAATGGTTTGCTGTTAGAGTTGATGATACTGTTACGCTACTGCAGGTGGTAGTTGTGATATTTCTGTGAGCATGAGAAACTCAGTGAAGGAAATGGTGGTTGCTGTTCAAGAGTGAGTTGCAGTTGCATCTCAGATGGAGATTTTGATAAGGAATTGCAGTTGTTGCAGACAAGGTTATGAGCTGAGCAAATGGGTTGTGTTAGTGATGTTATTGCCGTATGGAGCAGAAATATTAGTAGCAGCTGTTGAAAAAAAAAAAACTGAAGCCACAGAAATTAGATTGTTGTTGCTAAGATAACATGGAGATGAAGTTGGTAGTACAAAAGTTATGAATGGTTTTCGGGGAAGTTAGAATTCAGAGAAGACAAGGAACAAGAACTGGTGTTACTGCCAAGGCTCGATGGCAGTTTAAGGTGCTGTAAGAGTATGGGTTTATGGCTAGGATGGAGTTCAGTTAAGATTCGAGTGTTGGCTTCCAGTTGATGGAGATGGTGCCAGGTAAATGAAGCGGTAATGTTGTAGCTCAGATAGTGTGTTTGGATGAATTTTATGTGGGTGATTATTCTTGGTAATGATGGAGAAGTTGCAGTTACAGCTTAGCTAGAGAGGAAAGTTATGTGATGTTTTGAAGCTACAGAATGGTGTTATATTTCAGTTGAGACGGTGCCAGTTATTGTTGCAGGAAAGAGTTGCAAGAGAGCCATCATGGCTGGGAATAATGTGCAGGGAAGGCACAACCATCATGGCTGAAGCGCAATCATTGTGCTTGAGTGAAATAAGGCATATGCAAGACTGCAAATGTCCTGGATCGAGATGGATCACTAAATCGGTATTGACTCGCAGTGACTCAACGAGCTTGACCGAGTTGGATCGTTGACCGGTGACCGGGTGGACTTTGCCGGTCACCTGAGCTACTTTCCGGTACCGGATTCCGGACAAAACCCCAGTTTTTCGGCGATCATTTTTGGGACAGAATTTCTACACGGGTTTATCTCAGTTGTGGGCTTGGTGGATTTCTATCTAATGGACTTTGAAGACAAAACCTAATTTTGGGAACAAGAAGAGCTATAAAAAAAGGAACTTTTCTACAACTTTGGGAGAGAATGAGGACAATTTTAGCACGTATTCTACTGGAGTTTTGGAGGAGAGCAGCGACTAGGGTTTGCTTTCGTTTATTTTTTATCTTCTTCATTTCATTTTTATTATTGATTATGATTATGATTATAATTATGATGAACTCAAAAGCTATGAGTAGCTAAATTTCATTTATTGGTTATGGGATATAAAGTGGATTTCACAAATAAGATTTGATTCAATGCATTAGTTTTGTCTCAACTTTATTGTTTATGATTCATTATTAATATTGTTGTATGATTTGGTTGTTTATTTGGTTGAGTCCGGAATCAATCCGATTTGCTTTCATATCTAGAGCTATATTAGGGTTTTCAATATGAAAACGTTGTTTATCCCTGATTCTAAGTAGCATAAATGTGGGTAGTGCTTGTAGTGATATATCCTACTAGTCACATATGAATCATAACTTGGGTTAAATCGATTTAGTGCTTTTACACATTTTGATTTCCTTGATTAGTCTTATTCCACAGAACTTATTGCTTTTAGGGAGTTAAATCTAATTGTGCTTTCTAGGAAGAAGTCACATATGCATCTTTTAATGTGGTTGTGATGAAATCATGGAATTAGCGGGATACTCTTGAGATCAAGGTATCCTATGACTTTTAGTAAATAAGAGATTAAAATTTCAATTCTAGTCATTGTTGAGAATTCAAGTTTGTGAATGGAACTATCCCGTGACCAATACTTTCTCCTTATTGATTATTTTAATACTTTATTGCTTCAATTTATTTTTATTGTTTTGATAACTCAAAACCCCCCTTTGGTTACTAAGAATCTGAAAATTTGCATAACAACAATAGCCTCTCTGTGGATATGAACTATTTCTTATCGCATACTACTTTTATTTTAGTTAAGTAAGAAAGTGAAATTATTTTTTCTCGGCTGACAATCGATCAGGAAGCCAAATTTCTCCATAGGGGGCTTGTGGACGGGGGAGGAGGAGGGATGTTTTGGAGGATTGGTTGATGTTTAAGGTATTTCTCATTGTATAACGACGCCACTATAGAGTTTGGTTACTCAGGTATGTTCCAGATTCTCTTCATAAGGAGGGCCTTGTTATGCTCTTTGATCATGTGTGTGTGGTCATGAAGCAATTGTAGGTGAATAGAATGGATGGAATTTAAATGGGTAGTTGTTGGTTTGATAACTGGAATGCTTGGAAATTGCAGGTGAAGTGAACTGGTGGTCACCCAAGTGTTGTGACAGAACTGTAAGTGGATATGCTGGGCATGTGCAATGCAGAGGTGGGATATCAACTAAATGGCCTATGGGAGATGCAGTGATGCTGTCTAGATGTATGTTAGGGCAGATGAATGTTGAGGTTGTTTTTTGGAAGAGATGCAAAGAATAGTTGGGATGAGAAGTGTAGTTGAGGTATGGACTGGTGTGCCGCAATGAGTAGTACTGCTATGACTGGTGGTTGAAACGGAGTGAATTGCAGGTGCAATGAAATGTTTAAGTTCAGCTGTACGTGGAGGTCATTGCGAAGATAATGGTTTGTTGATGGAGATGATGATGCTGTTACGCTACTGCAGGTGGTAGTTGTGATGTTTTTGTGAGCATGAGAAACTCAGTGAAGGAAATGGTGGTTGTTGTTCAAGAGTGAGTTGCAGTTGCAGCTCAGATGGAAATTTTGATAAGGAATTGCAGCTGTTGCAGACAAGGTTATGAGCTGAGCAAATGGGTTGTGTTAGTTCTGTTATTCCAGTATGGAGCTAAAATATTAGTTGCAGATGTTGGAAAAAAAAAATGAAGCCACGGAAGTTAGATTGTTGTTGCTAAGATAACATGGAGATGAAGTTGGTAGTACAAAAGTTATGAAAGTTTTTTCAGGGAAGTTAGAATTCAGAGAAGACAAGGAACAAGAACTGGTATTACTACCAAGGCTTGATGGCAGTTTAAGGTGTTGTAAGAGTATGGGTTTATGGATAGGATGGAGTTCAGTTAAGATTCGAGTGTTGGATGCCAGTTGATGGAGCTGGTAGTACAAAAGTTGTGAATGGTTTTCGGGGAAGTTAGAATTCAGAGAATACAAGGAACAAGAAATGGTGTTACTGCCAAGGATCGATGGAAGTTTAAGGTGCTGTAAGAGTATGGGTTTATGGATAGGATGGAGTTCAGTTAAGATTCGAGTGTTGGCTGCCAGTTGATGGAGCTGGTGCTAGGTAAATGAAGCAGTAATATTGTAGCTCAGATGGTGTGTTTGGATGAATTTTGTGTGGGTGATTGTTCCTGGTAATGAATGAGAAGTTGCAGTTACAACTTAGATAGAGAGGAAAGTTATGTGATGTTTTGAAGCTACAGAATAGTGCTATATTTCAGTTGAGACGGTGCCAGTGATTGTTGCAGGAAAGAGTTGCAAGAGAGCCATCATGGCTGGGAATGAAGTGCAGGGAAGGCACAGCCATCATGGCTGAAGCGCAATCATTGTGCTTGAGTGAAATAAGGCATATGCAAGACTGCAAATGGCCTGGATCGAGCTGGATCATTGAATCGGTATTGACTCGCAGTGACTCAGCGAGCTTGACCGAGTTGGATCATTGACCGGTTACCGGGTGGACTTTGCCGGTCACCTGAGCTACTTTTCGGTACCGGATTCCAGTCAAATTCCGGCCAAAACCCCAGTTTTCCGTCGATCATTTTTGGTACAGAATTTCTACACGGGTTTCTCTCACTTGTGGGCTTGGTGGATTTCTATCTAATGGACTTTGAAGACAAAACCTAATTTTGGGAACAAGAAGAGCTATAAAAAAGGAAGTTTTCTACAACTTTGGGAGAGAAGGAGTACAATTTTATCACGTATTCTACTGGAGTTTTGGAGGAGAGCAGCGACTAGGGTTTGATTTCGTTTATTTTTCATCTTCTTCATTTCATTTTTATTATTGATTATGATTATGATTATGATTATGATGAACTCAAAATTTATGAGTAGCTAAATTCATTTATTGGTTATGGGATATAAAGTGGATTTCACAAATAATATTTGATTCAATGCATTAGTTTTGTCTCAACTTTATTGTTTATGATTCATTATTAATATTGTTGTATGATTTGATTGTTTATTTGGTTGAGTCCGGAATCAATCCGATTTGCTTTCATATCTAGAGCTATATTAGGGTTTTCAATACGAAAACTTTGTTTATCCCTGATTCTAAGTAGCATAAATGTGGGTAGTGCTTGTAGTGATATATCCTACTAGTCACATATGAATCATAACTTGGGTTAAATCGATTTAGTGCTTTTACACATTTTGATTGCCTTGATTAGTCTTATTCCATAGAACTTATTGCTTTTAGGGAGTTACATCTAATTGTGCTTTTACACTTTAGGTTGCTTTCTAGGAAGAAGTCACATATGCATCTTTTAATGTGGTTGTGATGAAATCAGGTAATTAGCGGGATACTCTTGCGATCAAGGTATCCTAGGACTTTTAGTAAATGAGAGATTAAAATTTTAATTCTAGTCATTGTTGAGAATTCAAGTTTGTGAATGAAACTATCCCGTGACCAATACTTTATCCTTATTGATTATTTTAATACTTTATTGCTTTAATTTATTTTTATTGCTTTGATAACTCAAAACCCTCCATTTGGTTACTAAGAATCTGAAAATTTTCATAACAACAATAGCCTCTATGTGGATACGAGCTCTTTCTTATCGCATACTACTTTTATTTTAGTTAAGTAAGAAAGTGAAATTATTTTTTCTCGGCTGACAATCGATCAAATTTTGGCGCCATTGCCGGGGAGGCAAACGGCTTGTTATTAAGTTTTTAGTTTCTTTTTACAATTTATGCTTTTATCTTGATTTTTGTTCCTTATCTTGTTTCTTACTTGTTTGCGAGAATTATTTTCAGGTACCTAATCCCTGGCTTCTATGGATTGGAACTATCCAAGGTGCGGGATTGATACTCGAAGAGGCACAATACTCCAACCAAGTCAAGACACGGAAGATCAAGAGTTAGAAGTGGAAGAAGAGTTACAACTAGAAGAAGAACAAGATGGTCCATTTGTAGAAGAACCACTAGTTGAAGAAGAAGAAGCAATGGGTGACGCAAATCGTACACTCAAGGATTTGGCTTCTCATAGGATTGATGCACAACAATGGTGTATCCAAACAAACTCAACTTTCGAGATCAAGCCGGGGTTGCTTAGAGAGTTACCAAAGTTCCATGGAATGGTGAATGAAGACCCAAACAAGCATCTCATGGAGTTTCATACCATTGTTAAGGCCATGCTTCCAGCAGAGACTGAAGCCGATGGTGCAATGTTGAAAGTTTTTCTATTTTCTATGGTGGACAGCGCTAAGGATTGGTTGTATTGTTTGCCATCCGGAAGTGTCACTACATGGAACGGATTGAAGAAACTCTTTCTAGAGAGGTATTTTCCTTCGTCAGAATCTTTGTATGAATGTTGGGAGAGACACAAGAGATTGGTGGCAAGCTTTCCTCATCACCAATTCAGCGATGCTATGATAATCCAATACTTCTATGAAGGTCTTCAATCAAGTGATAGATATATTCTTGATGCAGCGGGTGGTGGTGCACTAGTAAACAAGACGGTGGCCCAAGCTGCCGAGTTGATTGAAAGCATGGTTACAAACTCACAACAATTCTACACAAGAGGTGAACCAATGGTTAGGGGAGTGCATGAAGTTAGTGATTCATCATCATCACACCGTGATCAAAGGATGGACAATATGGAGCACATGATGCAAAATATGGATGCGGTTATATTACCTTCGTATGGTGAAGAGTTGGAGCAAGCTAATGCGGTTTTTCCAAACCCACAAAGACGGTATGATCCCTATTCCAACACCTACAATCCGGGATGGATAGATCATCCAAATTTCAGCTATGCCAACAAGAAAGGTGCGGTTCAACAACCTACTTTCAACCGTCCGAGTGGATTTCAACCGCAACAACAAAAATTTCAACCGCAACAGCAACAATTTCAGCAGCCACAACAACCGGTTCAAAACCAAGGTTCCGATATCGATGCAAAGTTACAAACAATGATGCAAGGTATTTCTACCATATTCAAGGAAAGCCAACAAGAAACCAAGAGTGCTATCAAGGAGTTGCAGACTCAAGTGGGCTCCATGGCGATTGATATCAACAAATTGAAGGCACAAAATAGTGGGAGACTCCCTTCTCAACCCATTAACCCAAAAGAGGGTGTCAATGCTATTACATTGAGAAGTGGTACACAACTTGAGCAACCAAAAGTTGCTGATTTGGGTGAAGAGGAAACACCAAAGGAACCTGTTTTGGAGGAGAAAAATGAGGATTCTCCCAAACTTCTTAGGTACCTATTCCTAACTCTAAAACTTCTATTCCTACTTATGTTCCTCCTTTACCTTTTCCGCGCAGATTTGCAAATTCCAAGAAGGAGGCACTAGAAAAGGAAATTTTAGACATTCTCAAGAAGATCCATGTGAACATACCACTCATAGATGCTATAAAGCAAGTTCCAAAGTATGCAAAGGTGTTGAAGGACTTGTGTACCAATAAGCAAAGGCTCAAAGGTAATGAAGTGCTTAGTGTGGGGGAGAATGATTCGGCAATCTTACAACACAAACTTCCACTGAAATGCAAAGACCCGGGTAGCTTTGACATTCCCGTCACAATTGGTAACACCACTTTTAACAAAGCAATGTTAGACTTCGGTGCATCCGTTAATGTTATGTCGGCATCCATGTATAATTCACTTAATCTAGGTCCTTCGAAAAAGGCTGAAATTGTGTTGCAATTAGCCGATCACTCTAATGTTTACCCAATGGGTATTATTGAGGATGTTATTGTGTAGGTTAATCAACTTGTATTTCCAGTTGACTTTTTTGTGTTAAAGATGGATGAAGGTTCACCGGACTCATCTCTTCCGTTGTTACTTGGGCGTCCCTTCATGAAAATGGCTAAAACCATTATTGATGTGGATAAGGGAACGTTGACTATGGAGTTTGATGGAGAAATAATACGTTTCAACATTTTCGAGACGATGAGATATCCTAGTGATGTCCACTCTTGTTTCTCCGTTGATGTTATGGATGCATTGGCACAAAAAGTGTTTGAATTGAATGGTGATGATACTTTGGAAACTGTTTTAACTACATCCATGGATGATGGTGTAGAGTGTGGTAACAAAGTCAAGGAAGCCCTTGGTGATCTTAACTCACTACAAGGATGTCCGGAAACTCATAATATCTCTTTTATTTCTTTACCAAGTAGTGATGAAAAGATTTTACCTTCTATTGTTAAATCTCCAAAGTTGGAATTGAAACCTCTTCCAAGTCACTTAAAGTACTTGTACTTGGGTGACAATGAAGATTTACCTATGATTGTTTCTAACGAGCTTAGTGAATTACAGGAGCAAAAACTTCTAAGGGTGCTAAGGAAGCACAAGACGTCCATAGGATGGACAATCGCCGATATCAAGTGTATAAGCCCTGCCGTTTGTATGCATAAGATTCATTTGGAGGACGATGCAAAGCCTACAAGGGAAGCGCAACGTCGTTTGAACCCTCACATGATGGAAGTTGTGAAAAAGGAGATACTCAAGCTTTTGGAAGTGGGTGTTATCTACCCCATATCCGATAGCAAGTGGGTGAGCCCGGTATAAGTTGTACCAAAGAAATCAGGTGTAACGGTAGTAGAGAATGATGAGAACGAACTTGTCCCAACTCGTGTGCAAACCTGTTGGAGGGTTTGTATTGATTATAGGAAGTTGAATGCCACTACTAAGAAGGATCACTTTCCTTTACCTTTTATTGATCAAATGCTTGAACGTTTAGCTGGACATGCTTATTATTGCTTCCTTGATGGCTATTCAGGTTACAATCAGATTGTGATAGTGCTGGAGGATCAAGAGAAAACCACTTTCACTTGTCCTTTTGGTACTTTTGCTTATAGAAGGATGCCTTTTGGCTTATGCAATGCTCCATCTACCTTTCAAAGGTGTATGGTAAGTATGTTTTCCGAGTATGTTGAAAACATCATTGAAGTGTTTATGGATGACTTTAGTGTCTTTGGTGATTCATTTGACCTTTGTTTGAACAACTTGTCTTTAATCCTTGAACGATGTGTTGAAACAAACCTTGTGTTTAATTGGGAGAAGTGCCATTTCATGGTAAATCATGGCATAGTTTTAGGCCATATAATATCTTCTAAAGGCTTGGAAGTTTATAAATCTAAGATAAACCTTATTCGTGCTTTAACCCCTCCCACTACGGTGAGGGAGATACGCTCTTTTCTTAGTCATGCAGGTTGTTATCGTAGATTTATCAAGGATTTTTCCAAGATAGCATCACCACTTTGCAACTTATTGCAAAAAGATGTGGTTTTTAACTTTGATGAAAAGTGTATGGCGGCATTCAATCGTTTGAAAGAACTTTTGATTTCAGCCCCTATCATTAAACAACCGGATTGGAGCAAGACTTTTGAGCTCATGTGTGATGCAAGTGACTATGCGGTTGGTGCGGTGCTTGGTCAGCGTGTGGGGAAGATACCTCATGCTATTTATTATGCTTCTAGAACGTTAAATGAAGCCCAACAAAACTACACAACCACTGAAAAAGAGTTTTTAGCTATTGTATTTGCATTGGAGAAATTTCGCTCTTATCTAATTGGTACAAAAGTTGTTGTTTTTTCTGACCATGCAGCTCTTAGGTACTTGCTAATGAAGAAAGAAGCGAGACCAAGGCTCATACGATGGATTTTACTCTTGCAAGAGTTTGATATTGAAATCAAGGACAAGAAATGAATTGAGAACACCGTTGCGGATTATTTGAGACGTCTTGATGTGGACAAGGAATCTATCTCATTGCGTGAAAGTTTCCCGGATGATAAACTATTCTCAATTGCCTTTGGAGAACCATGGTATGCTGATATTGTGAATTACTTGGTAACTAAACAAATACCAAAGAACTTGTCTCGTGATGAGAGGGACAAACTGAAGAGGTTAGGGAACCAATATATATGGGATGATCCATACTTATGGAAACATGGCAGCGACCAAGTAATAAGAAGGTGCATTCCCGAATCTGAATTTCACTCTATCTTGTCATTTTGTCACTCTTATGCTTGCAAAGGACATTTTGGAAGTAAAAGAACCGCTCACAAGGTACTTAAAAGCGGTTTCTATTAGCCAACCTTGTTTAAGGATGCATACACATTTTGTACAACTTGTGATAGGTGCCAAAGAACAGGAAATCTAGCTGCCCGAAATCAAATGCCACAAACTTTTATTCAATTTATTGAAGTTTTTGATGTATGGGGTATTGATTTTATGGGTCCTTTTGTACACTCTCATGGGAATTATTACATCTTACTTGTTGTTGATTATGTCTCTAAATGGGTGGAAGCTAAGGATACCCCAACTAATGATTCCAAGGTTGTTTCAGATTTTGTGAAGCTAACATTTTTGCAAGGTTTGGAATTCCCAGAGCCATAATTAGCGATGGGGGTTCTCACTTCAAAAATAAGATTTATCAAAGCTTGTTGAAGAAGTACAATGTGTCGCACAAGATTGCAACACCTTATCATCCCCAAACAAATGGACAAGCTGAGGTTTCCAACCGGGAGGTGAAATCCATTCTAGAGAAGACGGTGAATCCAACAAGGAAAGATTGGAGCATGCGGCTAAATGATGCTTTATGGTCTTATATAACCGCATACAAGACACCTATTGGGATGTCTCCCTTTAGGCTTGTGTATGGTAAACCTTGTCACTTACCCGTGGAAATTGAGCATAAGGCGTTTTGGGCGATTAAGCAATGCAATATGGAGATGGATGGGGATGGAAAGCAAAGGAAGTTGCAACTCCAGGAGCTAGAAGAGCTTCGCAATGATACATTTGAAAGCTCTCTCATTTATAAGGAGAAAACAGAGGCCTTTCATGATACTATGATTTCTAGAAAACAATTTTGTGTTGGGCAAAAAGTGCTTTTGTTTAATTATCGCTTGCATTTATTTCCCGGTAAATTAAGGTCACGTTGGATCGGACCTTTCATTGTTACTAATGTGTTTTCTCATTGTGCAGTAGAAATTCGTAGCATAGCTACATGCAAGGAACTTAAAGTTAATGGGCACCGGTTGAAACCATATTATGAGAATTTCACTTCCGTAGTGGTAGAAGGAGCTAATTTTGTGGATGCACTCCCTATGGAGGAGTCATAGAAAGCAAGGAGATAGTCGGGCTGACGACTTTAAACCAAGCGCTAAGTGGGAGGCAACCCACCGGTTTTGTATCTTTACCCTTATCTTTTTATTTTTATTTTAAATCATTTTATCTTTATTTTCTTTGTTTTTGCATATTATTGCTAAATTTTCCACCTTGAACTTTACTTTGAATGACTTAATTTTACATTGAGGACAATGTAAAGTTTAAGTGTGGGGGAGCATTTATATGTTTGTATAGTTTGTTTTATGCCTTTTAAAAAAAAACCCAAAAAAAAAAAAATATGTGCTTTTTGAACTCCGAAATCTAGAAACTTGTGCCTTTAGGATGACACCATTAGTGGATGGAACCATTTTGATTGCAGGAGTTGAGGAACCAATTAACTAAAGGATGGACATAGCTCAGAAATTATAAATAACATGATAGTTGTTACCATATCTCGGAATATCACCATATCACATTCTATTTTTACTTTTCCATAATTATCTATTGTTCTCTAAGTGCGTTGGTGGGTCACTAAACATCGACTTGTTATTACTGCTAGGATGAAATAGAGTGATTGAGTTGCTAAAAAAAAAAAGACCGACCAATTATACCAACCGGAATAAAAAAAGACACTTGGATAGCAGTATGTGTGAAACGTTGTCCCTGTCTCCGTCGCCTAAACAAGCATGGAATGCAGGATCCAAGGCAACTATCTCATACTTGCTGACAAAGAAGCATGCGCTTGGATCCAAAAGATCTAATCATGATGTCTAAAAAAAAAGTGAAAAAGAAAAAGAAAAGAAAATATTATTATTGTTGAATAACGTCGACTCCTGGTTCCCTTGTATATGCCGGTTGAGTTGATGTAGAATTAAGATTGTTGACCACTGGTTCCCTTGTATATGCCAGTGTGTTGACACTAGAATTTAGACCAGTAGCTCAATCCAATAGGTTGAATAGGTTCATCTTGGCGGTGACCTTCAGACAGATATGGGAAACACCGATCACTTGTTAACATACGCAACATCTATCTCTATATCCATCTTCTTAATCTTTTCATTGTGATTGTGGTTAGTTAGTTTTCGAGTATTGTGGGTTGTTCGACTATCTAATTAGAGCTTTATTTACTTAAATATGAATTGAATTTGCATCAAGATACCTCCTCCTTATTCATTTTGGATTCGTTCATTGATTTGTCACAAATAGACGGAGTCGAAAATATAGGTTTTGTAGGCATACCTCCTGTAAACCTTTACGAGACTAAAACTCGTCCACTAGGGACACCTAGGGGTTCAAAGGCTTGTTATTTATGCTAAAAGTGACCGTAGCCTCGACGAGACGGAGTTGTATGTATGCTTTATAATTATTTTGTTTGATTTGCTCGAGGACTAGCAAAGTCTAAGTGTGGGGGAATTTGATAGGTGTCTAAAACACCTTTATATTTATCTATTTTTTATGCTTTCTCTGCTAGTTTTCTTGTAAATTATGTATCTTTTGTTTATTTTTGAGTATTTAGGTACTTTGGAATCATTTGGAACAAAAGAAGAAGAAACTGCGCAAAAAATTCATCTCATGTGCAAATGTTGTTGGAGCGAAATTATTTCTCATTATTTGCTTTTATTTTTTCATCTTTGTCTGAAAAGCATGTCGGCTTTAGTGATGTCAATTATGTCTGAAAAGCATGACAACTTTAGTGATGAAGAGACATTGAAGAGAAAAAGTGAATTTGAGAAATAAAAGGTGGATGCGTTAGCGAAGGAACTCGAAAGAAGGAAAAAGCGTTCATTTGGAGCAAGAAGAGTGAAAGCGTCATTTTATGTACAACTGTTATTGGCACAATGGAGGAATAGAGGGATGTCGTCTTTGGTGGCCTGTATCATTTTCTGGGTGCCCGTGGCACTTCTTATCATTACCACACCCTAGAATTTAGAAGAGAAATAATTTTTCTCAATCATTTGTCCCTTTATTTCATCAGAGGGGCGGCTGTTCTAGTATTCAGAAATGAGAGAATTCAGGGAGAAATTGAGAAGAGGTTATGTTTCTGAATTTGAGGAGGAAATTGTGGTTTCGATGGGATCTTAGATGAATTTGAAGGAGGAGATTAGGATGCTGTTTCCAGAAATAGAAGATCTGTTTTGCTGTGGAAGAAATGAGGGTTTGAATCTGGAAGAACAAGAAAGTTAGGGTTGATGAGAGTGAACAATTGAAGCTTCTGGTGGTGAATTAGGGTTTGTTCGATAATTGAAGATGCTGCAGCTGCTGGTTCAGAGGCAGAATGGGTTTTGAGAATTGAATAACCCAAATGATGATGTTGATATTCATGGGTATGAAATTCAAGATGGGGTTCTGGAATTGGAAACAATGTTTGAAGACAAGAAGAAGCTCACATATTTGTTGATTGAAATATCAGTGAATATGTTGATGGTTGTTGTTGTTAATCTGAGAATGAGAAGACCCAGATGCTGATGATATGGAGATGTTGCTAGTCATTGTTGCTGGTTCTTGAACACAGGGAGAAGAAATTGCAGACAAGGGTAGCTGTTGATGTACTGTTGATGGTTTCCATGGGACCAAGAATGGAAGTTGTAGTGTTAAATGAGCTGTTGTGGCTTCTGGTGGGGTATTTTGAATTGCACTGCTAAATGGAGGTAAAATCAGGGTTCCGAGATGGAAGGGGTTTTATGTTGCCATGATTTTAATGATGTTGTTGGTTCAATTTGAGGAGAATGGGTCAAGTTCTGGGCTAAATTTTAGCTGAAATTTGATGCTGCTTTGATCATGTGTGTGTGGTCATGAAGCAATTGTAGGTGAATAGAATGGATGGAATCTAAATGGGTAGTTGTTGGTTTGATAACTGGAATGCTTGGAAATTGCAGGTGAAGTGAACTGGTGGTCACCCAAGTGTTGTGACAGAACTGTAAGTGGATATGCTGGGCATGTGCAATGCAGAGGCGGGATATCAACTAAATGGCCTATGGGAGATGCAGTGATGCTGTCTAGATGTATGTTAGGGCAGATGAATGTTGAGGTTGTTTTTTGGAAGAGATGCAAAGAATAGTTGGGATGAGAAGTGTAGTTGATGTATGGACTGGTGTGCCGCAATGAGTAGTACTGCTATGACTGGTGGTTGAAACGGAGTGAATTGCAGGTGCAATGAACTGTTTAAGTTCAGCTGCAGGTGGAGGTCATTGCGAAGATAATGGTTTGTTGATGGAGATGATGATGCTGTTACGCTACTGCAGGTGGTAGTTGTGATGTTTTTGTGAGCATGAGAAACTCAGTGAAGGAAATGGTGGTTGTTGTTCAAGAGTGAGTTGCAGTTGCAGCTCAGATGGAAATTTTGATAAGGAATTGCAGCTGTTGCAGACAAGGTTATGAGCTGAGCAAATGGGTTGTGTTAGTTCTGTTATTGCAGTATGGAGCTAAAATATTAGTTGCAGATGTTGAAAAAAAAAACTGAAGCCACGGAAGTTAGATTGTTGTTGCTAAGATAACATGGAGATGAAGTTGGTAGTACAAAAGTTATGAATGTTTTTCGGGGAAGTTAGAATTCAGAGAAGACAAGGAACAAGAACTGGTATTACTACCAAGGCTCGATGGCAGTTTAAGGTGTTGTAAGAGTATGGGTTTATGGATAGGATGGAGTTCAGTTAAGATTCGAGTGTTGGATGCCAGTTGATGGAGCTGGTAGTACAAAAGTTGTGAATGGTTTTCGGGGAAGTTAGAATTCAGAGAAGACAAGGAACAAGAACTGGTGTTACTGCCAAGGATCGATGGAAGTTTAAGGTGTTGTAAGAGTATGGGTTTATGGATAGGATGGAGTTCAGTTAAGATTCGAGTGTTGGCTGCCAGTTGATGGAGCTGGTGCTAGGTAAATGAAGCAGTAATATTGTAGCTCAGATGGTGTGTTTGGATGAATTTTGTGTGGGTGATTGTTCCTGGTAATGAATGAGAAGTTGCAGTTACAGCTTAGATAGAGAGGAAAGTTATGTGATGTTTTGAAGCTACAGAATAGTGCTATATTTCAGTTGAGACGGTGCCAGTGATTGTTGCAGAAAGAGTTGCAAGAGAGCCATCATGGCTGGGAATGAAGTGCAGGGAAGGCACAGCCATCATGGCTGAAGCGCAATCATTGTGCTTGAGTGAAATAAGGCATATGCAAGACTGCAAATGGCCTGGATCGAGCTGGATCACTGAATCGGTATTGACTCGCAGTGACTCAGCGAGCTTGACCGAGTTGGATCGTTGACCGGTTACCGGGTGGACTTTGCCGGTCACTGAGCTACTTTTCTGCACGATTCCAGTCAAATTCGGCCAAAACCCCAGTTTTCCGTCGATCATTTTTGGTACAGAAGTTCTACACGGGTTTCTCTCACTTGTGGGCTTGGTGGATTTCTATCTAATGGACTTTGAAGACAAAACCTAATTTTGGGAACAAGAAGAGCTATAAAAAAGGAAGTTTTCTACAACTTTGGGAGAGAAGGAGTACAATTTTATCACGTATTCTACTGGAGTTTTGGAGGAGAGCAGCGACTAGGGTTTGCTTTCGTTTATTTTTCATCTTCTTCATTTCATTTTTATTATTGATTATGATTATGATTATGATGAACTCAAAATTTATGAGTAGCTAAATTCATTTATTGGTTATGGGATATAAAGTGGATTTCACAAATAAGATTTGATTCAATGCATTAGTTTTGTCCCAACTTTATTGTTTATGATTCATTATTAATATTGTTGTATGATTTGATTGTTTATTTGGTTGAGTCCGGAATCAATCCGATTTGCTTTCATATCTAGAGCTATATTAGGGTTTTCAATACGAAAACTTTGTTTATCCCTGATTCTAAGTAGCATAAATGTGGGTAGTGCTTGTAGTGATATATCCTACTAGTCACATATGAATCATAACTTGGGTTAAATCGATTTAGTGCTTTTACACATTTTGATTGCCTTGATTAGTCTTATTCCATAGAACTTATTGCTTTTAGGGAGTTACATCTAATTGTGCTTTTACACTTTAGGTTGCTTTCTAGGAAGAAGTCACATATGCATCTTTTAATGTGGTTGTGATGAAATCATGGAATTAGCGGGATACTCTTGCGATCAAGGTATCCTATGACTTTTAGTAAATAAGAGATTAAAATTTCAATTCTAGTCATTGTTGAGAATTCAAGTTTGTGAATGGAACTATCCCGTGACCAATACTTTCTCCTTATTGATTATTTTAATACTTTATTGCTTCAATTTATTTTTATTGTTTTGATAACTCAAAACCCCCCTTTGGTTACTAAGAATCTGAAAATTTGCATAACAACAATAGCCTCTCTGTGGATATGAACTCTTTCTTATCGCATACTACTTTTATTTTAGTTAAGTAAGAAAGTGAAATTATTTTTGCTCGGCTGACAATCGATCAGGAAGCCAAATTTCTCCATAGGGGGCTTGTGGACGGGGGAGGAGGAGGGATGTTTTGGAGGATTGGTTGATGTTTAAGGTATTTCTCATTGTATAACGACGCCACTATAGAGTTTGGTTACTCAGGTATGTTCCAGATTCTCTTCATAAGGAGGGCCTTGTTATGCTCTTTGCTGCTTCGAATTCCCAATCCTCCTTTTGATTTAGGTTTGATGAGTTTATCAAATCCTATTGGATGAAGTTTCCTTATGGTTGAGTCGTGTCCCCAGAAGAAGTCTCTAGTTATGCGATCCATTTTTTGGTGGATATGAGATGAAAGTAATTGTGTTTGCATGAGATGATTGGTTATAGGTGTGAGAGAAGTTTTAATCAGAACTAATCTTCTTTCCTGATTTAGGCATTTCGTCATCCAACCTTTTGCTTTTCGAGCTAGTCACTGAAGAAGGGGGTCAAAAATATGTTGAGATGTTCTTCCTTGTTTAAATTATACTCTTAAGTATGTGGGTGGGTTTGATGTTGTTGGCATGACGAAAGTTTGTTGAAGTTCGATTACCTGATGTTGTTCGAGACTTGGGTGATGGATTATTGTCGATTTTGAGGTATTGATATGTTAACCTGCTGAGGTACTGTAAGCTTGCAATAAGTGTTGGAGATGGTTTGTGCCCTCTGTTGTTGCTTTATATGTTATTAACAAATCATACGCGTACATGAGATCCAGTATTTATTTTTTTATTTTTTTTTTTTTTTTTGGGGGGGGGGGTTGAGAGATGCACAGTCCCTCTACCTTTTCTTGCGCTTCTAGGTTTCCCAAATTTGTTGAGAGGATTTCCGCACAGATAATAAAAATATAAGAAGAGAAGGGATCACCTTGCCTAATTCCTCTAGTGTGGGTGATGTATCCGTAAAGAGTGCCGTTGATGTTGACTGAGTATGTTACTGTGGTGATGCATAGCATGATGTAGTCCACAAAGAGTTGTGGAAAACCCATTTTGGTAAAAGCTTATTTGATGAATCCCCAATCTAAAGAGTCATAAGCTTTTTGTATGTCGAGCTTGAGAGCCACTTTTGGGGTCCTTGGTTCGGCTAGAGGATTTGATATAATGGAATAGCTCACCGGCGATTGTTATGTTTTCATGAATATATCTTTGGGGCACAAAAGCACTTTGGTATGGGCTTATGAGTAAGGGGAGAAGAGTTCTTAAGCGGTTGACTAAGATTTTTGAGATAATTTTGTAGGTAACATTGCATAGTCCTATTGGTCTGTGTTGAGAGGGTTTAGAAGGGTGATCTACTTTCGGGATAAGGGTGAGGTTAGTGTGATTCATGAGTGGGTGTATGTTAAGGGAGTTAAAAAAGTTATGTACCATATCAATTAGTTGTGTCCAGGTAGTTTCCCAGCAAACTTTTAAGAACATGCTAGTGTAGCCGTCTGGTCCTGGGGCACGTTCAGAGCCAATGGAAAAGAGCGTTTTTTTGATTTCCTCGGGGGTTACCTCTGAAGTAAGAAGAGAACATTGTTGAGGGGTTATCCTTGGGGTAATACCTTCAAGTAACTGGTCATCAATTCTTGTACTGGTGTTGTATATTGATTGGTGAAGTGATCTAGCATAATTTTGATGATTGTTTCCTTATCATGGATCCAATTATTTTGTTGATCTTGGAGTTGCTGGATGTTGTTGCAACTTCGATGAATTGTAGCCTTGGTGTGAAAGAATGTTGTGTTTCGATCTCCCGATTGCAACCACTGTATTCTAGATCTTTGTTGCCAGTAACTTGCATGGCAGTCGAGCAGGGTGAGGTAATCTATGCGAAGATGTTTTTCTTGTAGGAGCCAGTGGTCTAGTGCTGGGCCCGTCTGTGTAGCACATTGATGTTGTGCCTGCTTGATTTTGGAGGTGGATTTTTTAATTAGAGTAGGTAAATGGCCAAAGGTTACCTTATTCCATTCCGTCAGGGTTTCGCTGGTTGATATGAGCTTCAGTTGGAGATTTAAGGAGGGGTCTGAGTCATGCATTTTTTCCCAAACTGAGTTGACCACTTACTGTAATTGCCGTTGAGATAGCCATAAATGTTTGAATTTGTAGTTCTTGTTTCCTTTCCAGTCCAGGGCTTTGATTTGTATAAGAATGGGGGCATGATCTGAAGCTATTCGTGGAAAATGCGTGATTGCCGCGTGAGGATTGGCAGTTCTCCACTGTTGGTTTGATATTGCTCTATCGATGCGTTCCTGGATATTGTCTTGGACTTGCTGGTTGTTTGTCCAAGTGTAAGGGTCGCCTCGGAATCCTAGGTCTAAGAATCCCATCTGATCAATTATATTAAGGAAAGGCTGAGTTTGAGCATAGGTGACTGGTATGTCGCCTTTCTTTTCGGATTGGTCCATCACTTCATTAAAATCTCCGATGATAATCCAAGGAGTAGATGTGCTGGGGAATAGGGATGGGAAATCTTGCCAAAAATCTTTTCTTGCGGCAGGTTGTGGTGGACCATATATACCGGTGCAAATCCATGGTTGGGCTGGGGCTGGGGGGGGTGACAATGGCGTGAATAAAACTTTGGGAAGTCCTTAGGATTTGTAGGTTGACATCATTATTCCATAATAGGCAGAGACATCCTTTTCTTTCAATTTTGGGTACAGAACAATGGTTCTGGAATTGTAATGTTTGAGCAATGCGAAGCATTTGATTGTTATTAGCTAATGTTTCTGAGATGAATAAGATGGTTGGTTTATATATAGAGATTAATCCTCGTAGATGTTGTGTTGTTGGTGGTTGGTTTATGCCCTGGCAGTTCCATGCCATGATTGACATGATTAGGGAGGGAAGAGTTGGTTGGGTTCTGGAATATTTGGTGTTGATAGAGGTTTGAGGTATGTGGGAACTGGGAACTGGGCTTGGGATTTTAGAGGTTTTAGGACGAGTGTGATTGTAGCCTGAAGGGAACCTCAGTTCAGTTGATTTGCTCTCGTCCGGCCACAAGGCCCGGCATCACAGAGGGGACTACTCGCGATTCATGATCGGTAACAAAGAAGATGATGGAGTTGGTGGTCTGTAGAACGATCTTCACGCCCTGTCTGAGGTGTAGTCTTTCGCCTCATCATAAGTCATAACCTAACTTTCCATCCGATTTACCGCATAAATATGTGGTTCTCTTTAATATTTTTGTGGAGATGTCGTGCACCATTTACCATTGCTTTTATGGTTCTATCCGCCTTCTTCACGGTGGTTGCCGATGGTTATTTACTTCTTTACTTTATTCTATCTATTATGTGATCTCTACCCCGTAGGAGCTTCATAATTATCTGTTCGGACCGTTTATTTATAGACAGACACAGATGTTTATTAACTGAGTTTAATAGCTTGTGACACTTTGGTGAATCCTTGTTTATATGATATCTGACGATGAATGTTTAAAATTAATAGAGTTAAATTGCTGATTTCTCCTGATTCCATATTTCTCTAGTCACGTTGTCTGGCAGGCATGAGATTATTGACAATTGATTCTGTTTATGTTGAGATTATTAGTCTCATATTGTCTGGGCAATCTAAGATCCTGCGATTTATAACTCTATGGGCCACTTTACTCATTGCCAATTGGTTTTGAGTTGGATGCCCGTATTCTAACATGGTATCAGAGCAGGCTATTTGCGATGAGTCATTGACCGCGCCTTTACTCCCCATCACCCGATTTATTGTCCACGTGTTAGACCCAACGAGGCTACACGTGAGGTGGCGTGTTGAGATTATTAGTCCCACATTGTCTGGGAAATCTAAGATCCTGCGATTTATAACTCTATGGGCCACTCCACTCATTGTCAATTGGTTTTGAGTTGGATGCCCGTATTCTAACAGTTTATAATTTGAGTTGGATGCCCGTATTCTAACAGTTTATAATTCTGCTGTGAAGTAGTTTTCCATAACTGACGGGTCTTTGGGAAAGAGCATACTCTCTCAGCCAACTGAACCTTCAGAGACTGCATTGTTGTTGGTAAGTTTTCAGTTTGGATTGAGACACGTATTCTAACAGTTTATAATTTGAGTTGGATGCCCGTATTCTAACAGTTTATAATTCTGCTGTGAAGTAGTTTTCCATAACTGACGGGTGTGAAGTAGTTTTCCATAACTGACGGGTCTTTGGGAAAGAGCATACTCTCTCAGCCAACTGAACCTTCAGAGACTGCATTGTTGTTGGTAAGTTTTCAGTTTGGATTGAGGCACTTGGTAAGTTGCGCAATCCGGTACACTCACGACCCGCACTTGTAATTCTGCAAATCGACAGATTCACTAGGTGTTAGCAAGCCCCTAATATGTAGCTTGAATTTTACCAAATTAATGTAAATCCAGGTAGTTGCCCCGTATAGTGAGCAGCATCTAAATTATGTTTTAGGTCATTATTTCACAGGATGCATGCAGTAGATTGCTAGGTATATAGGAAACAATGCTAGACATTCAAAGTAAGCTAAACTGTGCTCTTTGTGTCTAACAAAGTTGCCAGGAGAACCAGCACCAAAAATTAAGAACAAAGTTGGATTCACTGTCTATACAGTTTATATCCAGGGGAAGAACTGCAAAATAGTCCACAATAGCCATGGATGTGGAGAATATAAAATAGAGAGCCTGGGGATTGCAGCTGAAACTGAAACATGTACGAGTTTATTGGACTTTATCACCACCATACATATAAGAAAAGAAACTGTCTTCTTCTTTTTTTGCAACATAATAAACTCATTCAAAATTTTAGCCTTAAAGCAATCTAACAAAACTGAATATACTAGCAAACAAAAAACATCACAACTGATAGTCCATTTATCCATTTAACTAAGTTCATTTCTTCATTCCAGTTGCTTCTTTCACAGTATCAGCAGCTCCTTGTGCCTTTTCCTTCATCTGCTGACCGGCCTACATTTCACAAGGTTAAAAAAAATCAGTAAATAGTATAAGCTTTCCACAAAGTTGAATGCATTTTAAATCACAAGAGATTGTCCACTGGTATGCTTGTCCCCGTAAGTTGTCTCTCGAGTCATTACGAGTGCATTTGGAGGTAACCTGTGTGATTACTATTTCCACAGTCCCAGGATTAGTTGGGCAACTTGGGCTAACAATAAAATTAAGATGCCTAGCCAATGCGAATAACCTGTTGGCATGATTCCTTTGCAGATTGCATAGCCCCGGATGCCTTGTCCACCATTTGATCCTTCTTTACCTACACACAATCTTTTATGAAAAAGATCTCAATGATGATATTTTCAAGTTGAGCAAACAATTCCCATCAGATAGAGAGAGACAATTTACCTCAGCCTGGCCCTTGGCCTCACCAGCATTGTAGCTCATGCTTTGAGAGTGATCTGCCATCTTAATCTTATGTTAAGTAATTACTTTCTTTTTTCACTGGTTCTTCTTCTGATCTCTCCAAATGAATCTGATTCGCTTAATTAATGATGATGTAGAATGCAATCACGGGGCATGTGAATTTATAGTTTTTCTTTAACTCTACATTTCTTGTCACATGTCCTTGTTACTAACACGCGTCAGTTAGCCTTGGGCAGTGCTACCATCTCTCTATGAATATTGTTACATGTGTCAAAAGACTATGCGGTGATTCACCCATTCCTAATCAAAAATCTATTCTTCATTTGCCGTTTGACAAGGGACTGCAAAACTCGGCAACTCATAAACTCGATGCAGAAATATAACTAGTAAAACCGTTGTCACGGTGGGATGGCCAATCGAAGAAGAATCTAAAGATGGGTTTGTCTGTAATTATTTTCTCTCCGTTTACGGAAAAGTGATACTTTCACTCCGTTTCGGAAAAATTGATACTTTCACCCAATTTCAGAAAAAGTGATACTTTCGTCTCGTCTCTGAAAAAGTTATACTTTCGCCTCGTTCAGAAAAAATGATACGCTGGCTCCATTCCAGAAAAAGCTTTCGCTCCGTTTCGGAAAAATTGATACTTTCACCCCGTTTCAGAAAAAAATGATATTTTCGTCCCGTCTCCGAAAAAAGTATACTTTCACCTCGTTTCAGAAAAAGTGATACTCTGGATCCGTTCCAGAAAAAGTGATATTTTTTCTGGAACGGAGCCAGAGTATCATTTTTTTTGAAACGGAGCGAAAGTATCACTTTTCCCTAAACGGAGCGAAAATCTCACTTTTCCCGAAACGGAGTGAAAGTATCGCTTTTCCGGAAACGGAATGTGAAAGTATGACTTTTTCTAAAACAAAAAATTGGTCGATGCATAAACCAAAATATGGTTGCCTGATGTGTTATGCGTCCTTTGTAGTGGTTTGCATAATAGTTATGCATTCAATTTTCAAGAATTGTGACTAAAATAAAAGTATCGATTTTCTTGAAACGGAGGGAGTACATTGTTTTATTAGTTGCAAAGGAAAATTAGTTGATGCATAAACCAAAATATGGCTACATAAAGTATTATGTATCCTTTGTGGTGGTTTGCATAATGGATATATATTTAATTTTCTAAAATTGTGCCTAAAATGATAAATACCTCCAAATTTTTCGTAAAAACTCTAAATTTGATATTGTTGTTTATACTCATTGCGTAAATTTTTTTATTACCTTTCCAACGAGATAAAATTTGTAAAATTCCAAGGCACGGATTTTTAGATTTGTTATATTAAAGTTTGGTTGATAATTATACCCTTAAAGAATATGATACATAAGAAATTATAGTAATTTGACTAAAATGAAGGGATATGGTGGTAATTGAACTTTTGTCCCTACTTTTGATAGTCTACACAAATATCCTTATCACATAATAATTTTGTCACAAATATCCTTTATCTAATAATTTTGTCCCTTCAGGGGCTCAATAACAAATTATTAACTTCCAAATATACCCCCTGTGTTATCTTCTTTTTAATTTCTCAAAACTTCGTTTTTTTCTTCTTCTCGTATTTCTCTTTTAAGAACCACCAACAGCTCTGCAACTACCACCACCAGCTCCGCCGCCCGCCGCCCGCCGCCGCCACCACCACGTCCATCGCTATTAGCAACAGATCTATCTATCTACCTACTAACTTCTTCTTCTTCTTTTCTTATTTGCAGCGACATCTCGAAATTTTTCATCTAAACTATGATTATGTCTCACCTGATGGGCTTAGACAGTTTACTTTAAACAAAGGAAATAAAGAATTTGTTCCTAGAACTAATTCTAGTAATGGTCGGAGTACCGATTTGAGAGAGATATATACAGATCTGAAATTAAGAATCACCAACAGGATCATTTTATCTTCTTTTTTTTTCCTATTTATCTACTTCTTCTTCTATTAAGAATAAGAGGAGAAATACTGAGATTGAAATCTTGAAAAAAATGGCAGAAATATGTTGCGAGGTTGTGAGTAGCGAGAATGAAACAACATCTTCATCATCGTGTGACCCTAATTCAAGAGCTGCAAGACGGAGAAGAATGGATATTAGATCAAGGTATAAGTGCATCCCTGACCATCATGTCATGAAGTTCCCAGCACCATCGCTACCACAAAATGATGGTTGTGATGATCAAGAATTCAGTGGAAATAAAAAACGGTTAGATGTATCGAACGCCGACAGAAGTTTTCGGGGTTTAGGAGTGAATCATCAACATGATATTGTTCAGAGTGATGCTACTGGGAGATATGTTGCTGCTGATGGTCAGACTATGATGAAATCCGGTGTTGATGATGAGTGTCCCAAGTTTGGTGCAACCGTTGTATGCGGTCGACGAAGAGAAATGGAAGATGCTGTGGCTATTCATCCTTCATTATGCAGGGAGAATTCTTCCAGTGCCAGGCTTCATTTCTTTGGTATTTACGATGGTCACCATTACTAAACCACCAATACAGATCTGAAATTAAGAATCACCAACATGATCTGAAATTAAGAATCACCAACAAGATCATTTTAGAGAGAGGTATGGATCTGGTGGTGGAGTGGTGGCGGTGGTGGAGGAGGTATCTATTTGAATTTGTTTATTATTTTTGTTTTGAGATTTGGTGGTGATATTAAAATAATGAAATTGATTCTGGTTTTTGTGGTGGAGATTCTTTGTGATTTTTGGTGGTGGTGGTAGTGAGCTTGGAGTGATTAATTGGTGATAGAAATAGTGGTGGATGGTGGTTCTAATTACTGTGGTTATGAAGATTTGGTGTGATTTTCTGGTGGTTTGGGAGATGGTTGTAGTGGTGGCTTCTTCCGGCTACGAAAGAGTATACATTCTGGTGGTATGTTCATAATTTCTTTCGTTGTTTTGTTTTACTTTTGTTATGCATAGCTTGTTGCAATTGGGGAAAAAAATGCATGTTTGTTTCAGTTTGTTTATATTGCTTAGTTATGATGACATTTTGGTCGTGAAACACTACTGGAACAATAATCTCAAGGTCTATTATTTAGTATTTAGAATGGTATTTCTATTTTTTTGGATCAACTATGGTTGTTGATCCAACTGCAATGGATAAACATCCACTGTTGATCCAACTGAAATGGATAAACATCCATTGTTGATTCAACTGAGATTGGTTTTGAAGCTGGTCTTGGATCTGTTGGTGTTTATGAAGCTACAGGTAATGAAATATGGTAGTTATATGGGTTGAAGCAGGCAGTGATATTGGATCAACTATGGTTGTTGATCCATATATTTTGGATCAACTATGGTTGTTGATCCATATATATGGGATCAACAACTGTTGTTGATCCTTTGAACTCATGTTTTGTAGTTTAAATCATGTAAATTTGTTCTAATGTTGAACTTGTGATGCAATGGTAGCATGACTGACTCCATGTCAGATGATGCGTGTTCGACTCACGCCAAGTTCACTCCATTTTACATGGATAAACTATCATTATTGATCCAATTTTACATGGATCAACTTCCATTGTTGATCCACTAAAATTGGATCAACTTCTATTGTTGATCCTTTTTTCTTGGATAAACTAGATAAACTTCTACGGTTGATGGTTTTGTTGGTGAATCTGAAACTGCAGCTGATGAAGTGGTAGCATTTTTCCATCAGCATGGATAAACATCCATTGTTGATCCAACTGCAATGGATAAACATCCATTGTTTGATCCAACTGAAATGGATCAACTACTTTTTGTTGATACAAAAAAATTTGAACCGTTGATAGTGGCTTACTATGATGGTGATGGCGATGACGCATTTAATTTGTGGTGGAGGACGACTAGTGGTGGTGTAATGGTGGTGGTGAAGGAGTGGTGGTGGAATATTGATGGTGGTGGCGGTTGGTAGGTGGTGGTTGTTGAACGGTGGTGGTGGAAGAAATTTGTTGTATTTTGAAATAAAGAAAAATATTATATGAGTGAGGGTATTAAGATAATCTAATATTAAATGGATAAGGTTATAAAAAAGGAGGGACATAATTATTGTTGCATAAGGATATATTTGTAGGGAGTTAAAAGTAGGGACATATAATTAAAATACCCAGGGATATGTTGGTATTATCAAGTTCACACTACCAAAATCTTTTTTTGAAATTGCAAATTTATGTTAGGTTTCAATTTACAAAAAAGTGGTCATAAAAGGGACTCCCTCCCTCTAGGTCCTCCGGTCGATCGGCCCAAAAATAGCAATGTGCACTGATTTAGACTTTTGGTTTGGGGAGGGTTTTGTTGTCCATATCTAAACATAATGCAACATTTCAATGACCTTTTGCCAATCAAGAAAATGAATGCTGCCTGTCGCAGAAGAAATGTATGTCACGGGTATTAGCAAGAAAGGTTTTGTTTGATTCATATTCCTACCTGACCAACCGCTGCTATGTGAATCGGTCGAAAATCTGAGTTAACACGATTTGAAAATTTTCATTCTTTTTCTTGGTTTTTTGATCATCTTCTTTTCTATGTTCACTGTTTGATCTCTATTTTTAACTCAATCTTGTTTATGTTTATGTTTATTTATACTGGCTTGATTGGGGTATACCCAGATTAATTGGGGTACACCTAATGAGACAAAACCTGGGTCATTTTGACGTAAAACAAGCCGCCCCTTAACCATATATTTTGTAAATGGCTAATATACCCTTATTTAATTAACACTAAAAATTCTGATTAGGTTAATTAATTGAATTTAGATTAAAATTTTGAAATTATGAATTCAGTAGATTAAACTTTTTGTTTGTGCTATGAGTTCGATTTCGATCAAAAAATTTGGTTTTGAAAATGTGAAAAGTCGGCAAGGTCGACGTTTGAATAAGGTGTCGATTAAGTTCCGCCGGCATGGTTGAAGTTTGAATAAAGTGCCGACTAAGTCTATCCGGCATGGTCCTCGGATGAAGAAAAAGCCGACTATTTGTAGGCAGGAAGGGTCTTTGAATGAAGAATATGCCGACTATCTTGGGCCAGCTATCTTATGGTCGGCATGCGAATAATTTATAACATTGCCGGCTGACTTATAGTCTGCATGCGAATAATTTCTAACATTGTCGGCTGTTGAAAAGTCGGCAATGTAACCTTGCTGACCTTTAGTTATACCCAACAGAAAACAGAATATGGGAAGATGTAATTCACTTTATTCGTGCAATTTTGGTTACTACATTGATTGAAACATAAAATATAAATCCTTGTCGACGGAACAACGAATGCACTTAGCATGTGCATCAAGCCTTTGAACCCCTAGGCGACCCTAGTGGACGAGTTAGAGTCTAGTGAGGGTTTACATAGAGATCTACCCACAAAACCTACAATAAAACCATAAATCTTCGCCGGAGGAATCCGAGTCCCATTCAGCCGACATGAGGTCCGGAGCATACTCGGGAATTTTGGATACCGTGAATTGATAGCTTGCATCGAATGCGAATGCTTTCCCCTTTTCCTCCAAGTAGCGCGCTTTGACGACTTCATGCTACAAAAATAAAACACAAACTTACTTTGTTAGTTGTGTTTAGTTGGAAGATCATATAACATGGATCACGTAAAATAAACCACAAAAATACTTACAAATTGTTCAATGGACAATCCAAAGTGTCTAGAGTTCAAAATCGGTTTTTGGATAGCCAAAAAAGCAAGTATCGCATTTTCGATGAGTAGGTGCCTAGCATGGATTTGTTGAACACTTCTTCCATTTGGATTCCCAAACTCTTGCCTATATTTGTTATATACCCTAGCCCAAAAGGTTACAGCATCCACCCTTACGGAGGACTGCCTTCTAACTCGAATCAAATGATGTCATTGTTGTATGTAGAGTGCTATTAGATGAGTTAGATGGAGTATATGATGATATGAGCTTTGGAGAGTATACGCAAATAGTTGTGTGTTATTTTGTAGAAAGAAGTACTGTATTTATAGGATTGTGCCCAAATATGGTCGTTATGGTAGTCAATCAATGCACTTGTACTTGCAAGAATATGAATTTTTAATTCGCCGTCTAGGTTTTTGTTTCCCAAACATGCCGACTACGTATGGACGGCATGGTCGTAATTTTATTACCCTGCCGAACTTAGTATGATTTTAAGCATCAGGATTTGCCTTTCTTCTGTATAACAGTCAGGAAGGTATTTGGACATTAGCGCGCCAGCAATTATATAACCGTCAGGATCGTGATTTATAACCATGCCAACCTTAGTATGATTTTAGGCATCAGGAGAAGGTGTTTTTTGCAACACATAGTCAGCAGGGTCTATAATTTAATACCTTGTCGGATGTACAACAGCCAGGTGGGTATTAAATTGTTTACCTTGCCGACCCTGGTAACTACACCATTGAAGCTGTCAGGGCCGGCAGTTCACAACCTTGCCGGACCTGGTTTAGTCGGCAATGTAACTTAACAAAATAATTCCGGCGGAATGATTGAAACTTTACATAGCTAAACAAACCATTCATTCAACAACTAGAAATCCAACATTTTTTGTCCAAAATACGAAAACATGTCCTGTAATTTAAAAAAAAAACATATGTCCAACCATTAACCTTAATATTTGTCTACCACAACATAAAAAAATGAACTAGAAATGCATTCATTCACCACCATGACCACTACCACGACCATGACCACGGCTCCGTTTAGCATTATCAAGACCACGACCACTACCACCACCACCACCATCACCACGGGAACGAGCCCTCTTTTTGTCAGCATTTATCTTGGCTTGTGCTTCCCTCTTGGATTTTTCTTCCCTCTTTACTTCAGCATCATCTTTCTTGAACAATTCATATGAATCCTCATTGTCAACATTGCTAGCATAGTGAATGTGCTTGGTTTGCTCTTCAAACGACAAAGGCTCCCATCTTTCTCTCGCGCAACACAACACCTTCACAAAGGTCTTTAAATGCTCATTTTATTTTCAATTAAACAACAAATAGTTAATAGAATGATTCGATAATGTAATCTTAAAACATTAAGAGCGACTCTAAAATAGTTACAAAGAACTTAAGACTTGTTGCTGGGTCTTTCGCTGCTATCTTTCTCTTACGAACCAATTATTCAACAGTCTGTTTCCTAATCACAGTAGGACGAGACCATCCCAAGTACCACGTCATGTATTTCTCATGAGCTTCATGACCTTCGGTCACCTCGTCCAAAAGACTCGTATCGAATTTACGGTCACGTCTTCCGTTCCAATGATCTTTAACTGGTTCTTGAGCGTAATGGACGTCAATACCTTTTTTTAACGTGTTGCACTCCTCCCTTACCACTTAAAAGAACGACTCAGTATCAAAATGTAGTTCTTCTTGGACGTAACCCAATTGTTGCATTACCCGATGTGGATTGTACATTAAAAATCCATGGGAGAATAACAAGGGACCGTAGTATAATGCAGCATCATCTATGCTATGGATTAAACCTTGATTTATAGAATCTCGATACATATCAAATATTACCTCATTTGCATTCAATTTGTCCAAGGCAATTCGCACGTTGATAAGCTGCTGTAGCATATCCTTATCCCGAGCACCCTTAAAATTGTATTTATGTCCTCTTGGCTTATCAATCGCAAGCTTGTCATTCACTTTAACGTAAGAGTTGGATTTCACCAAAGTAGGGAAGTGCTCATATATCCAAACCTATGCAAACACAAATTTTAGTAAAAATCTTACACTACAAGCATTTTGCAAATATAAATGATTTACACAATAAAAATACCTGGAAAAAAAAAATATTTCCGTTAACTTGCGCAGTGAGTGCCCTTGAATCCTTTGTCAACTCATTGTTCAAGAAGGCGACCACCGCAGTATCCTAAGAATACTCATGCATCTGATCTAAGGGATCCAATAGTTGCATATACTTGGCGTCAACCAAGCTTCCAGAAATGTTGGGGAAGATACATTTTCCAGGACATAGAGAAGATAAGCTGATGCGGTAGCATTGATTTGCACCAAGTCCACCCTTCCTTCCTTATCATAAATTTTCTTGGTCCCAGATAATGTATCCCTCAACTTCTTCAGATTAAACTTCTTGCTTAGATGGCCATCCTTCATCACAAGCATAGACTCCGTCTCAACCTGATTCCAACCGAACAAAGTTTTGATCAATTTAAAGATATCCTCCCAAGAAATGCTATTATCGTATCCCTCACTGATTGCTTTTCCCTCAACCTCGAGGCCTAGAATTTGATGAGCATTATCGGGAGTTATCATCATCTAACCGAATGATAATAACATTGTATCAGTCTCTCTGTAGAACCTCTCACAGAATACATATACGGTAACTCTATCATAATCAATATTCGAACTCTCCACCACAGGCCATAACCCGGAGTTCTTGACAATCGCTTGCACCTCGTCATATTTCTCGTCAAGGTCCCAGTTCTTAGTCACTGAACATGAAGCTTGGCGCCTCAAGAGATGGATGGCATGCTTGTGATCCTAAATACCAAAAACACAAAATGAAAAGAAATACAAACACTTGATGCAAATTTAAGATAGATAAGATACACTTAAATAAAAAACAAAGATGGATTGAGATTACTTACGATAGTATTTTGGATTTCACATGCCCATGAGTCTTTGTATCCAAAAATAACATTTCCACCATCTTCTGGGGTCCCCTTTAGAGCCTCATCTGGTTTCAGTTTAACCTTCAAGTGAGGGGAAGGCATGTGGGAATCATCTGGTTTAGTGATAACCCTCTTCTTCTTTCCGGTTTCATTAGTACTTGTAGCTTGGGTTTGTTCCCAAACTTCTTCTTCTTCCTCTTCCTCTTCAATAATTTCATCTCCTCTACCCTTATATTTATCTCCATTATCATTATCATCATCATCATCATCATCATTACCTCCTTCAATAGGTGGCATGTCTGATCACCATCATCACCATCATCATCATTGTTTCCTCCTCCAGCATCCGGAGTTCTTTCAACAACATCATCATCATCACCTCTTCTACCAGATAGAATTTATTGGTATTCAACCGGAGTTTTATTCCGAATCATTTGGTTCCGGTGGTGGTTGAGAAATATTCCGTACACGGATCTTGAGCGTTTCCAACTCAATAAATTCCCCTCGATGTATTGCAGTCAAGAGTTTGTCACCAACATGAGGAGGTCTTGAAGGAGGAGTAAAAGTATTCTTCTTTGCCTTTTACAACCTGAACAAGAACAATTAAGAAAAAATACATAAGTCGGAAGGGTCAACATATGTAACCAATCCGGCGGAACAATGGTCGGAAAAGTTGACTAATAATAAACATGCCTGCTAAAATATAGTCGGCAGGGTCTTATTCAAATAACATGCCGGCTTATAACAAATATGAACACAGTAGATACAAGGATTTTCTACATAATTAGTCGAGGTACATTACCCATACATTACCGTCTTCAAAATAGCTGGCATGGTGGTATCCAAATACCATTCCGACTTTAAGCATCAGAAACCATTATTTTCAAAACAATCCGCCGACATGGGATTTGAATTATAACCAATCGACGATAAAAACTACCGCCGTAAAGCTCCTTGGTTGAATAACTTGCTGACCCTGTAAAAACAGTTACACATACTAAACAGCCGGCAAGATCTTCAACCAAAGAGCTTACCGACTAACCCTAAACATGAAAAGTCGGCAAGGCCGTGGAAAAAACACCTTGCCGGCTAAATAACTGCAAATTCAAATATTCGATTTTTCTGACCTAATTTGACATGCAAACATGAAATTGAAGTACTGGAGTGAGTTTAAGTAGGCCATTACTTTCTTAATCACGTCATTTCTTCGGTTTCAGCGGCGTTGATCTCTTCTTCTTCGACGTTTTCTTTCTTCATTTTCCTTTGAACTAAATTTTCAATTCCAGGGTTATACTCATTGGGTTTTTGATTTGCTCCTTTCATACGACTAGCCCTCGGCCGTAGTGGCTTCATGTTTGAAGATTAATCGAGATTTTTGAATCGACGATTACGATGAGTTTCGATGGTGGGGTTGATGAGCCGGTATGGTTGTGGAGGAGAAGAAGAAGAGAAGAAGAAGAGAAGAAGAAAGATGAAATGAAAAGAATAAAACTAATTTAGGGTAATTAGATTTATAAAGGGTAAGGGTAGTATTGTAACTTTACCCATATTTGACCTTCCCTTAGTAAGAGAACCGTGTCCATATAAATCTGGGTATACCCCAATCAAGCCAGGTTATTTATCATACCTTTTGATTAGTTCTTAAGGTTTTCTGCAAGTTTTAAATATGTATTTCTTGTTTCTTCAAATAATGTGTGTAACTAACCATTACTTTTTTCTCTAATATGTGTTTACAAATTGGTTATCTCTCATGGCGTTTGCCTTTATATGTGTTGTGATTAAGGGTTTGTCGAGCTTGCTGTCTTTCATTTGATAAATATGGGAATATGTATGGAACTTAATGGAGAGAAGTGGAAGAAGACCAAAATCAGTATCAACCCGGCGATTCAGAGAAGTAATGAGACCTGCGTCTCTCTCATTTCAATTTTTTTAAAATTCAAAAAAAGAAAAAATTTTCCTAAATTCAGTTACCTAATTTTTCTCTGGTCAATTGCAGCTGCATAATCTTCCTTCTGCAGAAATATCTTCAACCATTTTGTTTCAATGAGAATAGCCAAAATATACGGTTCCATCACCACCAAATATATTTTTGTATTCCTATTACTTATATATCAACCCTAAATTACTCTTCAAACAAAAGCACATAAACTTCTCAAAGTATAACCATGGAAGGAGAAAGCTCAATACAAGTGGGAGATTTAGTTAACAGATTCAAGCAGGTTTTTTTGGATTTAGGTGATACCTCTGAAATTATTGATCTCTCTCATGAAAAATAAGAAGATGAAGACACTAAATGGAAAGCTAGTGCTATTGGAAATATTATTAATGAAGGCAGAACGAAAGCTGGGGCAGTGGAAAAGTATATTGGATTCACATGGCCTTTCATATCTTCTGAAGATGTAAGAATCATAGAAGGTGATCCAAATATAATGATTTTCAAGTTCAGCAATTGGTCTCTTTTGAACAAAGTTATTGATGAAATACCTTGGAGTGTCAACAAAATACTCCTAGTGGTTCATGACTACATTCCAAACATGATTTACATAGAAAATCATTGGGGGTTTCAGCAGTTCTGGATATAGCTTAATTACTTATTACATGAGCACATGAATGTAGCAGTTGTAACTAAGATTGGAGAAATAATGGGTCAAGTCATTGCTATTGATCCCAAAGATGCTATTCCAATTGGAAGGGATCTTGTCAAGGTGTGTGTCAATATAGATCTTACAAATCCATTGAGAAGAGGAGTCAAGGTTGTGACCAATGCAGGTTTTTCACGCTGGATCAAATTTTTCTATTGAAGACAACCAAGTGGCATATGTAAGGATTGTTATGTTATCAAGCATTGCAAAGCTGCATATAAGGATGCTAAAGCTTTCCTATAAAAATCTCATGAGAAACCTTCTTTTTTTGGGAGTTTGACCAATATTAGAAAGAATATCCCCATTACTTCAACAAGCATAGTTCATATGTCTAAGAAGAACAACAAAACTATGGTGAAAACAACGATTTTTATTCCTCTTAAAGATGGTGTTGCAGTTAATTTGGACTTCTTGATAAGCAAATCAGCAGATAGAGAAAATGAGGAAACTAATAGACTTGGAGGCACAAAGCAGCTGAAAGATCTGACTCCACTACAGCCATTATTGATCCTAACATAGATTCCTTAGTAGCTCATAGGGTCGCCACTAGAGATAACCTCCTCCTGAAAAGCTTTTTCTTTAAGTTTGCACATTTTAGCTTTTATTTTCCAATCATTTCAGTTTTACATTCTTATCAGTATTCTCAGTTTTTGAACAAGTTACATACATATATATGTGTTCTTTTAATCTTCTATACTGAGAACATGAAGATCGTATCATGAAATGTACAAGGGTTCAAAACTACTTCCACTAGAAATCACCTAAGTGATCTCACAAGATCCCAAAATCCGGACATAATTTTTTTTGTGTAAAACAAAAATTAGTCAGAGTAAATGTTAGCCACTCTTAAATCAATATCAATACCCAAATTTTGATTTCATAGAACCTGTTGGTCTTTCAGGAGGGTTAGTTCTTCTTTGTAAAAATGCTTTTACATGTGATATAGTAGACACCCAATGTAATTGTTCAAACTGATCCTAGTAAGCCATAAATCCTTTTGACTTGTATGTATGGGTTCTCTAACTATGCTAAAAAAGAGAGCAATGGAACTACATTCACAAGATTAGTGAGAATAATAGTAATCCCTGGATAGTTTTAGGTGATCTCAATTTCCATATCATAGACAAAAATATTGGCACTTCATCTTCCTATGATGGTTGGGTGAATAGTATAGTCTTTTTTTTTCTAAACAATATTAATACAGACAAAAACCGGCTTGTATCTCAACTGGTTTCATACGCTCCACAGAGGTTTCATGTGCTCCAGGAGGTCCCAGGTTCGAGTCCCAGATGGCGCAATATTACAGAGTTTGACATGGGCGGTAGAGTTAGCTTGCCCCCCTTGCGACAAAATTATCCACACTATCCGCTTCGGCTCCCTTGACTTTGTTCCTCATGAGGCTCGCTGGTAGGATAGCACGACAACTTGTTTAACTAATGTAGTAGTACGTTGCTTGTAGATTAGCTTGTTAGGCTTCCAATTAGTTAATTATGTAATGTAATAATATTAATAAAAAAATGTTGATATTAATATTAATCACTGAATTTTTTTACAGAAAGTTTTATAGCCCCAATGAACTATCACAAAAAACTAAAAACACAGAAAAGAAACAGAAATACAACTTTTACTTATGATTAGAGTTCTAGTAGAATCTAGTGTTGGTCTGGATTTTCCAGAGTACCTAAGAAGGTTAGACTAGTGTCAAAAATGATCTTTTATCCCCTGCTAAGGCTAGCTCCCTTCTTTTCAAGTTTATCAGCAGAGTGATTCACCTCTCTGTAACTATGATTGAATTCACATGAAAGAATACTGGAACAAATCTTCTGCCATTTAGGTTGTGCAAACCATGGGATTTTCTTGGCCTGGAATGCTTTTAGCACTAAATTAGAATCAGTTCTAAAACATCAATGAAGGAAGCCTTGACTTACTGCCCATTCACCTGCATTTATGACTGCAAATATTTTCTGCATAATAATTAGTTGACACCCCAATCCACCTAAAACTACAATTAAGAACTAACCAGTACTTCTTCTTCCAATGAAGTTGTACCCAGAAATCGAAGGATTACCTCTGGATGCTCCATCACAACACAATAGTACTTCGTTTGGTTTAGGGAGAGTAAAGTAATCTTCCTTGATTATAACATTTCTAACTTGTCTACTTTTGAGGCCAAAGAATTTCAGCACCAGCAAGTCAAAAGAAGTATTCCACATTGGAGATTTCATCCTTACTTGGCTTTCTTCAGTAAGTTTTAATACTTTTTTTCTTTATAATCTCTGCACAACAGGAAACATCTTCAAATACACATCTGTTTCTCATGTGCCATAGTTCTCTCATTGTAATGAAAGAAGCTACTTTCCAAATCTCTTTGACAGCATGGCTCTTATTTGTTTTACCAAATTTAGGAGTTCTTCAAAATACTTAGGATTGATAAAATTAAAAACTCCTCCCAAAGAGCTCCAAATGATTTCACCGAAGTTACAATACCATAGCAAGTGCTCCTTAGTCTCTTCCTCCCTTTTACAAAGTATACATCTTGATGCTATTTGGATTTTTCTTTTTTTTCAAGTTCTCATATGTAGCACAAATGTTTCTTGCAAGTTTCCATATATACTTGAGATATTTATATGCACTGAGGGATGCCATACCTTTTTTTTTCCCATTGCATAGTAGGAAATCTTTCTCTTATTTTGTCTACAACAGATACCACTGTAAAATATCCACAGTTTGTACCTGTCCATATCCTTCTATCAATACCTCCACTTATTACTGGAAGATCATTTATTTCTATCATTGTCAATATCTCACTTGGGATAACCCATTTCCCATCAAGTATTAAGTCAGCTACTTTCATTTGTGGAAATTGTAGAAGAAAATAATTATTTGGATATAACTCTTTTAATGACTTATCCAAAACCCATTTATCAGTCCACACTGATATGTCAGCTCCATTTCCCACCAACCATCTTGTATTTTCTTGCATGTCTTCTATTACCCATTTTATTCCAGGCCAAATGGAAGATTTCTTATAATAAGATATCCATTCACCATTTTTATTTTGAAATTTGACTTGAAAGAACTTTGACCATTCATCTGTACAGTTAGGCATCTTCCAAAGCATCTTCATTAGAAAAGATTTATTAATAGTTTCTAATCTCCTCAATCCCAGTCCTCCTTCTGTAATTGGTGAACATACCTTATTCCATTTCAATGTGACACTTTTACTAGTTGTAGGATCTCCTGACCATAGGAAATTCTTGATTATTCTTTCACATTCATTTAATACTCTTTTGGGCCACTTATAAACATACATGTTATAGACTGGTAAACTGCAAAGCACAAATTTTACTAGTACCAGCCTCTCTTGAAATGACAGTAATCTCACTTTCCAACCAGCCAATCTTTCTTATATCATTTCAACACTACCCCACACATGATAAGCTTTCACACACCCATGAGTTAACATAACATCAAGATATTTATCAGGGAATTCTGCCAATGGAATGCATACTTCTTATGATATTTGTATTTTCCTTCTTTCACTTGTACCACCAATAGAACATTTATTCTTCTCCAAACTAACCATTTGTCCTGATGAAGCTTGATATGACTTCAATGAATCCATTAGTTTTGTTACATTTCTCTTCTTTCTGTTGCAAAACAGAAAAATTTGCAAAGAAAATGTGTGAGGGTTGAGCACTATTTATGTTCACCATTGTCTTCAATTTTCCAGTTTGCACCATATGCGTGATATTTCTGCTTAAAACATCTTCTGCTATAACAAAAAGAAGTGAAGACAATGGGTCACCTGGTCTCAGTCCTCTTCCCACTTGGAAATATCCCTATGGTCCTCCATTTACTAATACTGATATTCTGGTAGAGTTGAGTAGTGTTTGTATCCAATTAATACATTTATCTGAAAAACCAAATTTACTCATTACTTGAAATAAAAATCTCCAGCTTAGAGAGTCATATTCTTGAGTAATATCAAGTTTAAGACCAAAGTTTCCTCCCTTTATTTTTATTTCCAGCTCATTTATCATTTCATATGTAAGAGCAATTTGTTCTTGAATAGTTCTCCCTTTTATAAATGCTCCTTGTTGAGGAGATACCAATCTTGTTTCCCATATTGATAGGTGTCTAAAACACCTTGATATTTATCTATTGTTTATGCTTTCTTTGCTATGTTTTCTTGTAAATTATGTATCTTTTGTTTGATTTTGAGTTTTAGGTACTTTGAAGTAAAAGAAAAAGAAACGTCGCTTAACAGGGCTAAAGTGTTATTTCATGTGCAACTACTGTTGGAGGCGAATTATCTATCATTATTTACTTTTATTTCTTCATCTCTATCTGAAAGGCATGTCGGCTTTAGTGATGCAAGTTATGTCTGAAAAGAATGATAGCCTTAGTGATGTATAAATATTGAAAAAAAGAAGTGAATATGAGAGGTAAGAGATGGATGCTCGAGAAAGTACTAAAAGGCACCCAGAAAAGTGTTAAAGGAACCCCAGAAATGTCCTGGAGGAGTTGATAAAGTCACCTATGAGTTTTTCACTAATTATAGCCCAAAAGTTATCTTTGTACCCCACAAAGTTCTATTCGCACCCCCAGGAATTGCTAAATGTACCCCTGATTGCTATCGGCACCTCAGTTGTTGGATAAGGGGAAGGCCATCTTCTCCATTTGAAATTCAAATTTTGGCGGGAAAAGAGGACCATCATTAGGGTTGAAGATTTGATGATTTTCTATTGAGATTAAATCGCTGGTATTGAATGGGTTTGTTCCTAAGGTCTAAACAGGGCTGGTAATGGTCTTTGTTTTGACCAGAATTGGTTAGATAATCGGAAAAAGATGAATCAGTGCTCACGGTTTTGGCGGGAAAATATTGTTCTTCACGGCAGAATGGGGGCTCGAGTTCTGAAGGTGTTTCAAAGAGATTCAATCGATGGATTTGTTTGAAATGGGCATGTTAAGAGTAAACAAGGTGGATATGGGTGATTTGTTCGACCCGCTTGGGCTGGATAACATGTTTGATGCAAAACAGATGAGAGGGTTTGTTTTCGGGTTTGTTAGAGAATTGGAGGAGTATCGGGCAAGACTCAATGATGGACTAGTGTTGGTTTAGGCCTGTTTCATTCAAACAGACTTGGTAAGAGTCTTGGATTCGAAGAAAATGAAGTTTCCACGTACTTTAAGTAAAACATGGAGGTGAAAACATTATCGGGTTTTACCAGGAAGTTTTGGTTGAATAAAAGGAAGTTATGAAGAAATAAGTGATATATATCATCTGTTCGATTCTATGGAAGGTTAGTGAATATATTCGACAATTCAGGGACATGAAGAAGAAGAAGAAAGATATTTTGAAGATCTCCGAGGGATTTGAGATGTTGTTGTGTATAAATTGAGTGGTTCGAGTCCAAAAAGGGGGATACGGGATACCTTGGAAAGAATAGATAGCTTAGAATCGAGAAATCACAAGTTTCAGAGAGTTTTCTGCTGCTGCAAAACTCAAGAACACGAAGAACATTGAACTTCCAGAAACAGTCGCAGAACAATATCGTTAATCAACAACAGAAGATTTATATTGTTAATCAACAGCAGAAGACTTATATCGTTAATCAACAACAGAAGACTTATATCGTTTCCTGCTTAGTAGCTAAAGACCTTTAGCGAAGACTCCAAAATTGTGTTTTAATTTGTCTAAAATTCTCTCTTCTTTACATGCTTCGTAAAAACTGTTTTGGGTAGTTTCTACCGTTCTATTATAAGCGAAGGAGGATTAGGCCTTAGAATAACGACGAAAGTCATAAAATAAAGTAGAGCATGTAGTGTTATATCTTCCAAAGCATGAGATTGAGTTCAAAAATTGTTTTGAGTAAAATAGGAGTAATTTGTCAAAGAAACTATTATTGAGTTTACAAATATTGGAAGTAGTGGAATCCAAAACCCTAGAAATTTCTCTCCTTGGTTAAAAAAAAGCAAGTTTAATTAATTTGTCTTAGTATTTTTCTTTAGTTAATCTTAAATCAAATCTTTAAAAGAGTCCGAGCAACGAATCTTTCTTACCACTTCAAAACTACATCAGTTTTTGGCGCCGCCGACGCGGACTTGCCTTTAGGTTAGGCTTTAGATTTTTTTTTAGTTTAGTTTTATTTGGTTATTATTGGATAAATATTAAAGAACGGCCCCTAGCTCAGCTGGTCATCCCCGTTCCCCAAAGTTTAATGCGCTCCAGGAGGTCCCAGGTTCGAGTCCCCAATGGCGTAATATTGCAGGAATTAACATGGAAGGTAGTGTTAGTTTTCCCCCCTTGTGACACAATCTCAGCCCCCCCTCCCGCCGTTTCGGCTCCCTTGGATAGGTTACCCATGAGGCTCGCTATTAGGTTAGCACAACAACCTTTTCAATTAATGTAGTGGTATGTCGTTGGAGCTTAGCTTGTTAGGCTTCTAAATAGTTTCATGTAATAATGTTTAGTTTTTGTTTTTGTTTTTTTGTTTTTTTTTATTTTATTTGATTTTACTTGGGTATTTTTCTTGTTTTTATTGTGCATGTAATATTCTATATTGTGGAATTGCCTACCAAAAGAGGTAAGTAACAAAACCCAAATTTTATTATTTTTTAGATTTTATTTCCTTTTGTGTATATTTCTTTTATTTAATTTTAAAAAAATACACGTTGCACACACCAATTGCATCCTCAGATTACCGAATTTAAGAAACCTATGAAAAAGTACATTGAACCCGTGCCTTGGGCCATTCGGGAGTTACCAGCCGAAATTCAACTAGCCTCAGCCTCGTACCTTTTGGTATATTTTGCTGAGATATCCCAAGCTTACCTAATTTAGTAAACCCTGCATTTGCATGTGAACGATTTTCTTGCTTTACTAGTATTCTTGCTTGTGTATGCGGCGTTGGAAACGGGTAGGAGATAGACTTGAGGAAAACGACCTTTTTAATTTGACTCCAACCAGTTACACAGATCTAGGTAATACTTCTATTTTTGCCGAAATGGTTAATGAAAAAGATGAAGAGGTCCCACCAACCAAAACTCTTAGGGACCGTTTAAACCCGTCTAGAGTAATACGTGAACCTGGGGTTGTTTTACCGGCCACTACAGTTAAGTTTGATATTAAACCTGAGATATTTGGCATGCTGCGTAAATTTAGGGGAAAAGAGAATGAAAACCCATATACCCACGTAAGGGATTTTGAAATGATCTGTGACACAATGAATTATCCAAACGTCACAAAAGATGTGCTTAGGTAGCGTTTGTTTCCTTTTTCCCTAGAAGAGGGATCCAATGAGTGGTATCATATTATTCCTTCCAAAACAATCACTACCTGGGATGGCCTTGTAGAGGCCTTTGTTAAGAAGTTCTACCCACACCACAAGACTGCTACTGTTAGGCAGTCTATCCAAACCTTTAAGCAGAAAATAGGTGAGAGCCTACATGATTACATAAAAAGGTTTAATGAATTATTATACTAATGCTCGCACCATGGCTTTGACAAAGCCCACATGGCCCAAATCTTATATGAGGGCCTTGATAGTGAAACCCGAATGCAGGTAGAAATAATGAGTGGTGGAGAATTTACCCATCAAGACCCAGATGACTGTTTTGACGAGTTGGTCGAGTTAGCTGAAAAGACTCGTCAATGGGCTTCAATGAGGGAGCCCGAAATAACAAGGAACCCTATCTATAGGTTCAATAGAGTTGATAGTGGGTCTAATATCCTTAGGCGTCTAGAGGCCTTAGAAATGAACCAAAGGTCTACCCAGACTATGAGCTGTAACAGTGAACCCAGAACTTATCCATGTACCATTTGTGGTGACCAAAGTCATACTGGACCTCAGTGTCCCCTATTTTACCCAACTGAAACTACCTGTGACCAGGTTAGTGTCCTACATGGGGGTATGAACTCTAAATTTGAGGGTAGACCCAAGTTTGATCCCTATTCTAATACGTATAACCCTGGTTGGAGACATAACTCTAATTTTTCGTGGTCTAACGGTGCCCAACAGGGTGGCCCATCTAGCAACCCACCACCAGGTTTCTCTAGGAACCAAGCTCAAGTACAAGAACGGAACCCAGTTGATAAAAAGGTGTCATCTCTAGAGGAAAGTCTAAAGCTCTTTATTTACCGTAGTGTGATAAACCATGCCGAGACTACCCAAAATATCAACCATTTAGGTCAAAAGCTCGATAACTTTGTCTTGACAAGTCAGCGTAACCAACAAAACAGTGACCAAGCTATTGCCAACCTAGAGACTCAAATAAGTCAACTTTCAAACCGGTTAAATGATAGGGAGAATGGGAAATTTCCTATCCAAACAACTCCAAATCCGAAAGGATTCAACCAGGTTAATGGGTCGGGTAGTTCTAACCACAATGAACATATCAAAGCAGTTATCACCCTTAGGAGTGGTAAAACTCTAGAAAACTCGGTAGAATCACCTAAGGATAGTAGTCCAGCTAAAGAGACTGAGATTGACCAAACTTCGTCTAAAAACCCGAATGGGCCTGAGTGTGCTAAGAGTTCAAGTGAGGAAGATATCCTTGAGAGAGTATACATACCACCTACACAATTTCCTCAAAGAGTCGCTAAGAAAAAGCCTAGTACATATGCTGAAATCTTAGACATCTTTAAGCAAGTTAAAGTCAACCTGCCCTCGTTAGATGTAATAAAACATGTACCAGCTATGGACAATTTCCTAAAAGATATGTACACTGTCAAGAGAGAGGCTAGTGTCCATAAAAAGGCATTTTTAACCCAACAAGTTAGTTCCATAATCTCACAAAAGTACCCGGTCAAATTTAAATATCCTAGTTGTCCTACTGTCACATGTGTCATAGGTACCCAAAGGATAAACAATGCTCTATTGGATCTTAAGGATAGTGTGAATCTTTTACATTTCTTGGTTTATGAACAACTTGGACTAAGGGAGATAAAACCAACTAGGATAACACTACAGTTAGCAGATAGGTCAGTCAAAATCCCACGTGGAATTATTGAGGACGTTTTGGTTCAGGTAGACAACTTTATCTATCCAGCTGACTTTGAGATTTTAGACACTCAACATGTCTCTAGTCAAGATATCAATATCCCAATCATCCTAGGTCGTCCGTTTCTAGCCACTGAAAATGCAGTCATACATTGTCAAACTGGCCTAGTAGATTTTTCCTTTGGTAATCAGAAATCTCATTGAACGTTTTTAAGGCGTTACAAGCCCCACCGGACCCTGGACACTATGAGTCTATATGCATGATTGATTCTCTAGTCGAGAATACCTTTACTACTAATAGTGTTAGCGATCCTTTAGAGGCCTTCTTGGCCCACTTTGGAGCATACTATGATGAGTATAGTTATTTTGAAGAAGTTAATGCGTTGTTAGACTCTGCGCCAGTAATGAATTATGGAAAATAGCAGCATAAACCAGAACCTCTTCCGCCTACCATAGATAAACCCCTTCCATCATCAGTTAAGGCACCCACCCTTTAATTAAAGCCGCTACCAGATACACTGAAATATGTATTTCTTGGTAATGAAAATACTCTTCCTGTCATAATTGTCTCTGACTTAGAGCCCGATCATGAAAGTAGACTAGTTAGTGTTCTTCGTGAGAATAAGAATGCAATAGGGTGGACTATAGCGGATTTGAAAGAAATTAGTCATGTTGATTGTATGCACCACATCTACCTAGAAGAAGGTGCCAAAACCTCAAGATAAATGCAGCGACGTTTAAATCCTAATATGAAGGAAGTTGTCCGCACTGAGGTGCTCAAGTTATTAGATGCGGGTATCATATACCCCATCTCTGATAGTAAATGGGTCAATCCTGTCCAGGTTGTCCCAAAGAAGTCTGGGGTTATAGTAGTTTCGAATGAGAACAATGAATTGATCCCTACCCGTGTTACTACCGGGTGGAGAGTTTGTATAAACTACCGTAAGCTGAACTCAACAACTAGGAAAGACCACTTTCCTCTACCATTCATTAACCATATGTTAGAAAGATTAGATGGACACAACCATTATTGTTTCCTAGATGGATATTATGGTTATAACCAAATCCCTATAGCCCCGGAAGACCAAGACAATACAACCTTCACATGTCCATTTGGTACTTTTGCTTACAGGCGTATGCCTTTTGGGTTGTGTAATGTACCCGCAACATTCCAATGTTGTTTGCTAAGTATCTTTTCGGACATGGTTGAGCGATTTCTCGAGGTCTTTATGGATGATTTTCGGTTTTTGGATCCTCTTTCGATGAATGCTTGCACCACCTTGCACTAGTTCTAAAACGTTGCAAAGAAAAGAACTTAGTCCTTAATTGGGAAAAGTGTCATTTTATGGTTAAATCTGGAATAGTTTAGGACATGTAGTGTTCTCTAAGGGAATAGAAGTTGATAGAGCCAAGGTTGAACTAGTTTCAAAATGAAGACCACCTAAGAATGTAACAGATGTTAGATCTTTCCTTGGCCATGCTGGATTTTATCGTCGTTTCATCAAAGACTTTAGTAAGATTGCTTTACCCATGTCGAACCTACTTGCTAAAGATACTGCCTTTGTATTTGATGAAGCCTGTGTTGCAGATTTTGAGAAGCTAAAATCATTGTTGACTTCTTCCCCTATCATCCAACCACCCGATTGGGACCTCCCATTTGAACTCATGTGTGACGCGTCTGATTATGTGGTTGGTGTCGTCCTTGGCCAACGACGTGATAAAGCACCTAGTGTGATTTATTATGCTAGTAGGACCCTAAATGATGCCCAGTTGAACTATACAACCACTGAGAAACAAATGTTGGCCATTGTTTTTGCTTTGGAGAAATTTAGATCATATCTCCTAGGGTCTAAGGTCATTGTATATTCTGATCATGTCGCACTCAAATATATCCTTTCCAAGAAGGACTCCAAACCTCGGCTGATTAGATGGGTATTGTTGTTCCAGGAATTTACTCTAAAAATTCGTAATAAGAAAGGGTTCGAAAATGTAGTCGCTGACCATTTATCCCGTATCCTTGATGATACAAGAGATGATGAGAAACCGATCCTTGACACGTTCCCTGACGGACAATTATTTTCCATCTCGTTGCTACCCTGGTTCACAGACATTGTCAATTATTTGATAACTGGTCAAATGCCTGAACATTGGTCTAAACAGGATATAGTTGAATTCTTATCTGAGGTTAAATACTTTTTCTGGGATGATCCGTACTTATTCAAATATTACCCTGATCAGATCATCCGTCGTTGTATTCCTGACAAAGAAATATCCAGTGTTCTGACTTTTTGTCACTCTGGAGCTTGTGGGGGTCACTTTAGTTCTAAGAAAATAGCTGCTAAGGTTCTGCAATCCGGTCTTTATTGGCCAACTCTGTTTAAGGACTCCCACCTATTTTTTCAAAGTTGTGATCGATGTCAAAAGTTAGGAAAGATGACCCGACGTAATATGATGCCACTTAGTCATATACTAATAATGAAAATATTTGATGTGTGGGGTATAGATTTTATGGGTCCTTTTGTCAATTCCTATGGAAACTTTTACATCTTATTAGCTATTGACTACATGACTAAGTGGGTCGAAGCAATAGCTACCAAGACAAATGATTACCACGTTGTGCTCAAGTTTGTTAGAGACAATATTTTCTCTCAATTTGGTATGCCTAGAACAATAATTAGTGATGGAGGTTCCCATTTTTGTAATCGGTCTTTTGAGACTCTCATGAAGAAATACTCCATTACCCATAAGGTTTCTACACCTTACCACCCACAAACTTGTGGCCAAGTTGAAGTGTCTAAAAGGCAAATTAAACAGATTTTAGAAAAGACCGTAAACCCTACCCGAAAGGATTGGTCTTTACGCTTAATAAAAGCATTATGGGCTTACCGAACCGCCTTTAAGACTCCACTTGGGATGTCTCCGTATAGACTTGTATTTGGTAAAGCCTTCCACTTGCCTGTAGAATTAGAACACCGAGCTTATTGGGCCATTAAACGGCTAAACATTGACCTATCTACTGCTGGTGATCACCGTAGACTGCAACTCAATGAGTTAGAAGAAATTCGTAATGATTCTTACCAGAGTGCGAAAATTTACAAGGAGAAAACAAAAATATTTCATGATAAATCGATTATTCGAAAAACATTTGAACCAGGTCAGAAAGTTCTCCTTTACAATTCTCGTTTACATCTTTTTCCTGGTAAATTGAGGTCACGGTGGTCCGGACCATACTTTTTCAAAATTGTTTTTTCTCGTGGTGCAGTTGAAGTTGAAAATCCTAAGAACAGAGAAACTTTCAAGGTTAACGGTCAATGGTTGAAACCATTCTTGGAGTTACCCAGTTATGCAATTGAAGAATTGGAGCTGAGAGATCCTGTCTACCAGGATTAATTTTAACGGGTAACAAAGTCTGGCTGAAGACACTAAACTTAGCGCTTTATGGGAGGAAACCCATCCTCTTGTTGTACATTAGTGGAATTTTTGTATTTATTTTTTCTTGCTCCCATGGAAGGATTGCTACGCTTCATCCAGGTACTATCTTTCTGACTTACCTCTTTTTCCTCTTGTTACTTATGTTTTTGGTATTGCACTTTAATTTGAAACATTAAGGACAATGTTAGATTTAAGTGTGGGGGTGAGGGAAAAACTTTTAGTTAGTTTTTAATTTATATAAATAAATAAAATAAACTCCAGAGCATAGAAATTTGTGCCAATTTAGGATGACACTAACCAGTCTAAGTGAATGGAAACATCTTGGTTGTAGGAATTAAGAAACCCAATAATAGAGTCTATTCATGAAAAGACAGAGTTCAGGTGTTAGAATGGAATCATCACACCACGTTCTATTTTTATTTTATTTGAAAAAATTATATGTTTCTTTAAGTGATTTGGTGGGTCCCAACACATCGAATTGTTACCAATGCTGGATGGAATAAAGTGATTGAGTTACTAAATAATAAATAGACCATACCAATCAGACCAAATGGAATAATCTTCAAAAAAAAAATGACACTTGGATAGCAATATGTGTGTGTTTTCCCTGTCTCTGTCGCCTAAACAAGCGTGGAACGCAGGATCCATGGGAACTATCATGTAATATGCTGACAAGAAGCATGCGCTTGGATCCAAAAGATCAAATCATGCAGTCTAAAAAAATGAAAAGTTTATTATTGTGCAATAAAATTATCGACCACTGGTTCCTTTGTATATGCCAGTGAGTTGATCTAGATTTAAGATTATCGTCCGCTGGTTCCCTTGTATATGCTAAGTTGTGTTGATATTAGTCCAGACCAGTATCTCAATCCATTAGGATTCATAGGTTCATCTTGGCGGAGGCCTTCAGACAAATATGGGAAACACCATTGACCTTAGACAACATTGTTTTGAACTATCTATCTCTATATTCCATCTTCTTAATCTATTCATTTGTGTGATTCCGATTACTGATGTCCATAGTGCGAATTTCTGAATAGAACTCTGTCACTTATATATATATATATATGAATATGACTCGCCTCATGGTACTTTTTCTTGTGATCAATGAAAGTAGGCCAACCAAGGAGACTCTTTAGTGTCATTCCTAAGTTATTCATAGATAGCTAGGGTTTGGAATAAAAGGTTTTGTAGATACACCTCTGGTAAACCTTCCCAAGACTATAACTCGGCCACTAGGGCAACCTAGGGGTTTAAAGGCTTGTTATACGTGCTAAGTGTGACCGAATCCTTGACGAGATGGAGTTGTATATTTGAAAATTAGTTTTGTTTGATTTGCTCGAGGACTAGCAAAGTCTAAGTGTGGGGGAATTTGATATGTGTCTAAAACACCTTGATATTTATCTATTGTTTATGCTTTTTTTGCTATGTTTTCTTGTAAATTATGTATCTTTTGTTTGATTTTGATTTTTAGGTACTTTGAAGCAAAAGAAGAAGAAACGTCGCCTAACAGGGCTAAAGTGTTATTTCATGTGCAACTATTGTTGGAGGCGAATTATCTCTCATTATTTACTTTTATTTATTCATCTCTATCTGAAAGGCATGTCGGCTTTAGTGATGCAAGTTATGTCGGAAAAGAATGATAGCCTTAGTGATGTATAAATATTGAAGAAAAGAAGTGAATATGAGAGGTAATAGATGGATGCTCGAGAAAGTACTAAAAGGCACCCAGAAAAGTGTTAAAGGTACCCCAGAAATGTCCCGGAGGAGTTGATAAAGTCACCCAGGAGTTTTTCACTATTTATATCCCAAAGTTATTTTTGTACCCCCACAAAGTGCTATTCGCACCCCCAGGAATTGCTAAATGTGCCCCTGATTTCTATCGGCACCTCAGCTGTTTGATAAGGGGAAGGTCATCTTCTCCATTTGAAATTCAAATTTTGGCGGGAAAAGAGCACCAGAATTACGGTTGAAGATTTGATGATGTTCTATTGAGATTAAATTGCTGGTATTGAATGGGTTTGTTCCTAAGGTCTAAACAGGGCTGGTAATGGTCTTTTTTTTTACCAAAATTGGTTAGATAATCGGAAAAAGATGAATCAGTTCTCACGGTTTTGGCGTGAAAATATTGTTCTTCACGGCAGAATGAGGGCTCGAGTTCTGAAGGT